>OY755241.1:70937040-71537040 GCA_963576725.1 Azorinus chamasolen | reverse complement strand
GTTTTGACGAGATACTTTTTTTTTATTATCTCGAAAAAACGAAACAAAGTTCGTTTCCTGAGATAATTTTTTAAGCAGTGCGCACGACTTAACAAGCCAATCAGAACCCTCCTCCATCAGAGTCAACAGTTTTCGCAAGTATTTGAGGCCTATGAGAAAATGGCCGAGACAAGGGATGAACTTATTTGACGTCATAATTGCGTTTAACGTTACCGTGACTTTTCAAACATCACTATGATGCGCGCTTTTTACTTTACATGTTCGCAGTATGAAAATGTAAATAAACACGTGTTATGTCTGCGATTTTAAAGCTATCTCCATAATTTATACATCATTATAAAGCTTAGCCCATTCCCCGTCCCTTGTGTAATGCAATCCAAATGTACATAAACACCAGACCACGATCACATATATTCTCACTTTGTCCCAATTCCTATGTTGCGCACGAACAATTCTGGAAATGCACTGTCCAAAGTAAGAATTCCTACTCTGTCCATCATTAACGGAAATCTTACTTGAGCTGCCTGATTCCTACTTAGCCGAGAACATCTACATCATAGAACGCAGTAGTAATTATTCACACAGTTGTAGATCTACTACGTCAAATTTTTATTATAGCTTTCTCGGCAATATTAACGCTTTTGCCATAATGTAGATTTCTACTCCGTGAAATATTGTTTGAGTAGTTCTAAATAAGGCTTGTAACTGGTTTATTATACAAAAGCAGTGGATCAGATTAGTTAGATATGAGACCAAAGTACATGTAGGCATGTACACTTTTCAATAGACGCAACTGTTTGTCGCATTGATACGCTAACCATTTCCTCCATAAATATTTAAGAGAGTTTCAACCCTTACGAATGCATGTAGATATATATAACTAGATCTACTTAAAATTAAGTTTTAATAGAAACTATGAAGGAAAGGGTTAAATTGTTTATGGATAGCGTCCATCCGTTTCCCATATGTCGAATACATCTTCCCGGCTTTCAACAGGTTTATACACAACTGCGATTCTTTGAGGCAGTAGCCTATATTTTATATTTTAGTATATGTTCTAAGCAAACATAGAAGACCCTGGTTAGACAACTCCTTCAGGAGCTATCTGTTCAGGGTTTACTCTGGCGTAGACAGTTAAAATGTTGATGTATGACATTTTCTAAGGTAACATAATAGACTCTGATCTGGTATCTCCTATAGGAACTGTCTGAATGCGGGTCTTCTTTGTTAAACGGTTAAAATACACAAAGCCTTAAAGTTTAAGTACATTCGCATTTCTGATTCAGGACACTTTTCTGACCATTTTGGTACCCATGAAAAAAAGTCTCGGGGTGCATGGTAGTCACTACTGGCTCCCTGAGTAAAATGGACGGGGGAAATAAACGAGGTTCCTCGCTGCTGGGCCTGAAAGGTAAAAAAAAATAAAAAAATATGTGAACCTGAACCTAATTTTAAGGTTCACTTTCGATATGGCCTGAACTATCAAACGTATCAATAGAAAGTTGCAGAAAGTTTGAGAAAGTCCCTCATTTTCGGTGAATAATTGTCGTTATAAGTATCGGATTCGGTATAGTTGACAAATCTCAATTTAGAGTTATCTGATGTAACACTGGGCTTGAAACAAGGGGAACCGTTATCACCATTGTTATTCATTTTATTTATTAATGATATACACACTTGTATAGATATGGATAATATGACAAATTTCGATCTCCACATATTATCCCAGTATATGTTGCTATTTGCTGATGACATATGTCTATATATAACTGACCCAACCAGTTTACAAGCCCAGTTGAATGGTATTAATAGATATTCAAGTGTTCGGGGCTGGAATATAAATGTTACGAAAACGAATATTTGCGTATTTGAAAACAAAAAGAGCCGCAATAGACACATATGGACAATAGTCAATGAATGTATTGAAATTGTTGACAGTTTTTGCTACCTTGGGTATTTGGGTAAAAACATCTATTTTAATGGTAATTTACACCATGCTGTGAAATCTCTAAACGAACAGGCTCGTAAAACATATAGTAATCTAATATCACTGTCAAGTAAAGTAATTGTAGATGTGAAAACGAAATTTGCACTTTTGACTCCCATGTGGTACCTAAAATTTTGTACTGTTCCAAAGCATGGGGTGTGTATGGTTCTAAGGATGTTGATAAGTTACATTATAAATTTTGTAAAAGAGTTTTAGGGTTAAAACCCTAAACATCAAATGTTGCATTTCGAGGTGAACTTGGTCGTTTTCCGATGTCGGTAATTGCTAAAGAAAGATTTATAAAATTTTGGTGTAAAATGATGCTAGCTGAGCACTCAATAATGCAAAATGCTTTTAAACAACAAGTAGAAAGTAATAACATATTCATTAATAATAAACATGTTTGGTCTTATGAAATGAAAGCGTTGGTAGAATCACTAGGGTGTGGTTATCTGTGGAATAATTTTAACCCTGTCTATAATTATATACCATCATTAACTCAGCGCTGAGTTTGCATGATCAGTATATTCAAATGTGGAATGATACCGTCAATTCTCAATCAAAGTTAGAATATTATAGATCTTTTAAAACAGAGTTCGAATTTGAGCGATATCTCAACTGGTGCTAGGAGCGTGAGTAGTGTTGCACTTTTAATTACTACTCATGAACAGACTCAATAAAACAGAGTCTGCAATTTTCACTTTTTGCATTTCTACTTTTGCTTTCGAGGGATCACCCATTTTCAGAATATTTGTTAGATGATGATAAAGTCAGAAATACTTTCTCACGGTTCAGACTTTGTTCTCATGCTTTAGAAATTGAAGCCGGAACATATAGCGGTACAGACAGGGATAATCGTAAATGTAAGCTTTGCTGTTTAAATCTAGTTGAATAAGAATATCACTTTCTACTTTGCTGTCCTATTTATTCAGATTTGCGAAAGAAATACAAAATTGCTAGATCTTGGCCTTCACTGTATAAATTTGCCAGTCTTATGTCCAGTAAGAAAGTAGGTATTATCAGAAATGTGTCGAAATATATTTACTATGCTATGTTAAACGTACAGAATGCAAGAAAATGTTGCTTCTTAGGTTTCTTTATATACTTAACTTGCTATTTAAATATCAGATTATGTTTGAATCAGTATATACTAGTTCAATTTATGTTACTTATTTCATTACATTGATGTATGTTTTATTATGCCATCTTTATATTGTATTATTTACTTGGCCACAAGCATTGTATATGCTGGTATTGCCAATAAAATTTGAATTGAATTGAATGGATACAAAATATGACACTTGCATTACGATCAAATGAAAATACCATACATGTACTTACAATTTACTTTTATTTTAATCCCTTTAAACGTGACAGGGTTAGACAGGGTTAGTGCGCAGGGGATCGGCGCGATGAAGTATGAACTTCAACAAAAAATTGTATGATCACTAGATATATCTAGAGCTCATACATTTTTTCTGTTGAGGTTCATACTTCATTGTGACGGTCCCCAGTGGGTTAGAGCAGGATAGCGAAGTGACTTCCGGTAAGGGTACGAAATGACTGTAGCGAAATAGTCAGGGTAGCGAAACGGTATGTGGCGAAACGTCCGTAAATCATTTCTGATAGTCAGATAGATTGCTGTGTCATCGGCAAAGAGTCTAATTTGAGAAGTGATGTTGTCAGGAAGGTCATTTATATAAAGAAGGAATAAGAGGGGATCAAGTACAGAGCCTTAGTGTACCCCTGAAGTGACTGGGACAGAGTCGGAGGACTCACCCGCTACTACTACCTTCTGCGATCTACCCAGCAGAAAGGCCCTGATCCAATTGAAAACATTGCCATGAACGCCATAGACCTGAAGTTTAGCAAGGATGTCAAGATGGTTTTCCACATCAAATGCTTACGAGAAGTCGAGAAGGATGAGATCTGTTTGTTTGCACTGTGAGAGGTTCATGGTGAGATCATCAACCAGCTAGATAAGCTCGGTCTCACAGAACCGTCTCTCTCTGAAACCGTGTTGGAGGTCATACAGAATACTGTGATTTTTTAAATGGTGAGAGGGGTTTGAAGCTATTATATGTTCAATCTGTTTGGAGAGAATACAGGTGAGAGAGATAGGACGGTAGTTTAAGGTATCACTTCGTTCGCCGTTTTGAAGACCGGGACAAACCAGTCAGCCGGAATGGATCATGTATCAAGGGATCGCTTGAAGATGGTCTAGATTATCGGGGCCAATTATTTGTTTATTAAAAATTAGCGACTTTTGAGTAAAACATTGAATTTACGCTTGTGTATTACCCGCAAGCCCATAAACATATACCATATTTTCTTCGTTCAAGCATTGTTATATACCCCAGATAGGATTTATTAAATACTTAGCGTTACTTAGCGTTGATTTCCAGCTCAGATTTCTCTGGATCCTCTATGCTGGACTCTTCTTTTTGTTTTTGTGTTCCGGTTCTTATTGTGGCCTTATAATGGTATTTTATATCCTGATTATTCCAGTATTTGTCTAATCTATTTTTAAATGTGTACATATTTTTAGCATTTGCTACCTCCTCACTTAAGCTGTTCCAAATGTTGTTCTTACTCCCAAACTATATTTTCTTAGGTCAAGCCTCGCTCTTTGGGAGTAAGGTCTTTTTGGAATTTACCTAATTGGTGTTCTTTCTCCTTGATCCGTTTTTAATTTGAGAAATCTCCCTACCTTATTATCATAGATCCCACCTGTCATTTTATAGACTTCTATCATATCCCCACGTGCCCTCCTGTAGGACAGCGTAGGAAAATTAATCGTTTTAAACGTTCCTCATATGTGAGTTTATTTAGCTCGGGTAGTTGCTTAGTAGCTCTTCTTTGAACTCCCACTAACATATCAATATGTTTACTCTTATGTGGGGCCCATACTGAACTGGCGTATTAATGATGTGTTTTCACTAGGAGATTGTATAGTAGAGTGAAGCTTTTTTCATCAAGATAGTGGAAATTTCGTCTAATTATGGAACTCATTGAGTTAGCTTTTTACTTTATCAGCAATGTGTTTATCAAAATGTAGCTTATTGTCTCTAATAATTGCTCCTATATTCTTTTCCTCCTCTGTGCTTTCAAGTGTGAAGCCCATTATTTTGGATGTTAAATTGGGATCTGGCTTGGTCCTGTCAATGTGCATGGTTTTGCATGTTTGAGGATGTAGTTTTAATAGCCACTTCGCTGTCCATTGCGTTATTTTATGAAGATCATCTTGCAGCGTTTCCTTATTTTCTATTGTCCTAATTATTTTGTATATGTTTGTGTCGTCTGCAAATAAGCATATTGGCGAGTCTACAATGTCGAGGAGGTCATTCATGTAGATGATAAACATGAGATGTCCTATAACTGACCCTTGAGGAATTCCATGAAGTGACATCATGCCATTTTGATCCAGTCCCATTTACCGTTACTTGCTGTGTCCTACCAGACAGGAAGTGTTCAGTCCAGTCAACCATATCTTTACCAATTCCATAAGATTCCAGTTTACCTATTAAGGTGTTGTGTGGGACAGTGTCATAGGCTTTATGGAAGTCCATATAGACACAGTCAATGCCGTCTCCATTATCAATTGCTTCTGTCAATTTGTCCATGACATTTAGCAGTTGGAGTGATGTGGATCTTCCGGTCATAAAACCATATTGCTTGTCGTTTGTGATCATGTGTTCCATAATGTGATATATGACTGTGTTTTCCATTATTTTGCATACAACTGACGTGAGACTAACTGGTCTTTAGTTTCCAGCGTTGGTTTTGTCTCCTTTTTTATAGATTGCCTTGGTTGACTTTATCTGCTTCCGGTTTCTACGATAATACTTTCCTGTGGGCGACTTTATCACCTATGACAGTGGTAGTCTATGGAACCTTTGAACTGTACCACTTTACCAGGATTTGTTATGTCTGAACATGACATATTCCCCTTCTGTCAGTGGCTTTAACGTTTTACCTGCATGTCAATATCCGAACAGTCCTTTCAACTTGTCCATGCGACTGGTAGTGATACGGAGATGAGGTGTTCAAACCCGTATTTTGCTGCAAATTCACGAAATTCTAGACTTGTGAATTGTCTTGCATTGTCAGTAATTAGAACTTATGGTATTCCATATTTGGAGGTGTGCGACTTCAGATAAGCAATAACATTTTTGCTTGTCATATTGTCCAGTCTTGATACTTCCGGCCATTTTGAGTCTACAGACAACAAATACTGGTGACCTCTCATCCCGAATATGTTTACACTGATTTTGCTGTAAGGCAAATCCGGAATGTCCATGCATATCATTGGTTCTTTTGGATTTTGCAACTGGTATTTGGCACATATATCACATTTTGCAATTTTGTCTTCAATTGCACTGTTCATTGGCGGCCAAAACATGCTTTCCCTTGCCATCGCTTTGCTCTTTACGATTGAGCTTTATGTTTCTCAATTGCTTTGGTATTATGACCTTTCACCTTTCATTAACATTTTGTCTATCACAATGATTTCGTCCCTGTAATTCCAATACATTCTCATTTGTACTGGAAGTTCAATGCGCCGATCTGGTCATCCTTCTTGTACCGTTTTTTGAAGAATCTGTGTCCTTTTCAGTTTCATTTCTGATTTGCTGACACAACTCATGTGACATGCTCACGTAGATTTCTATGGCGGCAATTCTGAAGTCGCCTAGTTGCAACGACTCGGTTTGCTCTTCAATGTAATTCCTTGACATTGTATCTGCCAGAAACATAGTCTTTACAGGTTTGTAAATGACATTCAACGAATATTCGGATAGTTCGTGTAACATTTTTTTGAAGTATGAAAGGAGTTTCATGAAGTCCCTTTTTGAAGATTGTTTGAAGCGGTTTGTGATCAGACTCCAATGTAATATTTTGACCAAATATGTACTGTCTGAATTTCCTGACTCCAAACACGACTACAAATATTCTGAAAATGGGTGATCCTTCGAAAGCAAAAGTAGAAATGCAAAAGAGAAAATTGCAGACTCGGTTTTATTGAGTCTGTTCATGAGTAGTAATTAAAAGTGCAACACTACTCACGCCCCCTAGCACCGGCTTAAGCAGTATTCAATTTTCAAAACTAATTACATGAAAACTAATGATCCCGAAGGACCAGAAAATATAACAACACTGAGAATGAAGTACGGGGCGACTTTTTACGGCCGCCACACAAGCACTTAACACCTGCTGTTGTGAAGTACATATATTCTGAAAGTTTCCTTTTCAATTTGAGAATATCGCTGTTTTGTCTCTGTTAATGCTTGAGACGCTAATGCAACTGGTCTGCCATTCTGAATTAGTGCTGTGCCTAATACCTTTGAACTACTGTCCACTGTATGTGTTATTGGTTACTTACTGTCAAATTATTGCAACACTGGTGCATTTGCCTGAAAAATATATTAAAAGCAAACTATAATTTTAAGAAGCAACATCGCATATAATAATGATATTGAATATAACATTTATGAATTTGTAAGAAACATAAGATTTATATTTGCGTCAAATATTATTTTATATTGTTCATGTTAGGCTACATTTGCTAATATTTTTATTAAGCTACTTTTGCTAATATTTTTATCAAATTAACTTCACCGATGCTGATGGCACTATGTCTTCATTGATGAAGAAAATGGTTAATATGATTACGTTAAAAATAATGATGATGATGATGTTGTTGTTTTATTGAAACAACACATTAACAACATTTTCATTATCGTCTAATTCGTCATTTAAACTGTTACTGGTGTTTCTATCCTATAAATCAATGATGTAATATAATGAAAAACACGATGATTTACTATTGCCTATTTACTATTTACCTATTGCTATGTCACCAGGCTTCTGTTTGGTATGCTGAATTGGAACGGGACACTCAGTCTGGTCACACACTGATACAATATCGGAAACCCACTCTTTACAAACATGCTGTAGTAGTAAATGGTATTCGTCTCCGAACTTGCTTCACAAAACCTGTCCAAATGAGTTTGACAGCACTGAATTTCTCCTCAGTTATTAACATCATTACAGAAGCAAGAGTTTTAAAAACCTCTGAGGTAGGCTCTTTAAGTGCATTTTTGAACGATTTATTTGTTATTCAAAACATTTGCAGAATCGTTAGACCGTTGCCGATTGGATAGGTGTTTGAAAGATGAATCCCTTGTTCTTGTCCACCTCACCTCATAACAGGTGGAAGAGTTTTGTCAATTTTAAGTATTTTTCCGTTGCATGGTATTTCGACTGAGCTTGTCTCTTCTTTTTGTTTTTCCGTATTTCCTCTTCCAAATCCGGCGAAGGTGCTGTTTCCCCCTTTCTTTTCTTTGTTTTGGGTTTTCTTGTACTGTCTGAATTTCCTGACTCCAAACACGACTACAAAGTTTCCTTTTCAATTTGAGAATATCGCTGTTTTGTCTCTGTTAATGCTTGAGACGCTAATGCAACTGGTCTGCCATTCTGAACTAGTGCTGTGCCTAATACCTTTGAACTACTGTCCACTGTATGTGTTATTGGTTACTTACTGTCAAATTATTGCAACACTGGTGCATTTGCCTGAAAAATATATTAAAAGCAAACTATAATTTTAAGAAGCAACATCGCATATAATAATGATATTGAATATAACATTTATGAATTTGTAAGAAACATAAGATTTATATTTGCGTCAAATATTATTTTATATTGTTCATGTTAGGCTACATTTGCTAATATTTTTATTAAGCTACATTTGCTAATATTTTTATCAAATTAACTTCACCGATGCTGATGGCACTATGTCTTCATTGATGAAGAAAATGGTTAATAGGATTTCGTTAAAAATAATGATGATGATGATGATGTTGTTTTATTGAAACAACACATTAACAACATTTTCATTATCGTCTAATTCGTCATTTAAACTGTTACTGGTGTTTCTATCCTATAAATCAATGATGTAATATAATGAAAAACACGATGATTTACTATTGCCTATTTACTATTTACCTATTGCTATGTCACCAGGCTTCTGTTTGGTATGCTGAATTGGAACGGGACACTCAGTCTGGTCACACACTGATACAATATCGGAAACCCACTTTTTACAAACATGCTGTAGTAGTAAATGGTATTCGTCTCCGAACAGGTCTTTCGATCTGGCTTCTGTTTATTCTTTGGTCGGCTTCACAAAACCTGTCCAAATGAGTTTGACAGCACTGAATATTTCTCCTCAGTTATTAACATCATTACAGAAGCAAGAGTTTTAAAAACCTCTGAGGTAGGCTCTTTAAGTGCATTTTTGAACGATTTATTTGTTATTCAAAACATTTGCAGAATCGTTAGACCGTTGCCGATTGGATAGGTGTTTGAAAGATGAATCCCTTGTTCTTGTCCACCTCACCTCATAACAGGTGGAAGAGTTTTGTCAATTTTAAGTATTTTTCCGTTGCATGGTATTTCGACTGAGCTTGTCTCTTCTTTTTGTTTTTCCGTATTTCCTCTTCCAAATCCGGCGAAGGTGCTGTTTTCCCCTTTCTTTTCTTTGTTTTGGGTTTTCTTGCACTGAGAAAGTGTTGCTCTGCCAGTCGCCCTTCTATCGTATTCTTAAGTTTTGGGACAAATTTTGCCGGTTTCATTATTGTCATCTTCTTGTCAATTTTCAGACATTTTGAACCAATTTTCTGCGTTGATGTTTATGTCACGAGTTAAAATTTCCCTCTCAGTCGTTGGTAGAAAACTACGGAGCATTCCACTCCACATGGGAATGGTTGGCAGAAACCTATCCTCAAGGATGTCTACAACAGAACTCGTCGGCTTTCTCAGATTTGCCTGTTGTAAGTGTAAGTCCAAAAACATTATCTCTAATATTTCGGAAGACGTGTGTAAATGGAGAAACTTATTTGATCGTCATCAGCTCCATGTATTCTGCTTCAGCTGGAAGTTGTATATCTTTTTTTTTCTCATCCTCGTTTTCACGTTGACATTTCTGTCCCACTCGCCTAAATGCCTGTTCAGTTTGAGTGGATGATTGCTCCGAAATGAAAATGAGACAAAGGTATTTGTACATTGCTTCGGCTTCCTGAAGTGATATTGTATTTTGTAGTGCGGCAAATGAATTTAGCAATACTTTTCTTGATTTTTTGTCGTTGTAACGTTGGCAGCGTTCAGACTTCGTATAAAGTTACTGAATACATGTGCCGCACAAATGTGAAGGCATGTGAATTTAGAATCCCATTTCTCTTTGGAGCAGATTTCGTAACACCGTCGCACATACTCCTTTATGTTTGCCGAACAAAACTGCCTGAGGCAAGCTTGGACGATTGCCATACTGAAAATTGTCTCAATGTTTCTTATTTTCATTTTGTTTCCTTTCATATTCACCGTTCTATTCGAGGAATCGTGTGATGCGTTGATATCATGTCACCCATGGATACCGGCGGAAGGGAGTTGTTTGGTCTGACAACCACGGAATATACGGGTGTTTCTGACCTGTAATGGTAGTAATGATTGATCCGGTTGCATCAATGTAAATGTTTAAGTCATTTTTGATAGTTTCCTTATTAGTTTCAAATCCTCTGTGAAAAGTATTAAAGTAAACGGGTCCATCCCACTGTCCTGTATGTACTGGTTAGTACTGTAGCTCTCTTTCAGTATTTCTATTTCTTCGAGTGTAAATACTCTTTTCGAAGCACCTCGGAAACAATTTTCCTTAAAACGTCTGGTATTGGAACAGCGGTGAAATTCCCTTGCTCCATTTCTTCTGGAAGAACATTCCTTAAATTAGTATAGTACATATCGAAAGCAGGTGATTGTGCAAGCGTTTTACCCTGAAGGACGCATTGTGCTCCTTTCACATCTCTTCGGTTAACTTCGTCCATATCGTGAAAAACGTATCCATTAACAGTGCAATTTTCCTTTACTTCCACTTGAAAGAGTGGTTCTTTTGAAATAGTGAATTCAAATTTGGCACAGCAGTTTTCCCTTTGCATACCTCTTTTGCGGTATAAAAACATCATCGATATCTTCCTACTATTGGGCATTTTCACGTTATGCCATTTAAAGTGCAAGACACAACCTGGGTGCGACTTTCATACATTTTCGGCAAAAAGGTTTGTCCAGTCTCCAGACAGTTTGCTTACTTTCCGGTTTTGTCTTCCATACGTTATATGTAGTGGTGCTATAGCTGACCATATTTCTGAAGATAATTCCAAGGCTTGCTTTTCTCCAGCCGTTTCGTGTGGAAATGTTACTGTAGGCCGGGTATGAGACCTTTTCTGATTCTTTTGTCGTCATGTATGTGAATGCACCCCATTTCACCTCTTCCGACATTTTACTTTCTTCGACCAAGTTCTCATCTGCTACTAAAAAGTCTTCAGACTCCGAAGTGTGGAACTTTTCTGTAGATTTCAGTTGATCCTGTGTAAAGAATTACTTTCTTATCCTCTCTTGTTTCATCTCATCTTTTATTTCACCATCATCATGCTACGTGTCATCATCTTGCACATTAGCCTTTTTCTTTCTCTTTTTCTTTCTATCATTCTTATTTTTGTGTCAAACGATGGTTGTTGTTCGTCTATATCATATGGTTCAATTTGCTCGTGAATATTTCGTTTTTTCTGATTTTGTTTTGATGATCTGTCTTCGTCCTCACCAGCACCGTTCTCTTGTTTTGTTTCTGTCTGCAACAATTATATCAGAGTTATCCATATAATAATCATCTTGCACATCAACAGTCATTTTCTTTTTCTTTTTCTGACTACTTTTGACTACTTTCATTGTGTTCATATAATAATCATCATCTGTCACATAATCTGTTTACTTCCTTGTTTTCTTATTTTCAGTTTTGTTTGTTCCGTCGATACTTTCCTTTTCAGTGTCAGACAGCTTTTCGGTAGATTTAAGTTGATCCTGTTTAGTCTTTCCTTTTAATTCATTATCAGTGTGCTCATTACAACTATCATCATATTGCGCATTAACCTGTTTCTTTCTCCTTTTCTTCTTCTTTTTCGTTCTATCAACCTTATCAGTTTGTGTGTCATAAAATGCTTGCTTTTCGTCTATATCACATTGCTCAATCTGCTCTTGAATCTTTCGGTATTTTTCAGTTTTGTTTTTGGTGAGCTTTCTTTATCCCCGCTAGCACCTTTCTCTGGTTTGGTTTGTGTCGCATTTCGGTAAGAAATATATCAGAGTCATCCATATAAAAAACATCTGACACATCAACATTTGTTTTCTTTTTCTTCTTTTCTTTTGTTTTTGACTAATTTGGACTACATTCTTTGCAACAGTATAATACTCATCATCAACTTGCATATAGTTTGCTTCCTTTCTGATTTTTGTTCCATCGACACTTTTTCTCCTCTTTTTGGTCTTCAGTTTTTATTGCTTTCGTTTTTACGGCAAAGAGTTCACTATTTCTTGTGAACATGCGCATGAGAAAATAGTTCTCTTCAATTCTAAACTAGTTTTGTTGTAAATTGTTCATTAATTTATTTACTTTTCATGCATTTAATAACACTTCGCTTTGTCAGATAACTTCTAGTATACACAAGATCAACCTTTTAAAAGCTTGAATTATTGAATATACTCCCAAAAAACGCGAAAGAATATCGGTATGACTAAACACCGGATCTGACCAGATATGAAGTTCATATCCGCGGATATGAGTTGCGCAAGCTTGAAAATCAGCATTTATCATATACGCGTATATGAGCCTCATTCCTGGTGTTTAGTTAAACATTGTTTTCGCAACACATTGGCGTTTCTACAGCAGCAAAAGCTTGTCTGTAAATTATAAATTTCTTCTCCGCGGATAGCAAAGACTTCCCAACTAGAAAACCTGTTGTGTTTTTCATTGATAAATTACCTCTCCGCCGATAGGGACGGAGAGGGATTTTTTATATCAACACCGTGTACGTGATAAAACGCTAACAGCATTTCTATACATCCGTCTAACCTAGAGATCCGGGGTACCGGAGATCCGAGTAATCCGTATAGCGTTTATGAATCGCAGTGTCTGTACTTTCGCTTTCATACCAGCAGTACCACAACAATTTCTTTCTATTAGCGTAATTTTACTGATGAAACACGATAGAAATGCCAACTTCTCTTGCAGTGTTAACAGCCTAGTATGCGTATTACTCTCTACACTGGATTAATTAGTTTCTCCACAAACCGAGATGGAACTTTCCATGAATGCCATTGTCATCGCAAAAATGCGAGACATACATGTAGGCTTCTTCATTTACAAAAACTGCCGATATCTTTATATACCAAAAGTCCGATCATATTTGTCTTGGTTAATGGAATAGTTGAGATTTACTGACTTCTGATTTAAAATGGGGTTTTATGAAAACTCATTGATGACGTGTTTACAATTTTAGTAATAGCCAGGAGTTGTGCAGTTGCAGACAAAACACACAAGAAAACCCCCATTAAATTATCAGAACTGCATGAAATGCTTTTAATTGAATTGGACTGTCACTTGATAGAGAAAAAATATGAACATGTTAAATGTTATGTTGATATTTTCTGACCTTTTCCCCATAAGCATTCAATTCACGCTTATTTTCTCCCTCCGGTAAGGACATGCCCTTTCCCTAAAATCAAAGAAAAAACCCTGGGAGATGTCATAGCAAAGAACATTTGACAACAAATTTGATATGAAATAGCCAGAGATGATATCATTCTTGGCCATCAATATCCTGATCTGATGGAAATTAAGTTATATTTTAAAAAGGTGTAAAACAGTGTACTCTGATCATGTATATTTACAGGGGTTAGTCTCCGTTTGGCTATTTTGAATAGACCCAGTAATGATAGAACAATTATAGAATTCATTTGAAAATGATTTATCTGTAATCTTGAGTGTTAATAACAAAATGCTGTCAGTCCAAATTTCAAGAATAAATTGGAATATAAAAGTTGGGATTCATATAAGTTTATGATCAGTGGAATTCATGGTGGAGTTTTGATAGGATAAAACATAATATGGATTATTAGGAATTTACTGTACATTTGATATCATTATGAATCAACCAAGATTTTGGATTAATGTGTGTGTGTTTGCATACATGTATATAAACCCGAACACAATTTAACTAAAATTTCATACTACATTGTCTAAACAGTATTTAAAATTCTACGATTCGTAATTAATAAAGAGGGTAGTGCTTTGAAATACACAACAGCATTTGATATTGCTTTGATATGAATTGAAAGATGGACACTGTCACTCAGCATTGCATTTCTGACTTGTTGAGGTCAAGGACTGTCTGAGTGTTACCAATAACCACTTTGCTTATGGTTTGACTGTTGCTACAGTCTGTCATATTTTAGTATTACATTAAACAATTCCAAGACGTCAAAAATGGTGATTAACATGTACAGCAACTTCTTCCCTTACACTTAACATCCTTATCAAACTCGAAAGCAATTATGGCTGTTCAGGCCTTTGATTTCATCATCCACATTATCGATTTTCGTTTCTCTTGTGTCGTTGACTTTAAAGGTCTGTTTTCTCTCACTTCATTAACAATATCCCGGAGACTCGCAATGTCTACTCCAACAGGAGTTTTTCTGAAAAGTAGAGATGAAAATATAAAATTGGAATCCACTGAATATCGTCTTTCAATGTCACGAACTGAAATACACTCGATAGTGGTGTCTGTACATATCAGAAAAAATAACTATGTTAATCATTATTAGTAAACATACGCTTTCAAGTGCACGGTGGCATTTCCACCCCTGTGATTCACATACTAGTTGATCTGCAAACAGCCTGTACCCTGATCAGACACAGTGCTATTATGTGACTATACTGGACCTACGTAGTTTGCTGTCGATAATCAAATTATGGCATCGCACCCAGGTTTCTGTTTCCTCTCCCCTTGCTCCATGATGTCCAGTTAGCCCATAGTAAGCAGAAATGGACGTTAATCAATACAAAGTAGATACATGTAGATTGCAATACCCAAGTATTATTTGGTTCAAGGCAGTGGAATAGTTATGTTGTATGTGCTGAATGTTTACTTTATACATTAAACTAGAAGATGAAAAAGTTACTTAACTATTTACGAAATTGGAAGAGTCTCACTATGCAAAGGTATAACTTGGTACATATAAAAATCGTATAAAAGTCATATACAGTAAAACGATTCTAAAGCGGAATTCAAGTAAAGAATAATTTCTATAGTTTAGTAAGGTGGCTACTTAATGCAGGGTGCGTCATGCAAAAATCTCAAATAAAAGGTTTCTGTGTGGCATTAAACATGCATTAAGTTGCCACCTGTCTCAAGGACCGACAATGGTACTATACCCCGGTTAAGAGGAGTTTACTATAAATGTAAGTGATAAACAGACTACAATAATCAATATTATTGCAAAAAACCCTTTGTCTCGCTTTCATATCGGTCCCGATTACTCATGTATTACTCTCCCAATTAAACCCGAGATTTATGCATATTCCGCTTATTTTCGTCGGTAATTTCCGGCATAATTTACGAAGGTATTCATTATCATTCAATAACATACTAGCTAATACACATTCATCCCGATAGGTGCGCTATAAGAAATCAATCCTCGTGGAACGTTATTACCTTCTTTTTTTGATTTGCTACTTTTGTCACGGAGTATTATGACCAATCGCGATAAACAAGCCGAAGATAGATCATGTCTCAGGTCAGGAAAGTGATATTAACAATGTGACTAATGGCTGTTTTTTTTAAATTACACATTTGGTCTAACGTCAACACTTATCGCAATGACTATGTACATCGGTAAATCAAATAAACAATCAAACACATAGCGTATAGTTATGGTTGCATTTCAAACAAGTAAATGAAAACAGGGAAGGACAAAAATATTTTAGGCAAGAAAAGCGATACCGGTAATAAACGTTTGTTTCTGACAGCGTCCCTACGGACAGTTGTTACCATTGCCCTTCGGGCCCGGACCACAATAGCCTCTCGAGACACTGCAGACGGTATTGCCCAAATCATCCATGTAATAACCCTCTAATGGTTATCTAATGTTTTTTGTATATTTTAGTATCACACCAGTCTGGCCTTTTAACTTTAGATGTGGTTGCATGCGGTAACCCAGTCTTATTTGTTATCAAAATGCTCAGTCTGTTATCCAGTGCCTTTACGAGGGTTAATTCACGCATGTATACATAGCAAACTTTCGTATACGGGTAACTAAAGTAATGGAATGTTTTCTATGGGGTTTGATATAGCTGTCTTTACTAAAAATACACTGTTAGCCCATAGTGAGCAGAAACGGACGTTAAGGAACGCAAACAAACAAACGACTCTCGCTAGGACATTTTAAATAAGTGGTATTTCGAGCTAAACGTAGACACTTTTTGAAAGTTGAAATTAAAAATTCTAAAACGTCTCGAACACTTTCCCAACTAGACGATGAAGCGACGCCACGTTGCATTATTCAACAAAATGTGTTTGTGAAACACTATGCCCCCTTAATATGATATTTGACCCTGAAGGATGACCTTGATATTGACATGTCACTCTTCAAACCGGCAGCTTAATGGGGTACACAGGCATACGAAATATCAAGTCTGTATCTCTTATGGTTCAAAAGTTATGGCCAATGTTAAAAGTTGGTGACCTTTGACCATGAAGGATGACCTTGACATGTCACCCCTCAAATTGTGCGGCTTCATGAGATACACATGGATACCAGTTCCAAGGCTGTATATCTACTGGTTCAAACGTTATGGCCAATGACAATGACCTTTGACCTTCAAAGATGACCTTGACATGTCACCCCTGAAACTGTGCAGCCAAATGAGAAACACATATATACAAACTATCAAGTCTGTATCTCTATTGGTTCAAAAGTTATGGCCAATGTTAAAGTCTTTTACCTTTGACCCTGAAAGATGACATTGACCTTGACATGCCACCCAACAAAATTTGCAGCTTCATGAGATACACATGCGTACCAAATATCAAGACTCTATCTCTATTGGTTCAAAATTTATGGCCAATTTGAAGTTGGTGACCTTTGACCATGGAGGATGACCTTGACATGTCACCCTCAAACTTTGCAGCTTCATGAGATACACAAGTATGCCAAATATCAAGTCTCTACCTGTACTGGTTCAAAAATTATGGCCAATGTTAAAGTCGATAACTTGACCCATATGTTTGACCCCTGACCATTAAGAGTGACCTTGACCTTTAACTGTCGCACCTCAAAATGTGCGGCTTCATCAGATACATATGCATGCCAAATATCAAGTTTCTATATGTAATGGTTCAAAAGTTATGACCAATGTTAAAGTTACAAAGAAACAGACAATTTGACCTTTGACTCTGAAGGATGACCTTGACCTTGACATTTCACCCATCAAAACGTATAGCTTTATGAGATACACAAGCATGCCAAATAGCAAGTCTCTATCTTTTCTTGTCCAAAAGTTATGGCCAATGTTAAAGTCGGTGATTTGACCCATATATTTGACCTCTGACCTTGAAGTATGACCTTGACCTGTTACCCTTCAAAATGTGCGGCTTTATGAGATACATATGCATGCCAAATATTAAGTCTCTATCTGAATGAGTCAAAAGTTATGACCAATGTTAAAGTTGCGTTAAAGTTACAGCTAAAAAAACAGATAATTACATCTTTGACCCTGAAGGATGACCTTGATCTTGACATGTAACCCCTCAAAATGTGTAGCTTCATGAGATACACAAGCATGCCAAATATAAAGTCTCTATCTCTACTGGTCCAAAAGTTATGGCCAATGTTAAAGTCAGTGATTTGACCCATATATTTGACCTCTGACCTTGACCATGACATGTCACCCCTCAAAATGTGCGGCTTTATGAGATACATATGCATACCAAATATCAAGTTTCTATCTGTACTGGCTCAAAAGTTATGACCAATGTTAAAGTTGCTGACAAACAAACAGACAACCAGACAGGGCAAAAACAATATACCCCCAGGTTCGATCTTGGGGGCATAAAAATAGAGTGAGCGTGTGAGTGAGTTGGGTTTTACGGCACTGCGACACTAAGTAGGTCATATAGCGCCAATGACGAAAATTATGATGAATCCATGAAAATCAATAAAAAGTCTCGATCAACGAGTATGTAAATCATTAAAATATACGAAGATGAAAATGTAGAAAGGAATACAGAAATAAAATAATAGAACTAGTTAAACAGATTTATATTTTAGAATAAAGACCAGTCTCTTTCAAAAACGAAATTATATTCTCGTACGGAACTGTATTAAATAACTTTTGCATAGAATCAACAGAAAAGTATTTATGTCTTATAGAAATGTCATTACATTCAATCAAAAAATGTTTTACTGTGTATGGCTCTTGACAGAAGACACATTCTGGTTGAACTTCGCGCTTTAGTAAATAGGAATGAGTAATATGAGAGTGTCCGATACGGCAGCGAGCTAGGACCACCTCATCTCTTCTTACAGCTCTATAATTTAAAAGAGAATCACCAATGGTTGGTTTGATGGCATGTAGTTTATTGTTAATATTGCTGTCCCAGGAAACCTGCCATTTGGAACATGTATGCTGTTTAATCATTGGTTTAAAATCAGTATATGGTATTTTGAAAACTGCCTCATTCAGATTCAGGGATGACTTGGCCGTTTTATCTGCCTCTTCATTTCCCCGAATTCCAACATGACTAGGTAGCCAACAGAAAACAATATTGTTTGACAGAGATAATTTATGGTGTTTAAGAAGAATTTGCTGAACTAATGGGTTATTCATAAATAGAGTATAACAGTCGTTATTATGTCATGGACCTTAGTTAACCCTTTACTCCATTAGTACGTATTTGTATGCCTTTAAAAACACAGTATACCCAGATCATATACTCATGTGTGAGTCTTGTGATCAGGGTCTGCTCTGTATGCTTACGACATTATACATGAATAGATGTAACTCCATATTTTCTGTATTTGTTAAATACCCATGTGCAAATGCGTTGTTTAAACATACAGCGAATTAATACGCATGGGGGTATTGCTTCTTAAAAGTAAATGGCCAAAACTTCATGTATTAATTATCAAGAAATCAATAAAAACACATATTTATGCATCCATCGACTCTGACCAACGATCAAACAATTCCAATTGTAAAATATCTAATATGTATAATGAGTTATATGTTATGGCAGTTACGCAGCCTCTCTTTTGTTGCTGCTTTTAGTTTTTTTTTCAAATAGATTGATGCGTTATATTGACGCGTTGTTCAACCGTGTATGTCACGGATGGAATATGTAACACGGGTGAAACAATTCGATCGAATATGTCACACACATCAAACGGATATGGTACATACAATGCGATATATTCGTGTGGTTAAGATTTTATATGCACACCAAAACGAATACGTTACATTCACAAAGTGGACACAAACAACGAAAATGGCGTCGAATTCACCAAATTTACAAAGTAACATTTTGAAAAATACGTTTTTCTTTAACAATAACATTTCATCGAAATCTTATTTATGCCACATAGTATTTTGGCTGACCATCATCATCATCACATCATCACAATCAACACATTCTTCTTCATCAACGGTGCACACTTCAGATAATTAATTCGGTTAATGGGTATTCAAATGCCAATGACCAGAAATTCAACTCAATAAACGAAATCCCGTAAGTGTTCGTTTTCTGTTTATGAATGCAGGTAGAAACAGTGGTCTCATATTAGCCATTCAATAATAAAAGATCAAAGATAGGCAAATGTCTGACTTTGTTTGCGTTTAAATAAGATCAAATGGTACGATGATGGCGACAACGTATTGTAGTCACACGAAACTGTTCAAAATGTGTTTAAAAACAATTATGACATCGTTATTATTTTGAAACAGCATTATGACAGTGTCATTTAATTCTTTAAAATCAATGTTCAGAGTTACATGAGTTTCCTGTTTATTTTGCAAATGAGTGCCATTAACTGGTATGTTATCGACATTACATATTTGCTGCAGTGATATTACAATGGCAAACACAATGTAGTCACGCGAAACTGTACACATATGATTTAACTAATTACATATATGACATCGTTACTATATAGAAATTGCATATTTGATAATGTTGTTCAGATCACTGTTCAGAGTATTTATACATGACTGTCATCTTTTGGTATGTTATCAACATTACATATTAATCATTTGCGGCAGTGATATAAAAATGGCAAATAAATGTAGTCACACCAAACTGTACAAATAGCGTGTTTCCTCTTTCTATGACATGCTTTCTCTTTCTGTTGCTTAAGTTTTCTTATGTTCGGATCTGATCTTCTCTTCGTCTTACTTTCCCTTATCCTGTATTCGTTCAAACTCTCGGATCTCTGGATTTGACCTTCTCTTTTTCTACTTTCCGTCTCTTTTAACCGTTCATATTCCTTAATTTTTGGATCCATCCTTCTATATCTCTTTCTTTCTTTGCTGAGAATTGTTGGCATTGTTTCTTTGACTCGTTAACATGTTGCTTGTGTTTCTTCTTTTGGAGAATTTCTTCACACTTTTTATGCTGAGATAAATATCTTGATAACCAATCATGTTCTGAACGTTCATATCTGTGTTTCTACTTCACTCTGTATAGTTTTCACTTGGTCTTTGGGCTTATCTTCACCGCCCTTCAGAATTTATCATTGGCAACTTTGCAAACACTGGTTGGTTTGCTTTTCATATGTTTGTAACAACATCGTAGTGGTTTCTCTTGTATGCTGAATGTACATAGCACAAGTTTCAATTTCAATATCGGACTGCATTAACTGTTCACCGTATTTAAGCCATTTCCAGGATTGCCCTTGATTTGTATATATGAAAATGTTTATTTAAACAGATGAGCTGAGGCAATAATTTCCACTTCAGTGGCCCAGGAATTGCATTCTGCTTATATGTAGATATTCCTGTATATCACAGTTATTTGGTGTAACCAATTTCATCAAATTACCATGTATTCTCATGTGTGTAATAAGAGAATTTAGATATATATGATGAGATCCTTCATCACCACATACCAAATAACAAACATATCTGAAGAAACAGTTGCCATCGCTTTGTATATTATTTATATTTGTTGGAGGTTGTAGAGTTTCCGATGATATAAAATTATGTAGATTTTTCACAGCTAAATTTAACATTCTACAACATTTTTGTTGCCAGGCTGGTTTAACTGGTGTAAATTTGAACTTTTCTGTTTCTTCTGATAATATGACTATATCGTTGCATTCAACATCTTTGCCATCTGACTTTTGTGGGTATCCGGAACAATTATGTGCTAGTAACTTCTGATTTGAGCTATAATCATTTTTACAAAGGAAACAGTATGTACAATGATGTTGATCCAATCGCTTTTCAGATGTAAAATGTCTTCCTAAGTCATTGTTGTTTCCGCATTTGTGTGTTTGTAGTCGCTGTTTTGATAAGAATATTTTCTGACATTGAGGACATAAAATGCAGTGGTTTTCCCACATTTACAGCATGAAATGTTGCCATTGTAGATATGTGCTCCTTTGTTCCCCACCAGAAAATGCATGTTTCTGAAGGATAAAAATACACCTCAAAATAATATTAACACTAAGAAAAATTAATTCATTGTGGAAAAAATCCTTTTTTAAGGAAACACAAATATAATTTCTGTAAATGTTATTTCATGTTCTTTTAGCAAATTATGTTTAAATGCTATTTGCTTTTCCACCATTAAACAGTTAATCAATTAACAATATTCAGAACTTTTATATAAAAGATGAAGATAAAAACTTGGAAACAATATGGCTATTTAATGTAAGAATAAGATGCATTTGTGAAACCTTTGCCCCTTAATGGCTAAGGTTAAATTTACATTGATAATTTAAAATTATATGCAGTGTATGTGTTAATACTTATCTAAACTAGACCTATGTATAGCATTCACTTTAAAATGCATCAACTTGAAACTTGTGAATGGCTGCTGCTTGGTATGATGCAAAAACTGGAATCCATTTCCACATGCAAGGGCACATCCCAATGGCCTTCATTAGAACCATACTTTATTGGACTGGGTCTGCCACCATTAAAATTTTAGTATCAACATTGTAAACCTCAGGTTATATCAGCAAAATTATGATGGTGATGATGATAATGATGATTGTTGAAACTGATGTGATTTTTAAACCTTTACTCCATAGCTTGTTTTTAGTAATGGAGACAAATGGTTGCTTAAAGCAGTTTTAAAGTAAAGCGGAATGCTCCTTAAAGAACATTCTTGTTTTATATTTCAGCCTGCTTTAAGCAACCATCCTCTACGCTATAGGAACTACTTCTTATGGTGCATATTCATGACTGTATAAAGTAAAACTATTTTCTTGAGTGGAGGAATAAATGAAATGTGTTAAACTGTGTATCTATACAGTGAAGAGTTAAATTCACAATAGTTGTTAATTGGAATTTGGTAAAGTAGATGAAGATGGAAGTGTTTCATAGCTAAATACGTACTTACATACTTGTATAAGGAACCTGTAATATTTTATTCATTTATTTATATCAAGAATCATAACAAAATATCCCAAAATACTAACAGAAGATGTTTCTTAAAGTGGAGGTCCCTACAATGATCGCATATTTTCAATAATACTATAAAACTTGGTATTTGTTATGCTCTATCATTATTATGAAGGTTCCCAATCTGAAATTATGTCGAAAAATGCCCATGTGATACAAACAAACCGATTTCATCAATAACTGATAATTTTTGTTCTACAACACAATATAATCGACCTTTTCCGTAGATTCTTCCGCGTTTTGCCGATGATCACCCGATCCCTCCATTGTTTACGTTATAGCTTTCTCGGAAGTGGTCGGAGAACCGCGAACAGTTACGAAACTAAAACTCAACCCGAATAAAACTGAAACATGGAGGTGTAAAACCGGGATCGGCGATATCAAACACATGGATGTTTTGTCATTATAAACGGTAATTGGATGGGGATTTTTGATATCCTACTTTTCAGCATATAAACAAATGAGTTTTGTATATTTTAAGTGTTTATGAAACGCTTCAAATGTAGGGACATCCCCTTTAAACTATGTATGCTCCCTATAGAAAGCACTTGTAATGTGTATAGGCTGCCATGGCTTTTTATTATAACATTCCTCGTGCAATTCATTGCAGCTTTTAATTTGGTTATGTTTAAATAAATATATCAGGGAAGTGATGTTTGACTTTATAGAAGTTTAGAGTTTATAGAATTATTTCTTATAGGACTACAGTAAAACCCCTCTAAAGCGGACATAAAATTTGGTATAAATATTAGTCTTAGAGACAGGTGGCAGCTTAATGCAGGGTGAAAGTCATTCAGAAAGCTCCTCTATGAGCTTTCTGAATGACTTTCACCCTGCATTAAGTAGCCACCTGCATACAAGTATCTAAGTTCTTCTGTACTGGAATTTCGGTTTATTTCTATTATTTACCTATGACACTTTTGGAACAACATTTATTATATAAACGTTTTAGAGCAAATGTGTTTGCTAAAGGACTGTTCTTGTAGAATATTTGTAGAACCAGTGTTCTACAAATAGTGCCACTAAACGTTCTAGTAAGTTCTAGGACATTTGCCAAACTGTTTTGTAGCTTTTGTACTAGAACAGTTTTAAAGTTAAATAGAACTACAGTAAAACTCGGTTATAACGAATTCCATGGGACTTGAGGATTTACTTCGCTATAAACATTATTCGCTATATTGATAGTACGAAGTTCGCTATAAATTATGACTCTGGCAAACGACTGTTCAAAACTTTATTATACACGTACCGTACTTCAGACAAACAAACGAATAATTCCCAAAATGTACATTACACATCAAACAGCTTACTCATTTGTGAAAAAATCAGTCATTTGCTTTTGGGCACACGCTGAGGCTTGACACTTGCCAGAAATTGTTTCATACATGTCAGTGTTTTAAAAAATCCTCTTGAGTATTTGATTGTTGCTCCAATGCCCGGTGCAAAGTGTCTATAGCAGACAAAGCCTCCGCGTATGTGGGCACGGTCAAACACTCCTCATTGGTATCGTCATCAGATTCAACAGTTTTTTTAGTGGAAAATGCTGAAATGATATCGTCGTCCGATCGAATTTCTGTAACTATGAGGCTCGAGTCAATATTGACATATTGTTGCTGTGACGTCACATGCCGTTTGCTGTAGCCGGGATGCTAGAGTTGACAAAGGTAATTCTAGAGTGAAATCATCATCGTCAAGTGCTGAAGCCGTTATTGACGGAACAAGTCCAGCTTTTTTTGAAACAGTTTTTTATACAATGGGGAGAAACGCCTTGCAATAATGTGTGCAGCAGACGAATGGCTTTCAGCACGTGTACGTTTTCTTCTACTTTCTTCTCCTGACACTGAAAAAATACGGAGGTTTCGTTAAGCTCAAGTTGACGTGATTATATTCATGTTTACACCCCACCCTGTGATTGACATTTCTTGACAGATTAGATCCATATCAGATGCCAAGGAAATCGGTGTCAGATTAGGATCAAAACTGTTGTCCAGTCTTTTCATATATGTTCAAACATTTTAAAATTGCTGCAGACGACATTTTATGAATACGAAAATTATGCATGATGTAAAGGGCAAAGTAGATTGGATTTATATGACGTGGAAAGGGTTAACATTCATTCAGTGTTTTGGGTTGAAATTGTCGTCTGCTTAAATCCTCAAAGCTACGGAGTTATAAAATGACGATCTACCACGTGTAAGACAAGTTATCCCAGATCACACCTTATGGTTCCCGTTGCTTTATCTAAATTAGATTTTGTCAAATCTGGGTGCAGACTAATTTAAATTTTGTCAGCTGAAAGAATGAGCACACGACAATTTCTACCGTGTGATACGAAGAATAGATTTTTAACTGTACGCTTACCTGTAGTTTGTAGTCGACCAGCTCCTGTCTGTACATGTACTTTACTTTAACATTGTAAATGATTTCCTGACCCATGAGCTGAAGCTTGCTAGTGGTGTTCGGAGGCAAAGATGCATTTTTAACAGCTTCCAAGTTATCAAGATGGGGATGAGCGCCGCAATTATCCATAAGGATAAGAACTTTGCGTTTTTCACGCTTGATTTTTTCGTCAATGAGTCTTAGCCAATAACAAAGATCACAGACGTCATCCAAGCTTTCTTATTCCATCTGCAATGTACTGGCAGAGATTTAACTCCTTTAAAACACATTGAGTTTGGAAATTTTCCAATAGCCAGAGGATTAAGGTTTTTCGGCTCCATCCATATTGGAACCTAAGAGGGCTGTTAATATGTCCTAACAGTGTTTACCACTATGGCAACTCTAACCTTTTAACTGCAGAGTTTTTGTTGGCATAGCTTTGTAAAACAGACCGGTTTCATCAACATTAAAAATGTCACTTGGTTTGTACTCTTTTAAAAGGGTCGGTAATTTTGAATGAAGCCAGTCTTGTTCGACTTCTGGATGGACCACAGAACTTTCTCCACTTATAGTTCTAGCCCACTGTAGGCTTTAAATCACCATTCCCTAGCTTTTGGATCATTTTCTCTGACTGCCGGAGAAGTAAAGGTCCGCTAATAGGAACGTTTTGGGATCTTTGTTCCTTAAACCACTCGAACATGGTTTTGTCAACGTCAGGATTAGACGAGTGCCTTTGCCTCTTACGCGCCGGAGAAATGCTGGACGTTTCATCCTTTTTTTCAAGATAGTGCTCAGAGTATTTGGCAATATTTCAAAATCAGCAGCAATATCTTTTTTCGATTTTCTACTGTGCTCAACACATTTTATTATCTGATACTTTGTATCCAAAGAAATTGCCTTTCGTTAAATGTTCACAAGGTATAACTACAGGTCCTATAGTACTATCCACTTAAACCTTTAGTCCATAGCATGTTTACAGTATTCAAGACAAATGGTTGCTTAAAGCCGATTTAATGTAGAGGAGAATGCTTCTTAAAGAGCATTCTGCTTTACTTTTAACCGGCTTTAAGCAACCATTTTCTAGGATATAGGACATATTTTTATGGTACGACATATCATACAACACTAAGAAGAGATGTTTTTAAAAACATGTATGTCCCATAAAACACTTTTAATAATGTGTACAGGCTGTCATGGCTTTTGAGTTAATGAGTTAATCATCATAATTGTTTTTATTGGCTGGAGTTTCAGGTGAGAGAGCAATCAGTGACTGAGACGCAAGGCATAATTGTGAGTCCTCTAATGTCCTAAGTTGTTTCGTTTTTTCGTTAAGCATCATCTTCTGACTTTTAATTTAGCTTTCTGCAGCTGCCACCTGTTTTTCAGTTCTTTATTTATTTTCCTGTTCCAGGGTAGCCATGTCGTCTCCCATTTTCTTTGCTTTAAATTGTGCAGATTTTGATAAAGCTTTTAGGTTGTTTTTGCACTGGATTTGAGGTCCTTAATGCCCTCTGATGATGTTTTGGTTAACAGTTTATGAACTACACCAATCAACTGCAACTCAATCTGTTCAATGTTTTTTTAATGTAACGTGAATACTGTCCATGATTACGGTTTAATCTGTAAATACCCAATTAAGTCAAGGTTAGTCATATTTAGGTTTGGTGAAATGGGTGAATTGGAAATCGTCCAAGACAACTGTATGAGTATTAAATTGTTTTAGATGAAACAGTGAATTTAGTTAATCAAACATTGATTGTTACTCAGGAGGCAAGGGTTATAACAATTCCCTTTCAGTTTAATGTGACATGCCAACTAATTTATTAGGAATGCAAACCCTAATCAACTTCAGAACTTAAGAGCAGTTGTTTGATATAGTCCCCCCATTTTATACGTTAATTTAACAGTATTTCAGTCATATCACGACGTCGAGGTAATTACTGGTGGAGGAAGACCCCAGGTGCCCATCACACACTTGTTACAGGTACAGTTACAGTAAAACCACCAACCTTCAACAAGCTCACATTTGAATTAAATACGGTTACACAGAATGAGTGAGTGAGTGAGTTAGGTTTTACGGCACCGCGACACTAAGTAGGTCATATAATACCCAGAATGAAAAAATATTTTTTTTACAATAAATGCTTATGCCCCTGAAGGCATCCTTGACAATATATTCTGAATCACATTATACTGCCTTAACCAGAAAAACATACTATATAATGAAAAAAATGAAAATTTCTGTACTTACCTCAAATAAGTAATCTATTTTCAAGACATCTTTCAGTAATCCACAGCAAAATATCGATTAAAGTGATATAGATGAGTAGTCAATCATTATGCATTGCTGCATCAACAGATGCTGAAGTCATATAAAATAGTTAAACATATTCCAATTGCATGAAATGAGGTCCTCATTATGACTGCACATGTTAAAAAGGTCAACCTTGAAATTCATCGAAGTGTAAAAGCAAACTAGGTCACAAAGGGGGTCATAGTAACCTGCTAACCTATGACATGTAATGTGACCCTCATTCTGAACCCTCATGCAAAGTTTGGTTACTGTAGGTATTATACTTTGGCTATAACTAACATAAACAAAAAGGTTAATCTTAAAATCTCTATGTCAATGAAGCGTAAAAACTAGGTCACAAAGGGGTCATAGTAACCTGCTTACCTATGACATATAATGTGATTCTTATTCTGAACCCACATGCCAAGTTTGGTTACTGTAGGTATAATACTTTGGCTATAACTAACACAAACAAAAAGGTCAACCGGACGGCCGGCCGGATGGCATTCACCAATCTATAAGCCTGGATTGCGAGCAATCCGGCCAAAAATACCAGCTGACACGTTTGCTGATTAAACACAGGATAAGAACAGGAGGCAATGCATCTTCTTCCGTAGCCACTCCGAATGAGAGCTCTGGTGAAGGTGTAGCGGCGTCTTCCGTAAGTCAAGTGGTGCAGGCTGCAGACACCGTTGACTTGGGTACATTGGCAAGCCCCTCTTGGTCGTCATTTTTTAACGGTCATACCGATCGTCAAATCTCTGGTCAGTCTGAAAGTTTGTCCCGCACTGACATTGCTGAGCATGATCTGATTAGGTCAGTCTGAAGGTTTGTCCCGCACTGACATTGCTGAGCATGATCTGACTAATCAGAGTGGTCTGGATCTGAACAGCTTGGCTCAGTTTCCTCAACTTCCGTCTGAAGGTGCTCTTGGCTCGAACTCGGCCGCTGCAAGTAACAGTGTAGAGTCTGACCAGTCATTTGGCAATATGGTGATACCGGTTGTCATAAGTAGGGGCGTTAACTATGTAAAGCAGGCAAAGCCTCGCGACGCTAGGCGTCATGAGAAAAAGGGGTCTGGTGGTAAGATTTCGTACAGTAATGTAGTGGTTACTGAGGGTGTGTCCAAAGTCCTGACCACCAGACTTCGGTTACAAGTGACATGCGTGCACATGAATATGACGGGTCTAATTTTAATAGACGTAACTCTCCAGATAGTAATAATAACTCCCCTGTGAGAAAAACACAGGAATCGGGCAATATAGTTTCACATGTGAAAAGGCGAAAGACCAAGCGTTACTTTGTGGGTGGCTTCCTGCCATCAATTTCCGAGCAGGAAATTAAGGACTACGTCTCAGAGAAGGGTCCCAGAGTCTCTAAAGTGACAATTTTCCGTAACTGGATGAAAGTGCAACGATACGTTTGAACGTGTTTGACAATGGTAAGACTTGTTTGTTAGAAGACCCGGTTTCTGGCCACGCTTTGTAACTTGCAGACCCTGGGTTACGTATAATCGGTATAGAAGGTCAAGGAGTAGCCATGCTGAAAGTTATGACCGGCACCATCACTATGAAAACGATTATGATGGGGCCAACCATACTGACCGGCGGGGTAATTACGACGGGCATGTCGTGCAGCACAAGTGGCAAAACCGTTACTCGGCGCTGTCCTCAGATACTGATTAGACCTGTGTTGTCTTTTTGTCATCGCTATCCCGATCATGAGTGTACAGATATACTTTTGTTATCTTATATTTTCAGTAACATTTGATGTTCTAGATGAACAGGTTAGCTCCGGGTCGTGTAACATGTTACGTTCTGCTCGGTCTGGATCTACTGTCGTTGTATATCTTGGGTATGGGTATTGCGTGCGTCGTATGTTGTACTTGTTTAGTGAAGTGAAACTTGTCTGACCGTCTCCTGTTGTTGATGGTCGTGTATGGTAGTGCAGTCAAACAGTTTGAACCCAACTCGGGTGACCTGTTGCCTTTCGCTCGATTTGAATTCAAACTGCTTGCAAGTGCCGGGGCGATATTTGCTATGGGAGTTGGGTGTGCACGTTGCTGGCCTTGTTGCTACTGTCAGTTGTGCCTTGTAAGTATTGTCTGTATATATTCAGTTTCTGCAGATCGCACTGCATCGCAAGGTCTGGATCTACACTGTCTGTGATGTATGTTTGTGGGTTCGACGCAACTTCCACTGCTGGTGAGTCTGTGTGTCCAATGAGAGTGCTACAGTTGTACACCGCTATATATGCATGTAAGTACGTGTGTCTCAGTTGTCGACATAGATTTAGATTTGGCGGATCGCTTTGCATCGCCAGGTCTGGATCTACACTGTCTGTACTGTATGTTCATGGGTTCGATGCAGCTTCAACTGCTGGTGTATCTTTGCGTCCCATGAGATTGCTACTGTTGTACACCGCTATATATGCATGTATGCAATTGTTTTGTCGAAAGTGTGCATTCAGAAGCGGTAGCGTAGAGCATGTCGGTCTGTCTGGATCTGGCCGGCTACGCCAACAGATTGATACAGGGCGTGTGTACTTGTATGTCGCATATAGATGGTATACCGACTTACGCTCTGAGATTAAACTTTTAATTTGTAGTTACTCGCATTATGGTACATATTTAATGGTTGTCCAGTATGGCCCCAAATTGACTGGTATGGTATGCTTTGTTGAATCTCTGTCTAGCTTACCGATATATTTCAAATGCGTTGTATTTTTCCTTTTGAAAGGTTTCGTACTTGAATCTTTCTGTAAATTACTTTGTAATTTAATGCCAATTTAATGCCATTGTGTAAGTGGCCGTTTTATAAAAACAGTCAGTATGGATCCAAATTGGACAGCTCTGTGTGTGTCAGGCGGCTAGTGTTTAAGCTGTTGATAGTATATGCTTAAGTGTGTGTATAAGCGGTCACGCGTTCTGTGATTCATGTGAATGGTTTTGTTTATGTGCTGTATACACAGTGGTACTTGTGTATAGTGGCCACTTGAAAGAGCGTCGTAGGGCAGTCGTTTAACTTGCCTATTTCCTGTACTTGGCGGGTTTAGGTTTATGTCCGCGATTCTTCGTCGGGTGTCTGCTGTGCTCAGGTTTGACTGTGATGTACTACTATATGTCTGGTAAAATGTGCAATGTGCACGCTCATGTGTATAAATTTAGCTTTTTATTAGGGATGTTAACGATTAATCGGTTAACCGGTTAATCGTTATAAACTCGGTTAACCGGTTTCACTTTTCCTTCAAAGGTTAACCTGAAAAAATTAAATATTTGGATAAAAAGTTTGTTGCACGTAAGTAGCATAAGACATCTCCACTGCTCACTTTTAACTGCCTTGACATCTCGTCGAGTTAACACGCCACGGGCGTGTAGGCCCTATACTTCGTCTAAAGTGGTTGCCAGGGAACCCTGATATCAAATCATTGGGATAGGACTATTGACATATCCCCAATTAACTGTTGTTATTGTGTGATTTTAACAGATTAAGATTAGTGATGTACAGGTATTGTTTACAAAGAAAGGTGTAGAAAACTTGCTAGGATAATTTAGTTCAAACTGAATTTCAAGGAACATGTTCCAATTCTTAAGTTCTACATTTTTAATATGCACGCTAAAATTCGTGTGTTTTTGACAACGAATATTTTCTGTTCCATGTTTCATTTTTAACAAAAAATATATGATCAACGTCAAGAATACAAAAGACGATAAAGTCGATCTTCTTCAGAAAAGTGTGTTGTTCCAGATCAGTTATAATAACTGAGTTTGATGCAGCGTAACTATTAAAGATAAAAAATAACAGTGTATACCCTTAAAAATTTAATGCGATGCGGTTCCGATTCGATTGTCAATTTGATAAATTTCTGTATTGTATCATTCACAAGCAGGTTACGTAATTTACGTTTCGTATTGTCGTCTGCTACAGTCTGCATTTGGTGTCTGTTAGTGTGGCAAAAATGTCATCTGAAAATTTATTCTACTTAAATTTTGAACTTCGTCTGTTTGGTTTTATACAGCTGAACAGGATAAGGGTAGAAATTGATGGATCCAGATCCAGTGCTTACCAGATCTAAGTTGTGTGCATATTCGTTGTCAGAAAACACATGAATTTTAGCGTGCAGTTGTAAAATGTAAAACTTCAGAACTGGAACTTGTTCCGTGAATATCAGGTTTCAGTCGTACCTCAACCCTAATAGAACACCCCCAATATTTCATAGTTACACTTATGTGTAGTGTGTGTCGACAGTGTCGTTTTACAGATTTTTAATGAGTTTCGAAGCAGTCTGGATCCAGATAGGAAACAGTTTCACTCAAAGTCTGATCCGAATTCAAGCTTTTCGACACTTGTCAATAGATTATTCAAAGAACGTGTGCCTTTCAGTAACATTTACGATAAACATCGGGTAGACAGATTATTCTCGGCAGGACAATGGTTTAATTTTATGTCAGGTTAACCGGTTCGGTTAACCGGTTTTTGCTTACGATTAACCAGTTACAGTTTCCGTAACCGTTAACATCCCTACTTTTTATTATGGTGAAACTTAATTTGATGACTTGGAATGCCACTGGCATTATCATGTCTAGTTCTTCTTATCTATGTAGCGTTTTAAGTAGCAATAATATCGATATATGTGGTGTATCAGAACACTGGCTGTAAATCTAAACCTTTTAGACTCCATAGACAGTATGTACTGCATTCATGCGGTTTCAGCTTAGCACTGCCTAGTAATAGGAAAATTGGCAAAGGTGGGGTGTGCTTATTATGGAAAAGGACTTTAAGCACTGTAATTTCACCGCTCGATATAGAGGACGATAGGATAATAGGTATTCAGATCCAAATTGATCCAGATAATGTTGTTAATATTTTCCAGGTTTATATACCCTGTTCAAACCACGGAATGAAATCTTTAAAGGGCTATATAGAATTATCAGATTTAGTCAGAAAGGCCTTGTACTTATAATGGGTGACATGAACGCAGAGCTAAATGTAGATTCTAAACGTAACTCAAGTTTTCTCTCAAATGCTTTAGGCGAATAATATCGAATCTGTAAACTGTACCTTATTAGGAAATAAAAGCACTAATTTCAATTACAATGGCAATATAGGCTCTACCTTTGATCACGTACCTATACCCTTTGAAAAGATAGACATGTGCATTAAATGTAGTATACCTGATGGCGATGCATTGAATGTTTCTAGCCATCGTCCGATATTATGTACAGTTAGTATACCAACTGTTGGCTTTGTGCCTTCAGTTAGTGAAAGCACGCTTAATATTAATTGGCAGAAAGTGACACAGGAACACATTGAGAAATATCAGTCATTTATAAACGCCAGTGAAACATGTGATTCTGATTTTAGAAAAGATATCCTGTACACCTCCGAAATAGATGACCATTATCATAGAATCGTTTCAATGGTTAGCAGTGCTAACGAACACTGTTTTCCTAAGTCCAGATTTAAGCGTTTTCTCAAACCATATTGGGATGACGAATTGAAATTTGTCTGTAACATGTCGAAGGTAAAACGCCGTCATTGGATAGACAGCGGAAGACCACGTGGAAGCGGTCACGTAACTTATGTTGAGCATAACCATGCTAAACGCACTTTCAGGAAAATTCACCACCAAAAAGTTCTTCGGTATATATCGAAGCTTCACGAAGATATAGACAGATATGCCGAAGTAGATATAAAGCTATTTTGGAAATGCATAAGACGTCGTCGTACCAAGGCACATTCCACTGTAGGCAACGAAATAGTTTTTAATAACACTACATAGAGAGACCCAGCGTTAATTAATGATAATTGGGCTCATTATTTTAAAGAATTGTATACTCCAACTGAAATGAAGATTTTAATGACTCCACAAGGCTTCAGTTTAAGGATTAATGAATATGTCACGAATTTGAGTTCTAATGATACCGATGTAGTGGTGTCAGATGAGGAAGTAAAGCATGCGTGCGACAGAGCCAAACGAAATAAAGCCTGTGGACCCGATGGGTGTTTCTATGAAAATTTTAAATTTGGTGGTGTCCTTATGCATAAGATTTGTGCCAAACTTTTTACAAGTATGTTGAAATTTGCATGAAATATGTCTAAATCTTGTCTGCAAGAATTGATGAACATTTGTTACCGGTATGGCTGCTCCTTTAGATACGAATATAATGCAACCAAATCTGCAGTGATTGTTACAAATGAGAAAAAATCGGAAAGGTCTAATAATGTACGACAATGGCATCTAGGCAATAATATAGTCAATGAACAAGAGTCGTATACGCACTTAGGTGTTATTCAGTCATGCTAATGATTTTTCACAAATAGTTAATGAATGTTCAAGTAAATTAAGGAAAACATTTTTTAGTGTAATTAATTGTGGAATATATGAGGATGGTATTCATCCTATTACAGCAATGCGTCTATATGAGACTATAGTTCTTCCAAGAGCACTATATGGTTGTGAACTTTGGTCAGATTTAAGTTATGATGAAATCCTGACACTTAAGATTGCCCACAGATTTTGTTTGAAATCTATTCAGGGTTTATCACGAATCTCTAGGTCAGATATTGTACTATCTACATTAGGAGCTCTGCCTATTGGAACAGAAATAGACAAGAGAAAACGTACATGTTTTGGCCAATTATGCAGATTGGACAATGACACGTTTTTTAGTAATAGGCTTTGCAGTTATTTTAATAATAAAAGTAAAATTAAAGGTTTTTTACCCGATATAGACAGAATATGCAGCAAATATGGCCTTGCTGATATTTTATTGACATACTGCGCGACGGGTGCATTTCCTTCCAGACATGTTTGGAAGACAATAGTCAACACCAATGTCAAAATTAAACAGTTGTCCTTAATGCAGTCGCTTATCTCAGCCGAAAATGTACTTAAAGATTATTGTATCATTCGGTCCTTATCAGAGTTTGGTCCTTGTCAGTTCTGGCTGTTAAGTAAATCAAACCGTAAGCATTCACAATTGTCACAGGCAGCTATAAAATTGACGCATTTTCTCTTCGCTAAATCTTAGACTAATCGTTGTAAACAGAGCAATAAATTAACAGACGAGTTTGCTCTGCACATTGCTTTATACTGTGAGTGAACACAAAGTGCAAGACATGCATTGTGGAAAAACATTTACCACGCCTTTTGGAAAGACGTGTTTCAAAAGCCAATTTCATAATCCCCGCGTTTGCAGCTTATTCATATGCTATCTGGTTTTCGCAATTTGTTGTACACGGACGCAGATCCAGTCTGACTTGAAATAGTGGGAACATTTTGCTGTAAGATATTGAGTCATCAGTGCTAGAGCAACCGGAGTTTTCCCTATACTCGGAGCATATACCGAGGTAATAGCCCGTAACGTCTGCGTAATTGTTTGCTTCTGTGTTGTTTGTTTCTAGAGACACATGCTATTATTCCTATAATCTTACTATACCGTATAAACAACTACCATGCAAGCAGCATCTGTCAATTATAAGCGATACTGTAATTCTTATATATGAATCGCCAGTTACATATTTTGCCAGTGTGCTAATTATCGATCTCATTGTAGCTATAATTGCTATTATCATCATCTTCATCATCATCACCATCATCATCGGCAGCAGCAGCATTATTGTCTCCCTTCTAGTTGTCGACAGTCTTACTACCACCACTGAGACTGGTGCTTTATATTTGATTATGTAATATACCTCTACTGCCTCCTATATTCGTTTCGATAGCGGGTGATAAAATTGTAATATTTCTGTTATATTCTCTAGGTCGATGCCGAATGCATGTGGTGTCATTTTCTCTCTTTCGTCATTGTTGCGCGGTCAATTAATGTATTTCGATTTCTTGGATCGCTACATTGGGGAAATGGAGGAAGTGTTTCTGCGGCATGTCGATTCGGATCGTGAGGGACGGATATGGGTAGTATGGTAGCTTTAAGCATACTGTATATGTATATATTTGTCCATGTCATTCTATGGGTCGTTATATAGTGGGGTGTATTTGCTTCGCCAAAAAGGGAAACAACTACACGCAGGGATACAACGCCACATAATTATCTCACGATCTTTCATACCATTTGTTTGTTCACTATATATGTATATACACTAATGCACTGTGTGTATCAAGTTATATGAATGCTCTCCTTATCTGGAGGTATTAAGGATTATTATTGTAAAAGATGTATTGTTGTGGTTAAACAGTTTTCGAAAGTTTAAAACGAAGTAAGGATAAATAAATAACAAATTGATCTCCGCTGGATGTAAACAAACCGCGACTCTCAAGGTCAGATACCACCATCCTAGTAATGGAATTGGTTTCTTTTATACAACACATCCAGTAAGGTATTAAACTTAATATCAGCCAAGCACTTGCAGACGTATGCTATAAATCAACTGTAAATTAGCTTCAATGTAGTGTAAGGTACAAAATTTAACCCCGTACTGAAAATTTTGAATGTTAGAGAGGTAAAATAATGATAATGAAGAGTATGACAAAATAGTTTTCTAGGAAGGGTTGTCACAAACCAGAGGAAACAAAATCTCAATGACAGTGTCTGATATAGTTTCTAATTTATAAAAACTGTATACAAATGTACTTTTTGAAATATTGCTTACATACAGGTTAACCCTTTCCTCCATTGGCAATCTATAGATACAGCCTTTTTGAATAATTCTACCGAAAAGGAACATTTCCTAGAGAAAAGTAAACTTTTAGAATATTGAAACCATTCTGATAAATAGAGCATTTGCTTCATAGGAGCAAATTCTCTATTTATCAAATGGATTTATAAAATTTATAAAGTGACTTTTCCAGATGTATATTTATGAAGGAAAGGGTTAAGAGGATGACCTTATCACACCATTATGCAAACAGCGTACGCATACAGTACACAATAAATTGTTCAAATTGTTTGAAATGTCAAGGAACTGCAAATTTTACAACACAAATAAAATTAAAATCAAAATAAAAACATAGATGGTACATGAACAATGAACAAGAGTGCCAGTGGGCACAATATACGCCCGTCGAAGTTTTCTTCAACATAAACTGGGGTTAACGTATTTGCTAAATTCAAATTCTAAGTCCAATTTTGCGACCAAGTTTCAAGGTTGTAAATAGGCATAAAAAACCTTAACCAAAAATTTTAAATTAAAAAGTGCCATAATTGTGTCTAAATGCTTGAGATGAAAATAAAGCTTGTGATGGTGAACAAACGTTTCAAGTTTAAAAGCTTTATCTGAAAGGATTATGTAAATAAGTGGACTTTAACCAAAACCTACAAAACCGAAAATTCCATGCTAAAAAAGGGTCATAATTATGTCAAAATATTAGACAGCGTTATGTACTCTTGCCTACAGGTTCAGCTTGTGATGGTGAGCAAGTGTTTCAAGTTTAAAAGCTTTATCTGAAAGGATTATGTAAATAAGTGGACTTTAACCAAAACCTACCAAACCAAAAATTCCAAGCTAAAAAAGGGTCATAATTATGTCAAAATATTAGACAGCGTTATGTACTCTTGCCTACAGGTGAAGCTTGTGATGGTAAGCAAGTGTTCCAAGTTTAAAAGCTTAATCTAAAAGGGTTATGTAAATAAGTGGACTTTAACCAAAATTTCTAAGTTAAAAGGGGGCATAATTCTGTCAAAATGTTGGACAGAGTTATGTTCTCTTGCCTACAGGTAAAGCTTGTGATGGTGAACAAGTGTTCCAAGGTTAAAAGCTTTATTTCAAATGGTTATGTAAATAAATGGACTTTAACAAAGCCTTAACCATGAATTCTAAGTTAAAAAGGGGAATGATTCTGTCAAAATGCGTGAAAGAGTTATGTACTCTTCTCTTGTCTACAGGTTAAGATTGTGATGGTGAACAAGTGTTCTAAGTTTAAAAGCTTTATCTCAAAGGGTTATGTAAATAAATGGACTTCAACAAAGCCTTGACCAAAAATTCTAAGTTAAAAAGGGGGCATAATTCAGTCAAAATGCTTGACAGAGTTATTTACTCTTGACTACAGGTGAAGGTTGGGACGGTGAACAAGTGCTCTAAGTTTCAAAGCTTTATCACAAAGTGTTATGTAAATAAGTGGACTTGTTTCACATAAATTGAGGTTAACATTTTTGCTTAACGCAAATGCTAAACGCAAATTCTAAGTCCAATTAAGTGACCTTGACCTTGGATAAATGAGCCAGGACTTGGCAGGCTACTGTAGCATGTCTAGATATACATTATGGTTAAAATTTGGAAGGATCCACCAAGCGGAACTTCAGTTAGAGATGTTACAGACAGACAGACCGGTTAACATTCCAATTGTGTGACCTTGACCTTGGATAAACAAACCGGGACTTGGCTGGTTACTGTAGCATGTCTAGATAAACATTGTGGCTAAATTTGAGAAGGATCCACCAAGCGGAACTTGAGTTAGAGATGTTACAGACATACAGGCGGACAGACAACCAGACGGACAGACAGCGCCATTCCATAATACGTCCCGTTTTTTCAAACGGGCGTATAAAAAGTGTGACTGCCTTTCAAAAGAACTATGCAATCAATATTGAGACAACGTAGTGATTCCTTGAAAATGCAGTCTAATCATGTATAGTTTGCTACCTAGTAGAGTCTCCTTTGATATATCCTAAACAATCCGGAATTTTATGGTGATGTGATTTACAAACTTCGTAAAATTATTGGACATACCCATTTTCTCACTTTGTTCATCAAATATATAAAACAATTCATTAAAAAGGGATATGATCCTGTATTACTACAACATACTGCATGTTTGGTTGTGAACCCTTTTACAGTTGGCAATCACGCTGGCCTCTTTGCATGTACGCCGACAAGAAAGGTTTAGTACTCTATGAAGGCGACCTCTTAAATCCAGAAATGGAAGGAGAACGTCGGATATCTGTACTATTTCATTTTTGTCGTACCCTTTATTACTTTTCTACAGTTACTCTGTTTGCAGCTCAATCATTGAGTACAATAGCGATAGGTGGATACAGTATTTTCAATAAAATGTTTTTTGTTATACATGCACTTTACCACTGTATTTGCTGTCGCGGTTGTTGTAGATTAGTCGGAGAGGGGATACGTTTATTTACACTGTTTGTCTTTTAGGATGGGGATGGAATAAGGGTGAGGTTGGGCGCCCATAAACCGGTTTAAACCCCCGGTGACGCGGTTGTTGTAGATTAGTCGGAGAGGGGATACGTTTATTTACACTGTTTGTCTTTTAGGATGGGGATGGAATAAGGGTGAGGTTGGGCGCCCATAAACCGGTTTAAACCCCCGGTGACTTTTGTCACTGACCGTTCCAAGGCGGTACTTCCATCTTCCTCCTATTGTATGTTTGTTTTGTCTTTGTGCGTCTCTTGTTGTTTTTTCTACCTATGTACATTTGCTGTTTCCTTGTGTTGCTGTTCGGGCGAGTGTTTGTTCTGTATGTGGTGTTTCCTGCATGACTCATTTTTGTACTTTTGTTCCTGATCAAAAGCATCCTTGTTGAAGTGGTAGTTCAGTTGGCTCTACACTAGAGATATTGATAGTAATTAAAAATGTTGCAGAAAAACTTGAACACTGAAAACGATCATGTATTTGTGCAACCTAATATGAGTTTTTTCTTCAACGGTTTGGTTCCCATTTAAAGTTCTAGGCTATTTTAACACCCAACTTCTTTCAAGAAATTTATTTAAAATGAAAATTTAATAACAAAAAAGTAAATATTAGAGTTGTGTAGTTTTCATGCCAAAGACGACAACGACTCTGTCATTACAATAGGTTCGACTTTTCCTTGAAACAGACAAGCTAAAAATTAATCAAGCGGTTTTTGTCAATATAAATGAACTTTATCACTTGTTTCATTGCTAAACTCAAAACCATTTCTGAAATATGACTGTAGTCTGACAAAAAAGGATGAGATGTTGGAAAACAAAGGACAATAACTGTGTATTACTACAGCTGGAGATAAGAAGAGGAAGAAAGCTTTTGTACATGGAATAGATGCTGCATTGTCAAAGATAGCACTATTAGTAAATATTTAATGCATGGAATTCCTGACCTTTTTCTGGCGTCTACATCGATCTGGTAAAAGGACCTATGTGATTGCAAAATAGCTAACATAATTCCAAACTTTTGAAAATATCAAAACAGAGACCAAGTATTGTCCAATAAACATGTTTGACAGACAAACTTCATTACAATAGGTGCAAAATCGAACAATTGAGTGCAACATAAATTGTTAAATTGTTCAATTCAAGACATTGCCAGAAAAAGGCCTGCAATACCAAAGCAGACAGCAAAACATTTAATCAAAGAGTGAAAAGCAGCTGCTTAAACTCTTGCATAAATGTTTCTATAAAAAGTATGTGTCCAATTGGTATAATTTTTTGTATATGTTACAGTAGAAATTGCCATTCAGGACAATCGCCGATTCTTCTAGGATATATTTCGATGTCCATCTCTCGTAGGACAGACTCGGATTCTAATGCATCCTCAGGACATTTGGTGATTCTAATTAGTACTAGTACGGATTCCGATCACTAAACTGTAATTCTGACATGAAAATTTTCCGTTCTACTGGAATATTAGTTTTAATATTATTATTTTATTATATTTTTTCAGACCAAAAGTCTATATTCAAACATAACATAGTTGTAATGATTTAAAAAGAGGAACGGAGTTTTCCTACAAGAGATTGCGAGGCAAAAGCCTTCATGGCTAGACAGTACTTTGGTAAATGATTGGAAACTCAATAACAGGACTTAAACCCATTCCTTCCTTGACTAAATCTAGTCCAAACCGCACTGAATAAATTTACAGAAAAGGAGCATTTTCAAGGAAAAACTCAGAATAAGAGTGTAATTTCTAAATCATTTTTATGAAGAAATGTTAGGAATTTAAACAATTTTACAGAGGCGCAAAGCGCGTCAGTTGGAGGGAATGGATAAATACTATTTTATAATCAATTTTTGAAGGCAAATTGGCAATTTACAAATCAATCACAAACTCTATCACATGCTCTTTCTGGACTGAATATTTCACATCCACTGGTCCTTTAGTCAGTGCTTCTATTGGCACTTCGTCTCTGCCAGAAGCCATAAGTGCAACATACAACAAAGAAGTTCGAACAGTTATGACGTCACCAGTGGCCATCAGGAGTTCCACTTCATCCTCCTTAAGGGATACACCAACCACTGACCCATTTAACCTTTCAAAAGGAGCATCACATTTCTGAAATACAATTTTAGCAAATAAATATGGACGAACTCACAATAAGTGAATTGTATATAAGAGTGTTTAAAGGAACACACGTGTCACCAGCTTGCAGGTGACATAAAAACTCGCTGGAGTGCGAAAATCTGAACAAATGGGAATAACTAAAAAGTATTGCATGTAGAGAGACAATCAATGGTCCTCAATGAGAGGAAGATACTTGAAATTTGAAAGCCCAGTTATGATTAGTTTAGAAATGATGGCCAAAAAAAAGGAAAGAAATATGGACTGACAGATGGACAGAAAAGTTATCCATAACGGCAATAAGTGACACACTTCAGGCAAGGTTATTGTATATTGCAGAGCTGCAGATAAATATGTATAGTATTAATACTGTACTAAATGTAATGCTGCTACATAAATATAGATAGAACAATTTGACCTGGGCAGACATACTAAATTTGCATAATATTTCTATATTATCATGGGCATTGCACGGAGTTGGCCTTGTCATGTGACCTGATAAGCAACTATGCATGAACACACTCATGATTGTATGGTTTAAACTCGCACAGGTTATCACTCTCCAGTTATTTCATCGAGAATAGAGTTCAATATTTACCGGCTAAGTTTTATTTATAGCGCTATCCCACTCATTATGTATTCTGTATATGGATAAAGGGCCAGGCCAAATTGTTGGAGCTTTACCAGATACTTAGCATTTTCAGCGGAAAGTGATCTTGTGATTGAAAAACATTGAGTATAGAAATAATAAGACACTGCATGCAGCTGCCAATGTTCCTACATTCCATTATACATGTAAGTAAATGGGCATATTTTTTTGAATTTAAGTCAAAGTTAACAAGAGATGTCACAGTCACGTGACAAATGCTCCCAAAAATTGTACCCTGTGACCTTGACCTTTGACCCATGGACCAGGGAGTTGACACATCGTCTTTGTGACAAGATATTCTATTGGTTCATGAATATGCAAATAACATTCCACATTATCTGTTGATATGTATATGTATATTCAGGGCTACTGAATAGGCATGTGAAGTAGTAAGAGAAGTTCTTTGCTGAATGTACTATTTCAAACATGCACTTAGCTCAAATAATATATCTGCAATTTAATACGAATGTTCGTATACATAAGTCATGATTAAAGAGGCCAATATCGCACATTACGACTGTGACCTTGACCTTTGACATATGGACCAGGTAGCTAAACGCAACACATCGACTTTGTCCGGTGAACATCTGTGCCAAGTTATATTGAAATTCATTGATAGATAAAGATGTTACAGACCGGACACGAAATTTGTGACAAAGTAATTGTACCCTGTGACCTTGGCCTTTGACTCATGGACTAGGGAGTAGAAAGCGACACATAATCTTTGTCTGGTGAGCTTTATGCCAAATCAAATTGAAATCCATTGATATATAAAGAAGTTACAGACCGGACACGGAATTTATGACAAAGTAATTGTACCCTGTGACCTTGGATTTGAACGCGACACATTGTCTTTGTGTGGTGAACATTTGTGCCAAGTTATATTGAAATACATTGTTCCATAGAGAAGTTACGGGCCGGACACGATATTTGTGACAAAGTAATTGTACCCTGTGACCTTTGACCCATTGACCTGGGAGTTGAACGCGACACATCGTCTTTATGTGGTGAACATGTGCCAAGCTATATTGAAATTCATTAATAGATAAAGAAGTTACAGGCCGGACACTATGTTTGTGACGAAGTAATTGTACCCTGTGACCTTGACCCATTGACCTGGGAGTCAAACGCGACACCTTTTCTTTGTGTGGTGAACATTTGTGCCAAGTTATTTTGAAATCTATCCATAGATAAAGAAGTTATAGAAGGGACACGAATTTGGGACGGACGGACAGACGGACAATGCGATTACTATATGCCCACCTTTGGGGACATAAAAATGTAATTTTTGAGTTCTGTCAAACGTTTCTATCAATGTAGAACATTGCCTATTATGTTTTCGCTGGCGTCATAAAAATTCAGAATTATTACTGACCTTTATTGTTGACCGACATTTCGTTGAAAGTCGTCTCCGACTTGTATAAGTTGGTCACTACATCTGTGCACCGGGTGCACAGCAGCATTAACTGCTTCCCGCGAAAGAGTTATTTTGGCTTTTGTCCGTTTGTCTTCAATATGGATAGCCTTGATATGAACATCTTGGCCCCTTACTGTCACGGACTGAGTGTCTCCTTCCTACATCAACTATAAAATAATATGGTTATTTTAACAAGAATGCATAAAAATAACCATTTTAACTAATGTCCGTATGACACGTATTTCACATACCCCTCAAAAGCAACAATTCAGAAAATTTTAAAGTCATATAATTCTGGTAAAATATACTCAGAGCAAATATTCTCTTTGTATGTACTTTTGACGTCAAAGTAATTCATCTGTGGAAAGTAAATCCGCCATTTAGTGTATGAGGATTTGGACACAAAAAATTGCGGGACTAGCACACAGCCATGAGTGTAAGGGTAATAGGAAGGCTATATGCCTTCCATAAACAATGTTGTTTCGAGATTTCCTTACGATGTTCAGTCATGATTTACCCCTTCCTTCATAAAAAACATGTTTTCTGCAAACAGAGTAGATCCAGATCACAGATCAGACAGCTTCTATACGAGCCCTCTCATCAGGGTCTGCTCTGTATGCTATGAAATTTGAAAGATGTTTCTAATCTTTCTGAAATTGCTATAATATTTCACTTTCAATATTTGAATATTCAGTAGGTTTTGAAATTTGGAATAAACGTAGAACAGGGAAAGGGTTAAATATCACCTCAATACTATGTCTAGCAAATAAGCTGGAAATATTTCCAGTTTGTTATATTCAAACTTTTCTATTTAGAAAATTAGCACTTAAACCTCATCATTTAAAATTACTCTACTAATACTGTAACCCTTTCCCTGTTTAAACCTTTGCCTTCATATAACCCGTTCAAACTTTTCTATTTAGTAAAAATTAGCACTTAAACCTTTTACAAGCATCTTCAAACAGAGTAGACCCAGATCAGATGGCCCCTATATGAGCCATCTGACCAGGATATTCTCTATTTGCTATTGGAATTTGATAGATCTGATGCTTTAGTACCTAAAATGGACACAATAATCCATCTTTCATTAGGCCAGGGTCTGCTCTGTTTGCTGATAGAATTAGATCGTATTCCTTGGTCATATTCTTTAGTTCTACAATATTCCCCCTTTCTTTTTTTCTCCACGTTTATTCAGTAGGTATCGATATTTGAAATAAATATAGAACAGGGAATGGTTTAATATTTATGCACGGAATAGTGACATCATTTTTATATTAATTCTTTTCTCCATAAATATGCCTTTCCATGCCTATGTAAAAGTAACCTCTTGAAACCATTAAGACAAATAGAGCATTTGATCCTACAGGTGCACATGCTCTATTTATCCCAACGATTTCAAAACTACAAAATTCTAGATTTTACAGCTCTAATGAATTGCACATCGTCTAGAATACAATACATACCTGTACAATTTTCCCTTGTACAGACACCTTAGTACTTGGTGGGGATGATAGTGGTGCTTTGATCACAACTGTCTCTGTCGATGGCGAGTTAAGAATAGCATCATCCTCCTCCTCAATGCTTCGGAGATGTCCCCAACCTTCCCACAGAAGAATTTCGTGTTCTTTGTGAACATATAACCCTCACACCATCTACCAACTTCGTTATTATGTTGATAAGTGCAGGAACATTACCCACCACCAGACGTCGGAATTAGGTTTTGTCGTATACGTTGACTCTAACCAGGTCCTCCTTTTCATCAATAAACACTGCAGACCTCACATGTCTTTCATCACCCTCCATCTTGTATTGGCGTACCTCCCCCGTCGCCACCACAGTCAAAGAAAGCTTGGGCTTGTAAGGCCACAGCACATTCTTGAAAACCTGCTGCAATGTTGACATCTGAAATGAGTTGTGAAAAAAGGGCATTAGATCAGCATACGTGAAGCAGTTATAATTAGTTAAACCAGCAGGCTAAAAAGATTATTTTTTATGTACCAGCAGGCTAAAAAGATTATTTTTTATGTCTTTGGTAACAACTTTGCATAATTCTATACTTAGTGTTGGGTAATATAAATGATTTTGTTTCTTGAATCTATTACCTTAGAGGTAAGTTTTAGACCCAACAACGCTCTTTGAACAAATGCTCTTAAAAGGAGCATTTACATAAAATATCAACGTAAGGAGTTGTAGTTTAAATATGAGGGAATGGGTTAGTTATATTCTGACCATTTAACATATAAACCAAACACAATTGCAAATTGTACACATACAATAAAATAATGCTTACAGTCCATTCCAACAATTCATTATCAGATAAATAATAACAGCAGGACCTGAATACTGGGTAATACTTTAAATAAATTTTAAAAATGATGCAAAAAGAAACAGTTTACAAAAATGATATAAACATATGTCTAATATTCAACCCTTGATACAATGAATATAAATGTAAGAAACAATAAATCATGAATGTTAATTTACTTTTTTATAACATAAAACAGGAAGTTTTGTTTACGGCAGAAATGTTCATAAGCTCTTAGTGTCCAAGATATGGCCATCCAGAGCGACAATGGAGAAGACGAACCGGGTGACCATGCAAATGCATCACAAACTACAGTGAAACAGGGGAAGGTAACATGAATTTATCCGGTGAGAGAATGAAACCACAGACCGACGTGTATACGTTTCAGAGGTCGGGTTCGTGAAACAAGTGGGAGCGCTAGGAAAGAACGTCGTAATACATTAGCGAGACCGCACAGGCATTCAAGAGCTAGTGTATCACGATCGCGTAAGAAAAGCCCAGCCGATGGGAGCGCGTTGGAATCCCAGAGTAAAAATAGTAACGGTGTCAGAGGGGTTATCCCGCCAGATAAGAATAGCCAAGAACAAGAGCAGGCCAGTGACCGTGTGCACGGCAATAGCTCCAGCTTGGACGCATCGGAGAAGGTGCAATTGAGATGCGCTTTATTAAATGTAAACGAATATTTTCCTGTTGATTGGTCTGAGGGATATGTTATACCGCTACACAAGAAAGATTCTTTTAATAATGGGGAAAATTATCGGGGTATTACACTTTTAAGTTCACTTGGCAAATTATTTACAAGAATTTTGAACAACAGGTTAAGATATTGGGCAGAAAATTACGGTTTATATTTTGAGGCTCAATGTGGTTTAGCTAAAATGGGTATTGTTGATAATGTATTTGTAATACATGGATTAATCACGCACTTTATTAATCGTAATGAGAAGCTCTACTGCGCATTTATCGATTTTACTAAAACTTTCGACTATGTAGTGCTTGAAAATCTCTGGTATAAATTAAGCTAACATTGGTTTCAGAGGAAAGATATTTATTATACGCTCTATGTATGAAAGTGTAAAGTCATGAGTGAAGTGTCGTAATGTGCGAAGTGATGAATATCAGTGTACCTTTGGTGTTAGGCAGGGACAGTGTCTTTCTCCTTTTTTGTTTGCTATGTACTTGGATGATATTGAGGATACTTTTACAAGAAATGGAGTAGAAGGTATAGAGACGTTGATATGTTTAAACTATTTCTAATACTATATGCTAATGATATAGTCATATTTGTTATATCTAGTGAGAAATTACAGAAAAGTATTGGCGCTATGTTTGACTATTATAATAGATGTAAACTTGTGGTTTCCATCTATCCAAAACTAAAATTATGGTTTTTAGGAAAGGGGGACAAGTTACAGGTAATTTAAATTTTAAGTATAATCGAAAAAATTGCCATAGTAAATATTTTTTCTTACTTAGGGATTTCTTTTACACCCGGTGGATCATTTTCGGAAGCGCAAACCATACTTGCAGATCAGGCTCTTAAAGCAATTTTTAAAATGAATAAATATTTACACAAGTTTACTTTTATTTCGGTCAAGCACATAATTGAACTTTTTGACAAACTTGTATTACCTATCTTGACTTATGGGTCTGGGGTTTTCATAGGGGGAACTGTATTGAAAGAATCCTTATCTAGTTTGATTAGAAACTTTTAGGAGTAAGAAATCGACACAGAATGATTCTATTTATGTCGAACTTGGCAGGAACAACTTATATGTGGTATAGATAATTTAACATTAGATACTGGTTCAAAACACTCAGTGCGATTAATGCCAAACATATTAGAATAGTGTGCAATATGTTATTAAGTGATATTTATGAGTACCCTGGGCATCTCTTATTCGTGATCTGCTATACCGGAAGGTTTTTAATATTATTTGGTTAGCCAAGGGTGTAGCTAATCAAAATGTATTTTTAGCAATAGTTCAGGAAAGAATTCATGATATTTTTATTCAAGACTGGGAAATAGTTTGAATGATTCAAGTAGAGCATGTTTTTATAAGTTTGAATTCCAGCCGTATCTGTCTATATGAAAGATTACTAAGTTTAGATTTGCTCTTATTAAACTTAGAGTATCATCACACAGGCTCGAAATTGAGTAGGGTCGGTGGTATAGACCCAACACAATACCTAGAAATGAGCGGATATGTAATAATTGTAAAACTATTGAAGATGAATATCTTTTTGTTATGTAATGCGAACTGTACAAGGAGCTAAGAAGAAAACTGTATCAAGAAATTCTTTTGGCATAGGTCAAATACTCAAATGTTTGTGCTGTTGATAAACTCAAATAATCAAGAAGGGGAAAGGTTAGCTATATTTATTGAAAAGGCGTTTGCTATCAAATCAGCTGCATATGCAATCGTTATTTAACACTACTGGTATGGAAATACTGCGCCAATTGAAATCCAAAGAATCATAAGCACACATATTTTTATATATGATTGAGATATTCTAAATTTCAAATGTCGTTTGATATGCGACATTAGATACTCGGATTTCAATTGGAAATCATAGGTTTTGGACGCCAGACAAGATATTTTATTGGTTCATGGAAATTCAAATAACATTCCACATTATCTGTTGATGTGTATGAATATGTATACTCAGGGCTACTGAGAAAGTTTGTTAAATGCTTTGCTGAATGATTAAAGAGGCCAATATTGCACATTACGACTGACTGTTCAAGCAACTGTTCTTCTATTATATTGTCAAAATTACGCATTTGATACGTGAACAACTGTATATATGGCATGGTATACTTGCATTTATCCATTCATTCTACGTTAAACTACCTATTTTTGTATCCAGTCTGTCTTTCGTATTGTGCTGATTATTTTTTCAATCTAGTTACATGTTTTAAGTTTCTCGTGATGACATTGGACATATATTTGCATGTTCCGTTTATATAATTTACCTTTCAAAATTTTTACAGTTTAAGCATGTTGACACCATCACTGTAACTGTAAAACCTTTTGTCCAGGGTATATGTGTGTATAGTGTTACGTACAGAAAAAACATTACAATTTGCGTTTAACGGTGTTTATATCGTTTTCTTACCCGCGTTATAAGCTAGCTATATGATAAAACAGTTCTTTTAAATGACAGCTATCTACAAATGTAATGGTGTATATCTAACATCTGTCCTCATTTGGCTAGTCGGATACGTTAAATATATCTCGTGCATATTAAAAGTAAGCAAACAATTAAAAAAAATTGAACATGTACACACCCACTGATAAGTTATTAGTTGTATTGTTATTATATGAGAAACATATTGCCAGAAAATGCAAGAAATTACTTGATATAGGTGGCTTAAGTTTAAAAACGTAAAAATATATTTAGAAACCTTCAGATACGTTAAGCAATCTAATGTAAATAATTCTTCACCTACTCCGTTATTCAGTCATTCTACAGAAAAACAATGCGGGATATATTTTGCCTTTAAATTAATATTTACATCCATAAGATTTTAAAAATGCCTCCATCCCTAATGTTTAATAATATATGATAATCAAATACGTTAAGCTCAGATACGTTATATCAAATTTAATGGGTAGTAAAATGTACCTTCCATGGTGCCCTATATGCAAAGACTACGTCATGTTATGATCTATTAGAAATCGTCATTCATAAACTATGCCATAATAATATTTATGTACAAGTACTCTGCTGACCTATTTTCGCTCCGAGATGGCTTCCTCTTGGAAAATATTCGATTATTACTGCGCAAAACAGGTGAGTATGCATTTTTATTACTTTCGAATTCAGATAAAGTCAAATGAAAATCCTTAACTCATCAATTCATAATTTAACAATTCATAATTTGCAGTAAAATATTTGCAACTTTAATTAATCAAACGTAGCAAATTTTACATATAACGTATATAACGTGCCTGATGCTGTGATTTAACGTATCTGATATCAACATATTTAAATGGAACTTCAGGTGTAATAATATCTCCTCTTATTTTATTTTCAGTATTTTGAATTCAAACGGTTCCCATATATTGTTAATCGTTTTATTAACACTATTTTATTGATAAAAAGAATTGCAGCCATACTTAATTATATGCAATTTAACGTATCTGACGGCATTTTTTTCTTTTCGGAAAATGGCAAAACAGCCGCTGAATATCAAAAAGCGTAAAGACTCATTTACCAGAGGTTTCAAACAGAACATCAGGATATGAAATTGAACACATGAACTTCATATCTGTGTCTGATGTGCTAATCCAAAAGACAACTCCGATATCTCTGCCTACTATGTTTTAGAAGTTGACACTGCAGATGCCGACGGTAACATCTAATTTATAATATAAAAAAATGCGAAGACCAACAACAATTTCCAAGTATAGATAGCCACATCAACCAGACGAGATTTCGGTTGCCGTTTGGCCTGGCATTTTATGCGAAATACCGGTAGATGCTCCTGAATCTGTTTGAAAGTCTCAAAGAGACTTCATACTGAATGTAAAAGATAAAAGTATTGTAACAAAACTATACACAAATTTGGGGATATTGGCAGATACAGTAGTTAAATTCTGAAAATATCTTGGATTTGCTTTATATATGTTTCAAGTTTATAATTCAATTAACAATAAACGTTTTTTATGTCTTAGTTGAGAGGTTTACAGAGTTGATTACAAAAAAATCAATCTGAATCATCAAATACGTTAAGGAAAGTTAAATGCCGTCTAATATACTGGATCAGTTGTAAATCTAAATAGCAAGATAATGAAAACTTCATAAAGTGGTATACAATTCTAAAACTGTGTTTAACTCTATTTATTTACATGTACACTAAAAACAAATTTAATTGAAAGTTAAATAATTCCCATCTTACCACAAGTTAAAATGCTAGTACGTTTGTATCACATTGTAAAGTGGAATTTTTGCATAATTACAACCAATAGTTTCAGATCAATCGATATTTTAGAAAACAAATAATGTATAGTTTTCGAATGTAAAGATTGACACGAATTTGTATTTATTTATATATGTGTCACACTACTTAAAATACAGAGACCTACTTAACGTATCTGATGGTTGAAATTTACAGTGACCTCAAAATATCTAAAATTTTAGAAAATCAAAAACTGCTTTGGGTCCCCCAATACTGAAACATCATTGAAGGTGTACCAGCCTATTCGATTATGATAGAAACTTGAATGATACACGATAGTCATTTTTTACCATACAGGTATCTGCATCCAGTGCATTTAGCGTAGAATCACATAGTCTGCCCTGGGGGAGTGCCGTAAATCGTGCAAATGTACTAGTGCGTTTTTAGCTCACCAGAGCACAAAGTGCTCAGGGTGAGCTTTTGTGATCGCCTGATGTCCGTCGTCGTGCGTCGTCCGCGTCAACCTTTACAAATCTTCTCCTCTGAATCTTCAGGGTTCTCAGCTTTCATCTTTGGTACATAGCATCACCTATAGGTCCTCTACAAAAGTTATAAAATTAATGCCCCTGGGGTAAAAAATGGCCCCGTCCTAGGGATGGGAAGTTTTCAATAGAAACATATAGTAACACTTTGAAAATCTTCTCCTCTGGAACCAGAAGGTTCTCAGCTTTCATATTTGGCACATAGCATCATGTTTAGGTCCTCTACAAAAGTTGTATAAATTATGACCCTGAGGTCAAAATTGGCCCCGCCCCAGGGATGGGCAGTTTTCGATAGAAACAAATAGTAAAATCTTTGAAAATCTTCTCCTTTGAAACGTAAAGGCTCTCATCCATCATGTTTAGGTCCTCTATATAAATTATGCCCCTGGGGTCAAATTTGGCACCGCCCCAGGGGTGGGAAGTTTTAAATAGAAACATATAATGAAAACTTTGAAAATCTTCTCCTCTGAAACTGGAAGTTCTCAGCTTTCATATTTGGCACATAGCATCATGTTCAGGTCCTGTACAAAAGTCATAAATTATGGCTCTGGGGGTAAAATTGGTCCCACCCCAGAGGTGGGCAGTTTTCAATAGAAACACAGTGAAATCTTTGAAAATCTTCTCTGAAACTGGAAGGGGCTCAGCTTGCATATATTTGGCACAGAGCATCATGTTCAGGTCTTCTTCAAAAGTTGTATTAATTATGGCCCTGGGATCAAAATTGTCCCCGCCCCAGGGGTGGGCAGTTTTCAATGGAAACAAATAGTGAAATCTTTCAAAATCTTCTCTGAAACTGGAGGGCGCTCAGATTTCATATTTGGCACAGAGCTTCATTTTCAGGTCCTCTATAAAAGTTAGTGTTCCCTCCCCACAACGGCCCTCTCAATAACGATTCCCTCCTGACACCAACGCATGTCACTGTTTCCGAATCAACAAGGCTGCAGAAACAATGTTCAATCGTTTCTTCTTTAAGCCTCCATCAAACCCTATGTTGTGACCACTCTTTAGAATCGTCACTTTGTGACGATTCTATAGAGTTGTCACAACATAGAGTTTGATAGAGGCATAACGGTTTTAGTGCTCGAAATACACCTTATCTGGGGACCTGAAAACAAGCTAATTATGTTTGATTTTCCCTCCCTCTAACAACTCCCTCTGAACAACACTTACAATCTTCGTATCCCAAAGGGTGTCGTTGTAGAAAGGGAGCACTGTTTATGAATTATGGCCCTGGGGTCAAAACTGGCGCCGCCCAAGGGGTGGGTAGTTTTCAGTAGAAACGTATAGAGAAAACTGAAAATCAACTGAAAGGTTCTTAGCTTTCATATTTGGCTCCTAGCATCATGTTCAAGTCCTGTACAACAGTTATATAAATTATTCATCTGGGGTCAAAATTGGCCCGCCCCAGGGCCGGCTAGTTTTCAGTAGAAACATATAGTGAAAACTTTGAAAATCTTCTCCTCTGATTGTCTGGTGAGCGCTTCAGGGCCATTCTGGCCCTCTGGTTTATGTAAATTAGCAATCGTTAGCCTACGGTTTGTAAGGAATGGCCGAAACAGCCGTCAGCTATAGCCGGTTTCATTTTCTATAGCACTTTTAAGGCTTTTGTGATAAAAAGCATCTTACATTAGTGTCCATTGCATGTTTGTTTCTTGGAGTTCGTTTGCTGTTATAAATGTGACACTCGATAAAGCCCCTGTCATATTACTATAGTAGGCTCGTTTCGTGGAAGCAGTTTGTGATGAGCACTCATTTAAGACCCTCTTTACAGTTAAACTCCAGATTTGTTGCAAATAGGTGTGCTACATTAAGCTTATCTTATCAGAGTTTATTAATATATGAATAAGATTTTACAATGAAAATTATACGATTCTTTTCTAAGATTTAATAATGACTGATCCGTCAATAAACAACGCAAATAATTTATTAACGTGCTAATTATCTATCAAACTGCAATTGAAACTATTTCGGTTGTTGATTCATTTCTTAAATTCCAAGTATTGAAAAGCTTTGGACAAACTCATTATTTAGTTGTTTTAAGTATAATTATTTCACTGCTTGATAGGGTGTCTGAAATCATACTTATGTCTGTAGTAATTCCAAGAGCAATATGCTGAACTAAACCTTTGAATGATTGCATGATTTTATTTAAGTAATGTCAATCAGTGTATATTTTCATGTAAAAATCTTTCATTTGTTTACGTTTATATATCTTCATTGAAACGGTTAGTGCAACATATATGTACCATGATCACTCATATTCTAAGTATTTTTGTTTCACATTAAATTTTAACAAAACCAGAATGGCTGTTCTTTATAATGGCGCCCTTTGATGTTTACAGCAATGATTTTCTTGTAGTGTAACTCTAGTCACACTATGATGGCAAGCACATTCAAAAAATGCACGTACCTTATCTCAAACTTTTAGAAGCTCTATAAATCTACCCTTCTCCAGAAAAAAATTGCATTACTGATGTTTTTATGTATTGTTGTCAGTTGTAGTTTTGTCAGTTATAGTTTTGAACATATGTTTAATGTGTATACAATGTATACACGTCCTTATGGGCCGATGGCCTTATGGATTTGAATAAAGTTTATTATTATACATATATCTATAAATATTATATATATAACCACATATATCTATAAATAAATAAATAACTATCTTGGAGACAGGTGATAGCTTAATGCAGAGTGAAAGTTGTGCAGAAAGCTTCTCTGGGAGCTTTCTATAAGATTTTTACCCTATTTAGCAGCCACCTGCCTAAACGTATATAAATTGTAAAAAACTAGAATTCCGGTTTTACTGAATATATTTCTAAATGTAGCCTAAATGGAGCTCTCTAATTAGTTACCGATTGGGGTAAACCGCTTCAATGGTAAACTTTTTAAAGGAGTTGTAGCTATAACAGGACAGGAAATGTGATAGAAATTTCGACATACATGTACATGTATTTAGATAATGTTACTTTAACCTATACTTGCTTGATCATGATGCGTAACATTTTAAAAACAGAGCACCCTGATTACACATTGTCTTGTGAGCACAGGGTGGAACAATCTGGAATGTAAATCTGATTTGAGATCTAGCAGTAAATCATTAATCATTTTGAATTCCCGTAAAAAATATACATGTGCGACCGCTTGTAACAAACATATTACAATGCAGAAAATAACGGAGATAAAAATGAATACTAGTTGGAATTATCATACATTAATTTAAATAAAAAACTAATCATTGGAAATTTCAACTCCCATCAAATAGCCGCAGCCAATTAAACCAACCAAAATTACTGATCTTGTTTGAAATTACTGGCATAGATTTATCATACCTGGAAATCAACACACGGCAGAATTGCTCATTTTGATAAATCCGTAAAGTTTACAAACACAACTGTACTCATTTAGACTCAGGAATACAATGAAAATTCCAAGATGGTGAATGGAAAAATCTGCATAGACATATTACGTAATGCCAGACACACGACGAAGGTGCCGGCGTCCTTTCAGGGCTTTTTTCCCTTCTTTAATAGAGGCCGATCTTCGGTGACTTCCCAATTGCGAAAAGCCTATTTTTTTCCCAATTTCGGTGAAAGAATTTCCCAAAAGCACGATGCAGAAATTCCCAATATGTTGCCCCCGGTCCAAACAATAAGTCTGCCAATGTCAAAGAAAAACGAAAAAACAAGACACAAAATTAAACTCGGGCCATCGGACCTTCGTCCATTCAAAGGGAAGTAACCCACACTCGTCTTCGGGAAGACATAGCGATCACGGTCCCTAAACGCTTTAATCCAACGTAATTTTATTTGTGCAAGCATCTATACGAAGATGACCCAGCACTCTATTTATGACCGAGATGCTGCGAATTTATCGACCCGATTTGATTTGTTGAATCGAGAACTAAATCCAGTAATTTTGCACGATTTATTAAACTGCCTAGAGATTTTACGCGGTCACCATTTCAGATTAAATTGTTTGAAATTGCTAATGATAGCTTTCTGTACACGCTTAAAATTTATAAACAATAATTAAATCGTTTTCTGAACGAATACTGTAGAACATATTCTTACGGTTATCTGAATTAATATTTGGAAAACAAGCACTCCCTAAACAAACTTTAAAAATGTCGAAAAACGGAAAGTATTGTATAAAATCCGTTAAAAGGGCTGCAGAGGATAAAAAACAGCGCATCCTTTTCACCGTTGGTGATAAAAGGACAAAGTCGGATTCATTTTCCTCTTTGACAGCACAAGCGTCTGCTTAAGTGCAAGGTAGGTCAGATCTCCCAGTGTCAGAAGACCCAGACAGTCAACTCACCGGATTTCACCCTGACCTCTCCTAATGTATCTAAGTCTCACTCTGTATCTGAATCATCGAATGTGGCAAGTATAACTCAACCACCCCCTACATTGTCCCATAATGATGCATCTGAGTTTCTTACTGTCTCAACACCTACAATATCCACAGATAGTCATTCAATATCCACAGATAGTCATTCTCTTGACACATATGATGGCCGCAAAGCAGTTCTGCTGAAGTATGAACTCAGGCACCCATGGGTTTTGCTTATAATATTGTAGTCCTTCATAGAAAGCCGTCGCATATGCTAATATCAACATTTCCCTTCATTATTATTGATATTTTACAGTTTTCATTTTCTGGCATATGCTACGTCTTTCTCTTTTTCAAGAAAAATTCGGCGCATCGTTCCGCACGTAAATCCAGGACGGAACGATTCAAGACACATATTGAGCAAAAAAAGTATGTTTGACCACATAATTCACTTCAGTCCTGTAAAATAACTGTATTTCAAACAAATTTTGTCCGAAAAAAATCAACTGTACTCACAGATTGCGTTTATTTATCAGATTTGAATCATTCCTACACTTTTCATGGCTGACCCTGGCCTGTTTTCAGGGAATTCCCTTGATTTGCATACGAGGTTAACGGAACTTGTTCACGAAGTAATTATTTAAACGAAATCCATTATTTATTCAGTAATTTAGATCTACGCTAAAAAGTTACTGACTGGATGGCTGGTTATTTCATATCCTATTGTAAGACACATATATTCATAATCTATAATCACACAAAAACAATTACGCCGATATTCTTAAAGTATTTCGTCTACGCATTCACTATGCATTCGTATACTTGTATTAACCGCATCATGTAACATAAACATTGCAAACATTTTGAAGATGTGTTCGACCGGGAATAAACTGTCAGCATTTTTTACCTATACGTAGGTGAGTGACATGGATTTTAGGTAGCATATAATGTTAAACTGTTTTGTGTATCAAATGAAACCCATATTATCAACTAACTGAGATAAATGACGGAAATCGATTCAGGTAGAAAATGCGTTAGGGATCTGGCCAATAACTTTTGGACGTTGATGCTTGGAGAGATATATAATTTTTAATAAAGAGCAAGCGAAACGTCTAAATAATTTGGACTAATAATATTGATGTATGACTATCTTCAAGACTTGAAAGTCAGTCTACATTTTTTTCCCAATTTGGTCGAAAATCGCGCTTGAATTTCCCAAAATGAAAGGCTAAGGCCCCTTCCCAATTTTGGGAAAAAAGCCCTGCCTTTGAAGTAATGGAGTCGGTGATAATAGCTTTAATGAAACAGCGTAGTCTTCTGAAGTAACATGGTGTCAAAATATACTGAAGATCAAGATTATATATGGATCATTACAGAACCTGTCTTGAACGATCATTCATTTATTGAACTTAGGAGTGCTGCTAAAAAGCAGGTGTTTTCCCGATTTTCAATTTCGCATAACTAAAAGAACGAGTGAGTGAGTGAGTGAGGTGGGTTTTACGGCACTGCGACATAGAATAGGTCATATAGCGCCGATACATAATGAGATGACATGATGATGACGGATGATATCAGGAAGATGATTTCGGCTAATCTCATTCACTGCACAACAGTGCATGGGATCAAAAACACCGACCTGCCTTCTTTTTAGTTCTTGGCAGAGGTGATAAAAGAACGAAAATGTGTGCATGTGGGACAAACTGGCACCGTACGTATACACATTGATGTAAAGCATGAAATGGCGTCTATCAATAACGTGAATAATAATCAAACGTGTAAAATAAAATATACAGAGAGAGAGAGAGAGAGACAGACAGACAGACAGACAGACAGACAGACAGACAGACAGACAAAGACAGGGCAAATATGTTAGGGTTATATGTGTTACATGGAATGCTTTAATGAGCAATGATGCTTTATATCTGTGTTTAACACAAATACGTCACAGACACATGTTATTCACTTGCTGAAACACATTGATGCAGACAGATCCCATGATCAAATCACTGTTCACCAGTAAAATTAATTTATGATACATTACAAAAAAAACCAAAACAAATTACTAACCTGTTGTTCCGTATAATGGTGTTCTTAACTGCAGATAAGGCACCAAATTAATCCATGTTGTATATTGATCAATAACAAAATCATTCGGTCGATTCTTTACTTCGGTTCCGGTGACATGTCAAAACTGGCGAATTCAACACTAATTCTTCAAAACTTCACATAACGAGATTGCTAAATAGGCATACACACTACCATACTTGTAGCAAAATAAAATTTGCGCCAGGCCTGTGATTCGAATTCGCGACCTTTACAAAGTAAAACACGCGCTCTTTCGAACAGACTATTGTCACACACGCTTGCCCGCATACCGCTTATACCCGTGGCTTGTACTAGAGGTCTACACTTCGAACTGAACAACCGATTATTCAATATTACCTTTAGTCTACATGGGCTTATTCAGAGACATATACATACATGTAAGTATATATCTGGCTTATTCGAATAAATCAAATAAACTCTTATGTTTCACATGTAGATCTATTGCCCACAAATTGACAAAAAATAATTAAAAAACAAAAACCAAAAAACTCATACATAGTGGTGAAATATGCAAAACGGGTCACGTATAAATAGGTCTCACAAAAGCCGAAATGTAAACAAAGGACTTTTATATTGCTTATGTAAATACGGATTTAAACCAAAATACGTAAATAATAGTATCCCACCGATTAAAGAGTAAAACTTCGCGATGCTATGCGACTCATTTGGAATCTAACATTAATTGAAGGAATTTTGCCATACATTCAATACTATTTTAACAATTTTGTGTCTAAAGTTTTTTCCGGAAATTCTTTGTAGTGTGATAAACGGTGCAGCCCCTGATCAATAGACTCCTACGAGAGATGTTTGATCTGGGTCTATACAGTCTTGATTCGGGTGAGACGTTCAGTCATTTAGCGTCTTATCGTGATGTAAAATGTTAGTTACTTGCATGCTGTTCGGGTCATTGTATACGTGTACCTACAAGCCGTTTCCAAATTTAGTTTCGTTTGAGAAACTGGACGTGTACAGCTGGGGTTATTAGTACTGCATTTATAGGTTTTATGTTAAACGTGCGGAAATACAGATATTCAAGATGTCTTCCGTCGCAATTTACTACGCTGCAAACCTGTACATTTATTCTCTGTTTAATGTAATCATTCTTTCAGTGGTTAATCTAGATAGAATATATCGTATGTTTGTTTATAATGTATGATTGTGTGTTCCCGGTGAAAATATTGAAATGATGTATGCGTTTGTATAATTATGTGATTGTAAATGATGTCCGCAGAAGTTGGCCTTATAGGAATTGATAATAAAAGTTTGAAGAAAAACATATGAGAGAAAAAACATATTGGCCTCTACAAAGGGTCGAACCCAAAACCTCCACCAGCGCCAAATTTTCACAACCATACCTAAATCACTAACATTCGTTATTCACCAGTTGAAAAGGGGCCGTGGCAGAAAGGAAGACTTTCTACCTAGACAAGAATATGTGCGCACACGACTTACCAAGTTTTCAACTGACTTCTGAAATAAACAACTGTTACTCTGTTGCTCTGATTGCTTATGAAGTAATCCAGATCGTTCTCAAGCTTTTGATTGGTCAGATTTGAGACTTTGGCTCAAATCTGACCAATCAAATAGCTGAGAACACAAATCTTACCAATCAAAAGCCTGAGAACGAAACTCAAACTCAACTAAACGCTTTATAAGCATGGACCCTGATTCTACATACATTTTCTCCCATTGCCAAATATTGTAATGTGCCATTATAAAATATAATCTAATTAATATTCGTCCTGTTTTTTCTTATATAAATATTCATGCAGTGTTTTTGGCTTTGGAGGACATGCGATAATCAAAATATGTCATAAGCAAACAGAGCAAACCTGTCTGATATTGGTCTTCTGTATTTGCATAGACTTTAGAATGCATATATACAGTTGAACTCCGATACCTTGTAATTCAAGGGACTATACAAATTACCTTGAGATAATAGAAGTTTGAGATATCCAACTTCTAATCTTGACAAATTTTCGAATTCACAGCTTAATGCAAATGTAAGGTAATGCTGAAAGCTCCTGTAGTAGCTTTTAGCATTACCTTATACCTGCATTAAGTTGTAACATGTTTTTAGAGATGCATACGAGATGCATTTTTAAGAGCAATTCTGTAATGTAACTTTTGGAAGGACCTAAATCTTATTTCGAGTTATCACAAAGGTCGAGTTATCCGGACTTGAGATATCAAAGTTTTGCTACATAGGTATATGTAGTAGTACATATTACTAACATTATAATTGCATTGAGAGCATGATTAGAACAATTACAGAAAAGATGGGGTGTAATGGTTTAATGTTGGAATGTATAATACAGCTGAGCAAGATGATTATTGAAAAAAACAACTATTGCGTAATTTCCTTACGAAACACTAAGTTTCTAAATTTGACCTTACACTTGACCCCTGAAAATACACAGTTTGCAATCTCTCTATCCATTAAAACTGTGCACGCATATTTTGGCCACATCTGGAAACTGTTCTACTTCTTTCATATATACACTTTTACGTGTTTGCAAATAGAATAAGTAGACCCAGATCAGACAACACAAGTAAGGATAACCTGATCTGGATCTGCTTTGATTCCCTTTAATGCAAATACATTGGTATCCGCTTTGTTGGGTTCAATAAACATGCATCTATACTTTGTCATTGGTCATAGCTGTACTATTTGGCTGCAAAGAAAGAATTGAAGAGAAGTGTTGCTATTTGTGCCTGGCAAAAGCTTAGGCAGAATCCCAATGTAATGTACGCACTGTGGCAAAAGGGGAACAGGGGCATGCTACCCATGGGGAAATTTAGGAATTAGTAGTGCTGAAGGCACTGTGATCAATAGAGCATCTGCTCCTATAGGAGCAAGTTCTCTATTAATCACAATCGTTTCAAAAGGTCACTTACGGAGGCTTTTATAATGGAACATGTTGAAGCCAACATGACAAGACAGAACATGTATCAAAGTCTACCCCTTTAGCTTCAATTTTTTTTGTCCAGTTTTGGCCATAATAATGTGTCACCTTTCAGAATGATGTTACACATGTGCGCATTGCTAGCTACGCCCCTGCTAGCTACGCCCATTTGCTAATGTGTTCCAATGTTTAAGATATTTTGAAGATTTGAAAATTTGTAACATTAACTATTGCTCATGAGAAATGCTGGTTTATTTATTAGTTACGTTAATTGTTAACTTCAGAAAGTAATCAGGTTTGATCATTGATCCACTCAGCCCGAAGTGTGTATAGCTAATGTATTTGTAGCACATGTACCAGTGTTTTTCCATATGAAAATCTAAGATCAAATTATATGGAAAATATCATACATCAGTTGACCAAATTTCATGACTAGGAAGTGACAGGCTAGTTAAGGTATTCAGTCTGATCAAAATCATGTGACTACAAATTACAAAATAAGTAAATGCTATAAACTCCCAACTTTGTTGAACATGTGGGGTTCTTAATATACCATACCACTTAAACCACCTATGGATTGAAGACATGAATAGAAATGCTTACCTTACCGGAGCTGCAAATGAATGTTTCTGGTTCCACACTCAGACCAATACAGTCTAGATGATATCACTCTTCGCAAAGCCAATATGTTCTGAAAGTAAAAGCAATGTACTTAACCGTTAGCTTGCTATTCACGTCAATATACCTACCTGTAAATAGTGAAGACCCAGATGAGACAGCTCCTGCATGAGACAGCTCATCAGGGTCTGCACTATTTACATGTTGATTGTGCAACCAGTGCACTCTACCGCAGTGATTTTTACAGCGAAATATTTGTACACTGTGAAGATATATGTAATTATACAACAGGGCATGGGTAAAGAAGAAGACTTTTTTTTAATTCAGCTACATTTTTAGAATGGATATTATCTGTTAGTTCCAGGTCCCAGAAATCTTTGCATTACCTTGATGATTTTTTCTATGGTGGCAGAAACAACACCAGGGACTGCGAAAACCTGATGTTTGTATTTCAGAAGCTTTGTCTGGATTTCGGTGTGCCTGTTGCAAAGGTAAAACAGTTGTTCCAGTGCAGGTGATAGTTTTTCTAGGCTTAGAGATCGGCTCTATAGAAATGGTTGTTAGAATTCCTTAAAGAAAACTTCAAGAGCTGAAAAGTATTTTCGAAGAGGCTCTTACCTTGAAAAAGATCACTTTACAATCCATTACGGGGCTGTTGAATTTTTGTCTCAGAGCTATTCCATCAGGTTTGGCTTTTTGTCGGCGGTTATACGATGCCATGGCAGCAGCATCAAAACCGCACCATTTTATACGAGTCGCCAAAGGTATGGGGGAAGATTTTAAAATGTGGTTGGTGTTTTTGGACTGTTTCAATGGTAGTCGGATATTTCCAAACACATTTTGGTCCAGCAACTTTGATATTCATTTATTTACGGATGCGGCTGGAAAGCATGATTTTGGTTTTGCAGCCTATCTTGAGCCCAAGTGGTTGTTTTTTCAGTTGCCAAAATCTTGGGTCAGTTCCAACGTATTAAAAGATTTGACCTTTCTAGGGCTAGTTCCAATTGTCATAACGTTCTTTGCATGGGGTCAAGAGTTTTGTGGGTCAAAATATTTTGTTGCACACAGATAACCAGTCGCTGGTCTCGGTTTTGAATAAATGCACTTCAAAGTCTACAAGCAATCGCTGGTCTCGGTTTTGAATAAATGCACTTCAAAGTCTACAAGAGTTATACAGCTTGTTAGATCCTTATTACTGCACAAGATGCTTGTAAATTGTCAGTTTTAGGCTAAACACCTTCCGGGTTGTAACAATGGTATATCAGATGTTTTGTCACGTAAAGACTTCATACGGTTTCAGCTCTTGGCTCCAGATGCTTCGCCCAAGCCGGATCCAGTTCCAGAATTCTTCCAGAAGCTGATCTCCGAATTGAATCTGAAGTTGTTAGCCGCAACATTTGCTCCAAAGACATTGAAAGCTTACAATACTGGATTACTTTGTTTTAGTCAATTTTTGAAGCAATTTGATCTTACTCCTCAGTGGCCACCTACTATTGAACACGATGCATGTTTCATTGCAAACCTATCTTTGAAATAATATTGCCCTGCTTTGGCACGCTTATATATAGCTGGTATTGGTTACAATTTTAAGAGGCTAGATGTTAAAGATGTTGCACAAAGCTTTGTTGTAAAAAAAAATTGCTGCTTTGCCTGGACAAACTAAGCAAGACGACTGATAGTCGTCTGCCAATTACACCTAGTCTGCTAGGCAAAATAGTGGAGAAGTTGTCAGGCCTTCACTTGTGCAAGGCAATCAACCTATGATGGACCTCAGTTGGACATGCGAAGAAAAGGAGCAGAGGTATGGTGACAAGAAAAGGGTGGACTAGGAACCAAACAATTATCGTACTTTATTTATTTGTTGTTATCCGTTGAGGATTCACCTGACATTATCGTATTACACTGTGGAGGTAATGATATTGGGTCTACTTCAGCTTTGCAACTAAGGTTTAACATTTTGGATGAGTTGGATCCGATCTTTTATACCGGGAGTATTGATCGTATGGTCTCAAATTCTGCCTAGGCGCAATTGGCGAGATGAACAGGCACATTCCTCATTAAAGGCATTTCAAAGTTCCTTATATAAGTGACCCTCCCTATATACACAGTATCCAGTAGTGCTCCTGCAGTGTCCAGTCAGGGTCCATAGCCGTCAGAGATAAAGTTATGCAATTATACATTGATCATGTGTGATGGTAGCCCGCCTTATCAGTTTGTGTATCATATACCTGACAGTCTGCTCCCAAATTACACAGCATGGGGTTAATGGGTCAACATTCCTTTCGAAATGCCTTAAAATCAAGTAAGGGTTAGAGTCAATAATAAAATAGCTCCTGAAGTTATTGGTAAAGGGGGACGGTATATAAAGTACCCAGAAATTACAGATGAAGATCATTTTTGTTGACTCTGTGCATTTGTCAGATATTGGCAATAATTTATTTTTACATAGGATTCAAGAAGCATTGCAATGCTTTCTGACATCAGATTATGTGGCATTTCCTTCTAGATGAGCTGGTATGGCTTCAGCATTTGTATTTTTAATAAACAAGGAAATATGTAGTGTCACAATGATTGAACTGGGTAGGAAGTGACAGTGGTAATGAGTCATATTGTGTAATGAGAAAGCGACTGGTAATGAAATAATGACTGATAATGTGTAATGAATGATAATGTATAATGTGTAATGAAGTAATGAATGATAATGTATAATGAAATAATGAATGATAATGTGAAAATTTGATAATGTGTAATGTAGTATTGGCGGATAATGTGGATATTGATAACTTGTGGTTCTAATGATAATGAGGCCAGACATTTCAAATAACCCTGGTGGTTTCGTCGGCCATCTTACTGACAACGCTACCTCCGTAGTGTGGCGGTGGCCCCTTCTTCTCCTTCCTTGGATAAGTTTTTAGCATAGAACGTTTGGGCGTTGGTAGTACAAGGGGGCAACTTGGCGTGGTTTAGCGTTCTCAGCACTTTCCAAACATTTACTTAAAACAATAACAGAACGGTGAAAAATAGACAATATTTAATAGGCTAAATTGATGATAGGAAGCTGTTCCCAGGGTCTACCGTTAGTTTATTATTGTAGACTGAAATCTACATCAAATAGGTACTAATGAAGTTGAACCTGTGGCCAATACTTGCCAATAAAAGTTATGTATTATAATATAACGTTTGTTGTTTTAGCATTCCTCGAATATAATTGGTTTTTGACAATACGGAGATTAAAACCAGTATTTTCTGGGAATGTATCTTTTAATAGCTATATTAGATGGCTGTGTTAATAATATGATTTGGCTATTATTACGAGCCACCGACTTAGTACTTCCTTTTCAAGAAATATTCCATCAGCTGGCGGAAAGGGTTTTTGCTCAGTGTTGAAAAAACTTACTATTCAGTGCATACAAAAAACCCATCCACCCACTCCCTTTACTCATGTTGGGATCTCATGTTCAGATATATTTTTTGTTGCGCTTGGTTTTGTCGTTTATTTGCAGGACTGCTGTAGCTCAGGTCGTTCGGATCGTTGCAGCTTTTTCTCTATTGAACTGTGTCAAGTTATGCAAAGTTTTATGTAAATCAGTACATAAGTTCATGCATGAGAAAACATGATATCAAACATTTCTGCATCTTAACAAAATGAATAATATTTACAATGACACTTTTAACCCTTTCCACATTCTGTATTTAGACTATTTAGGCTAAATTTCCATACCTACTGAATATTCATCAACTAAATAGTTAAGATGAAATATGGAAGTTGGACCATTGTAGATACTTTGGAAAGTGAATAAACAGATATATCAAGTTCTATTAGCAAACAGAGTAGACCTTAATCAGACGGCTCCTCTAGGGATCGTCTGATCTGGGTCTACTCTGTTTGCAAATACGTGAAAACAAGTTTATATGAAAGAAATGGTTAAATGAATATGTTCAATCTATTTCCCCCTTTACTTAATATATACTATTTATCCCTTTACCGGTTATAGAATCTTTGAAAAGTGCATAATCTCATTAATATTCATGGACATAATTTCCATACAGTACCATTTACAAATGACAGAAAGTACAATATTTGATGTATGAAATGTCTTTGGCAAACAGAGCTGTCTGACCAAAGGGATATATCTGATCAGGTTCGTCCCTGCTTTCCATGAGGGAAAGGGTTAAAGTTATTGTCCCTGATGACTTAAAAACCTCTAGTTTCTATTAATTCTTCGAATTATTTACATGTTTGCAGTGCCATAAAACATCAATTTCATCCACATCGTTTTAGTTCTTTCTATGGTACCAGGTTTAACATTGTGAACACTGAATCCACTGGTCAGCCTTTTCACACGAACATTCTTTGCATTTGTCTGTTTCAGCTGGTATTTCTACTATCGCAGACATATCTCCAGATGGGCCAGGCTGAGGCTCAGACAGCTTTTCCTGAGATTTTGTTTGCTTTGTCCTGATTTGAGCCATTGCTTTCTAACTTTAAATGATGACTTCACATCTTTTCTGAACTGGGCAAAAAGGACCATTATGTACTTGTTGCATAGTTCCTAAAAGATTTGCGGAGTTTTGGATGAAATGAAAACAATTTTGTCCAAAACGCTAGAAACGTTCTTGAAACTCCTCTAAAGGGTGTTTAGAATAGCAGGTGACAACAACATGCATGAACATTTCAAACAAACCTGAATCAGTCTTGATTACCTCTAGGCAAGCAGTATGGATGTTTTTACCATGGTGTGACAGGTGTTCTTCATCAATGGAAAAGTAGTAAAGCCAAGCAGGCAAAGCCACATGCAAGACGCAACCACCACCAAAACACCGATAAACTGCATGACACACACACCCAAACGCACACGAAATGAACACTGAAAACACCAAAAGACACACAAGAACCAGGGACAAACGTTCCACACATGAAAAAATCACAAGCACAAAGACGAAAGGCAAACAAAAGGAAAGTTAACCCTTTTTCTGTGACCTGAACAAAAAATTTGAATAGACTGTCACAAAAATGTGTAAGTCCCCTAGAAGAATACTGTCTCCTTTCTATGTCAGTTAATGAGGCTGGTTCATCTGTATTCTCTTTCAAATAATACTCCTCTCTCAACAGGTTGATTATGAGTTATTTCCACTTTGTTTTAATAAAGATGTTTTGGCCTTGTTTTACTGTCAAACACGTGTCTTCTGAATTTTGAGTACCTTTTGCGTAAGCTAACAATAGCCTACAACATACCGCACACGATCCCTAGAGGCATCAGTCAGGTGACGATGTGTTGTTGGCCTTGTGCAAATTTCTAACAAATCAATTTTTTCTTTAAAATAATACAGACGAACAGCCTCGACAATGTTGTAGCAGATTGACAAATGGCTGTCCGTTAACACGTATGCTCAAAACAGCATTAAAATGCTGAACTTGTATTCTGCATTTGTAGAGTACTGGTCTATCCTTTGATAAAACTGAGGTACACCAGCTGAAGTTCCCTTTCTTCCCGTCAACTGTGTGAGGAAAAGAGCAAGCTTAGTAAAAACTTTTTTTCACAAAAGAACTAAGCCTTACTCTGTTAATTGCTTTAATCATCTCATTCATGCCTTTTCTCCTTTTGCATTTCTACTTTTGCTTTCGAAGGATCAGCTATTTTCAGAATATTTGTGCTGTGGTGCCGCTTCTTCTTCAAAAATCATTCCTTTGAGAACTTTGTTTAGGTCAAATCTCTCTGGAATATTAAAATGGATGGCAAAATCTTCATCCTCTGTAATTGCTTGAATCACTTCATCAAACTCACTATCAAAGCATTTATCTGATTGTTCAACAACTATGTCCTCTATGTCAACATCTTGGTCAGATTCCTCACTTGCTGCATTTGTTCTGTGAGAACCGGTTCAATGCTTAGAATCATCTAATATCCTGAAAATAAAAATATGAAGTCTTAGTTTACAATGCATTATTTTAATATCGACAGAAACACCCAAGATAGCACACGGCGTTGGTTCATTGTTGGCCAGATGTCAAACCAACGATATGTATTATATTGGATAGGCATACCATGTTATACTTCATCCTCATACAAGAGACTTTCAACACCTTAACAGATACAGAAAACCCAGAAGGAGCAGTCATATATGTGTCTGCTCTGTTTGCTTATATACTTTGATTCTTGTTATTATTCTATCTTTCGTGAATAATTATTACACTTTTCATCATTAATATTCATTAGGTATTTACTTCTAAAGTGATTATTCATCAGGGAAATGGGTTTGTTTCCAGACCAATGACAAATATAATAAAAACCAAATTATCTCTATTTTCAATCATATGAATATAAACGATAATTATGTTTGTATCTAAGTCTTTTTTCCGCATGCCGTCTAATACATCATAGTGTTAACCAGATTGAATTCTGATGAATAGCTGCCACTGAGCACCTCACTTGGATTAAATCAGTTGCAACAAGCACACATATCACTAGTAGTGATTGAGTTAACCATTTTCCTAGTAGATATACATTTTCACAGGTTAGCAACACAAAATAGATAGCTGTCAAGAGGTGAAGAACCTGTCTATTCAGACTCATCCTTTGCAAAAAAAATTAATTTGAAGGTGTTAAGAATATCCTTTTTTCCATGCTTGCTAATTGTAATCAAAGAATACTTAATAAAAGATATCATTTCATATAAATGAATACTGACCCATAGCTGAAGATGGGGGGGAAATAACCCCCTTTTCTGCATTTATCCCCACAAATTACAATTTCAATTAACCCATTCCCTGTTCTATATTTACTTGGAATTTCGATACCTCCCAAATATTCATGGGAGAAAATTCTGATATTTTAATGTGGAAGATTGAACATTTATGCAATTTTAGGAACTAGACTATTAGCTCTATCAAATTCAATGTGCAATCAAGGCAGACCCTGGTCAGACAGGTTCTATAGGAGCTGCCTTATCTGGGTCTTCTCTGTTTGCTAGTGTGGGAAAAGTCTGGTTTATGAGGAAAATACCCTTAAATACCCTTTAACAAGACCAAACTTTTTTCATATATATCAAAGAAATATGCATGTACCTATCATTGTATCCATCCCTTAGACTCAATTTTGTCTGAAGTTGGGTATAAGAATAAAAAAATTTTTTTTCAAAATGTAAGCAATTTAGAGATAACCTGGTTTTTAAATGCATTATTTGAAAGTTGGATGTTTTTTGGTTATTATACAGACTGCAACCAGAGGAGAAAACTGAGGTTGAAGTTAATCATCTCTACACAATATTTAAGTTTAAGATGACAGAAACAGGATATAGTAAGCCTACACCAGGGTTGAGAGTATTCTTAGACTATTTCGTTGCTGCTTATGTCAAGCGTGCCAGAAAAAGGGGGACTGGAGGCCAATGGATGACATTAAATAGAGGCATTGTTATCAAGCCATTGCCAACCTTAACAGGAAGTAACAAAGCTGATTTCAAATACATCTTGAAATTCATACCAGATTCCTTTTCAGTGAGTGAGTAATTGAATACAGTATTACATGCACCACAGATTCAGCATGTGTTTCAAATGGAAATTCCATATTAAAAAAGGTAACCTTTCATGAAAATGGAAAATTGGAAGTAATAGTGTTCTGTAAATCTGTTGATCTGAGCTTACTAAATGTTGACAATAAATACACAGTGAATAGACAAAAATCACATGCTGCATCTGTGAACTTGCCAAACAAATCAATATCTGTGAAGGAATTGTTTCAAAAAAGAATATACCGATGAGCCGTTTCCATACACTTGAAAATATTGAAACCAATACAAAAACCTATAGCGTAAGGACGCTTAGATATGTCTCATGCTGTGGAGTAATCCCTTTTCATCACAGACTAATACATGAAAGGCATGTAGACACGTGACATGACATTCACCTGCCCTGACAAGGAGAACATGATTCCCGGAGAGTGATGAGGTAGAAGACGGAAGAGTTCAAAGGATACGCCATCTATTGAAACATGCAAATCCAGAACTTGTAAGCTAATTTTTGAACAATCAAAAAACATTGCCCAGGATCCAAGAGCCATGCGCTGGTCAAAGTCATTTATAACTACTGGAACCCAGCTTAATAACAGAAATCCTCACAGTTATGACATACTTTTGTCTTCAAACATGCTGGTGTTTCCATGTAAATCAACCCTTATAATGTGCAAAAACAGACGGGTTTGACCAGACCCTGTTTGAATGGATGTTTGATGAGGCAAATAGGAAAAACATTTCAGAAGAAGATAAATAGGTAGGGCTCAATTTTTTTATAAAATGGCTATTCAAAGTGATCTGCAAATTAATAACAAGAGGGCCATGAGGCCCTGAAGCGCTCACCTGAGATACCCCAGGGGTGGGGCCATTTTTGACCAGGAAGTTATCATTTGTACAACCTTGGTAGAAAACTAATAAGCCCCAAGGCAGGGCTAAGTTTTGCCCAGAGGTCAGGGTCGTAAGTTGAACATTCTTGGCAGAAGACTACAAGTCAAAGCTACATATTTGTAGAGGACCATTAGATCTTGTTACATACCAAATATCAAAGGTCCAGGCCTTACAGTTTCTGAAGATTTTAAAGATTTTCCTATGAAAAACTAATAAGCCCTTTGGCCCGCCATTTTTGGTCCAGGGTCATAATTTGAACAATCTTTGTAGAGGACCATTAGATCAAGCTACATACCAAATATCAAAGGTCGAGGCCTTACATTTTCAGAGAAGAATTTTAAAGATTTCCCTATAAAAAACTGGTAAGTCCATGGGCGGGGCCATAATTTGAACAAAAGGACCATTAGATCATGCTACATGCATGATCATTAGGACCATTAATTCATGCTACATGCCGAATATCAAAGGTCTAGGCCTTACAGTTTCAGAGAAGAAGATTTTTAAAGATTTTCCTATGAAAAACTGATAAGCCCTTGGGCGGGGCCATTTTTGTCCCAAGGGTCATAATTTGAACATTATTTGTAGAGGTCTATTAGATCATACTACAAGCCAAGTATCAAAGGTCTAGGCCTTACAGCTTCAGAGAAGAAGATTTTTAAAGATTTTCCTATGAAAAACTGATAAGCCCTTGGGCGGGGCCATTTTTGGTCCGGGGGTCATAATGTGAACAATCATTGTAGAGGACCATTAGATCATGCCACATGCAAAATATCAAAGGTGTAGGCCTTACAGCTTCAGAGAAGATGTTTAAAGATTTTCCTATGAAAAACTGATAAGCCCTTGGGCGGGGCCATTTTGGTCCGGGGGTCATAATTTGAACAATCTTTGTAGAGGACCATTAGATCATGCAACATGCCGAATATCAAAGGTCTAGGCCTTACAGCTTCAGAGAAGATGTTTAAAGATTTTCCTATGAAAAACTGATAAGCCCTTGGGCGGGGCCATTTTTGGCCCAGGGGTCATAATTGAACAATTTTTGTAGAGGACCATTTGATCATGCAACATGCCAAATATCAAAGGTCTAGGCCTTACAGTTTCATAGAAGAAGATTTTTAAAGATTTTCCTATGAAAAACTGATAAGCCCTTGGGCGGGGCCATTTTTGGTCCGGGGTCATAATGTGAATAATGTTTCGTTCCTCCTAGCCACTGATGCTTCTGACAAAATTTGGTTAAAATCGGGTCAGCGGTTTCAGAGGAGATGTCGTTTGAAATTGTGGACGGACGCCGGACAAAGAGTGGTCACAATAGCTCATCCTGAGCCTTTGGCTCAGGTGAGCTAAAAATGGAGATGTCATTGAGTTGGGTTCACAGACCTTGGTGTAGAAGGGGATGTATGTCATACACTGAGAGAGGGAAGTACTGACAAATCATTAGGCACACATATTCTACAGCTACTTTTCTTTGGTATCTCTGGATTTCGCTTCCCATTTGCCCACGTTGTCACTAATGGCATTCAAGCATCTGAACTGTACAATTTATTTTGGAAAGCAGTGCAGTACTTGTGTACATATGGATTCCAAGTTATTTACAGCTGCATGGATGGTGCAGTTTGCAACCGTTCCTTTATGCACATTGGTGATGGAGACAACTCATACTTAAACTACAAGGTTTTTTTCAGCAAGTCCTACAACGTAACAACCTGTTATTTTCATAATGGATGTTTCCCATGTTTTGAAAAAAAATCAGAAACAGCATTTTAAAAAGTGGCATAAATCAGAAAGCTACTAGCATTCTTACTCTACCAAATGGCCTTGTGGTCCAATGGCAGATGTTAATAGATTGTTTTAGATGGGATCAACAAAAAAATTTACAACTGCATAGAAAAATGACGAATGATCACATTTTCCCAGACAGTCAACAAAAAATGCGCATTCACTTAGCGGAGGAGGTTCTGAACTCAGAAATGCTTCATTGACAATATCAGAATTACCATGGTGAGAAGGGCAAAGTGCTTCATAGTGTAGTTGAGCTATTCGAGAAAACATCCATGAGTATGTCAATCTTTCGTGACATGAGACCTATAACAGTAATGAATAATCCAAAAATCGAAACTTTAAATGAAGTCGCCGAGTGGTTTTTAACTTTGGAACGTGATGGGCATGAGACTAAAATCTAAAAAGGTTCTGATGTCCAGGGAGTGCCATGAAAACATTTAGCCATCCATACAAGGATTTAATTTACTTTGTAGGCATGTTTTGGGTACAACAAAGTGCATGTTACACCTGGACTGGTAAACTCGGATGTGATAGAAAACGTGTTCAACCAGCAACGGTCAATCTACAATGGCTCCAACACCAACCCAAATGCTTTACAATACAGGAAAACAAGAAACAGTATGCTCATTGGTCAGAATGTGATATCGAGAAAGAGCAAAGTTGGAAAGCGTGTTCCATGTGGTATTCCATTCAATGGTGAGAGGAAACACTCGAAAAAGTCCAAAGCAGCTTCTGAAAGCTCTAGCAGTTATAACATCAAAACTATAAGATTATGAAAGAATAAATATAGTTTAAATCAACCCTTTCCCACATAATCCCGCATTTTCACGTACTAGCAAACACGAAATACACAGATCCGACAGCTCCTATACACAATGCCAATTCCATAGATAATGGGGGCCGCCATTTTGTTTGTCACGTGACACACCGCCATTACGGTACTTCCAGATATTCTGCAAGACGCAGCACTAGCATTTCACACATGTTAAATACATCCGTAAATCGCTATTAAAATGAAGCTATGTCAACATCTTCCATAGGTTAGTAGATGGTTTGGTCATTCATTTATTTTTTTCAAAGAACGCCGCATTCGTAGATCTGCAAATCAAGCATATGTGATCAGTTGAATAGCGAAATCGAAGACTTCCTTCTTATTCTTCTACTACAGTTACGCAAGTTTGAAATGTTAATAGGCGCTTGCTGTTGATATATTAAGTAACATAGTGACGTCTGCTTATTCAGCCAATGTAAGAATTAGCCTATCAAATCGCCTGTATCCACGTGTTTCACGTAAACATTGCCATATATGGAACGATGTAAACATGGACAATTTTTTGACACAGATCAGTTTTGTACGAAATACATGGGCTATCCGAATTCGATGTGTTTGATGTGACAAATCAATTATTCTGTGCAATGCAGTTAGACATGTATCTTGATGAAGGCGGGTGTCTCCTGTTCAGTAATAAACTGTAATTGATAATATTTTGGTAAATATTATACTGATAATGCCATAGTTTAAATATCTAATTACCACACCTACCACAACTTAATTTAGTGGTGTTGAGTTGCTTCAAAATCTAATTGCTTTTCATGTACAAATAACAGTTTATTTTGGCAGGTTTTACGATATAAAAAGATATACATGTACAATTAAAGAATCAAATTTCAACACTTCTCATGCTAATAGCTTATACAGTATTTTAAAACAGTGTATACCCTGATCACAGATTCTGAAGAAGCTGTCTGATCAGGGTCTGCACTATTTTCTAATAGAATATGTTTGACATGCGTCTGCACACTTTCCCATGTGATTGTCCCCGTATTTTATATAAATGATGAATGTTCATAGTGGGTGGAGTTTCATATACAGTAAAACCTCTCTATAACTTAAGAAATCTTTTTATTTCAGGGCTACCCCCAGATGATGTCAAATGGTATACAATTCAAGCTAGGACTTGGCCAAAGGTCTCAGGGTTGACTTCACATCAAACGAAGGATAAAAATTAAAATATATTTTTAGATTTAACAATTCAAATAAATTGTTTTAGAGACAATGCATATCTATAAAAAAAAAGACCTGCACATATATACCTATTACTAACCCTTCTCAAGCTTAATATTCATAAACATAATTCCGCCCGCAATGCACATCTATTATCAGAATTATAATACATACCCTGATTAGACAGCTCCTTCATGAGCTGTATCTTAATCTACAGTATTTTCAAAAAGCACCAATATACAATAAGGGCATGAGAAGGGCTAATATATGTATACATTACATGTGAGTTGTGTTGTTCAACTGTTTCCAAAGATCACTAATAAAAAAAGTTAATCAAAATGAACCAGTTATTATTATCACCTGAGTAGTTAACAAGTTTTAACCCTTTCATGGACATAAGAAACTAAAGTCAACTACCACACAGTTTGGCTCCATATTAGATGCTTTATAAGATCTTGTCTGATCAGTGTCCAACATTTTAGCCAGAATTGCAAAAATTTAGCATAAAATTGCAGATCTATGATATTTTGTCTTTGAAAGGGTTTAATCAGACAGTTCAATTTGGCAGTCAAGGAATTAAAATTGAATCAGCCCTCAGAGGTACTGTCCCTAATTAAAGAACTCTTAAGGTTACAAAGAGCAGAGATCACTCGCATTTTCTTGTCCATTTTAGCAACAGACTTTATGTTCGCAGTGGCATTTAAAATTCAATAACACTTAAGCCTGTTGATTGCTCTCTCAACATGTATGCGCACTGATGCAATGCGTCTAGACCGTGATCTCCTGTGCAGGCAGCTGATTTCTTCCTTTCATAAAGGCAGGAATGTTCAGTTTAACTTTTCTAGGATGAAACTCTTCTCCTATTGTGAACCCACGGTCTGCCATTACTTCATCTCCAGGTAGTTGAGAAAACCACGAAATTTAGTGATAAAAGTATCACTCCCTCCACAAGCCTTAGATATGAACATAATGTATCGATTTGGAGCTATGGCAATAAGGACTTTGGCATTCATGTGACTTTTATAATTACTGTATATCTGATTCCTGGCTTTTAAGGTGAATGGACGTTGAATATACACTTCTTTACAGTCAATAATACATGTTGTCTTTGGATAAGTGTCTGAAAAAGGTGATGGCAGTGTTCTGCACATTGATTCCCTAGGCAACCATACTACACAGTCACTCAACTTGACAGCCATTATATCAATTCATGAATGAAATATGGAAGCAGCCAACTGCCTGGAAATATTAAAACGCCTTGCAACATCATGAAAATTCAGCCCCAGTCGTAATCTTATCAAGACAGACAATATCTGGTTGCCAATGTTCAGTTTATATGATAAAGCTTTACCAAATGGAAGAAGCATAGGGTCATTAATACACTGTAATTCAGTCCAGTATAAAATCTTAAATCTGTGTCTGAAGATATGCTTTCAATGCTAAACTCTGATTTACATGCTTTGTTGACACACTTTTACTTCAAGTCTGGTCTTTTCAAAGGTATATGGGTGATCAAGTTTCACTAAGTCTTCAGTTTGTGTGCTTGTTTCTACCATTTTAGGCTTTTGTGGTAATATTAAATTGTTACACAACTCTGGATATAGGTGGCAACATACAGATGTGCTTTGTTCCTGTTCTGGCATGAAATCTCAATAACATGTAGATTCAGTACCTTCTGTAACTTTGGTTGCAGTAAATATTTCAAGTTTTGTCTCTTTTTTCTGAAGTCTCTATCGATAATGGTGTGAGTGGTTTCCTCACAAGCTGGCGTCTTGGTTTAGGGGTATTAATTTTCTCATACCCCATGTGAAGTGTAGGAAATGGGTTTTCCTTGGATGGTTTTCCATCTTCAAAATATATTGAACAAACCTGAAAGATACAAAAATAAGCCTAATAAAGATTTGATGTACTATTTTCTCCTGTTTGGGGTGACATATATCAGTGTACTAGATCTAACTGCAATATATCCATATTGTTTCAACACCTTTTTTTTTTTTTTTTTTTAAAAATGGATGAATGTGAAACTGGAGGTCATGGTGACTACTAGTGCTATGCATGACTGTTTGAGGTTCTCAACATATCTTTACAAACCAATTAGGTAAAAAGCAAAACGAAAATGAACATGGGACATTGTATCCGAATAAGTGTTTGTCCGAATTTCAGTCATCTGGCTATAGACTCCAGTTCTTTCTAATCATTCCAAATGCCTTAATATCCACTACAAACAAATTGAAATACTGATGAACAATGTTTCTTACCAGTGCTTTACCAGCAGGGTTGTAATCTTTTCGGTCTATAGCCCTTAACCACTCTCGTCTTCGTTCGCTGTTTGTCGGTAAACAATGAAACTTGAATGGGGCGATGCATATGCAGTCGGCATGTTTGAGGCTATGTGTATCACAACTTTAAATTTTCCATTGTAAATGTCTCTCTGGTTGTTAATGCATCCAACCACAATATATTGTTTTCCTCTGCTACCCTCGTAAGGCATACTTAAATACAATATAGTCCGTTTTCGCGTGGAGTTAGTTTGGAAGTACCGTAATGGGGGACGGTGAGAGTATTCAAGGGGAGCAACTCGTGTCGACTTTTTTTTCTGGCATTGTCTATAGAAGCTGTCTTATCAGAGTCTGCACTGTTTAAACACAACATTTTATAGATCTAATATTCTAGTTCCTAAAGTTACATAAATATTCGAGCTTTTTTAAAAAAATTTATAAAATAATTCTCCATGAATATTCAGAAGGTATTGAATTTAAAAGTAAATATAAAACAGGGAAAGGGTTAAGTACTTTCTTGCTGAAGTTAAATATACACAGAGAATCACTTATGGACCCTTTCCCATTTAAAATAACTTTTTCCTACCTTAGGAGAAACCTTAATAAGAAACAAACAACTCTTATTTTTGCTGACATTAGATCTCGAATTATATGACATGACAAGGAAAACATGACGTCATCACAGAGCAAATATGACGTGGTCTCAGCAATTCCGAAAGAGGAATTCAAACTTCACCAAGTCTTGTTAACATTTGAGTTTAAACGGTTACAGGTTGTACTGGGGACTTGATAGTGTATGAGGAACACTTTTTATGTATCCATTTATTTATCGTGATCCATCCAGGATTATTGGAGGTAGGACGATATGAAATTTCGAATCGACGCTAAAAACAAAAAAACAAAACAAATGACGTCACGCGTCAAATTTGAATTGTGTATTCTCCGTGGAAGTCGCTAAATACGGTACTGTACACCCCGGCAGTTTTTGGCAAACTGACCAATCAAATTCCAAGGATTTACTCTGACTGGTAATAAAGAACGTTTGCCGTAAATTCTTAATTATGCATAAATGGTATACACTTTTTATGTATCCATTTATTTATTTATCGTGATCCATCCAGGATTATTGGAGGCAGGACGATATGAAATTTCGAATCGACGCTAAAAACAAAAAAACAAAAACAAATGACGTCACGCGTCAAATTTGAATTGTGTATTCTCCGTGGAAGTCGCTGAATACGGTACTGTACACCCCGGCAGTTTTTGGCAAACTGACCAATCAAATTCCAAGGATTTACTCTGACTGGTAATAAAGAACGTTTGCCGTAAATTCTTAATTATGCATAAATGGTATACATCCTAAGCGGAGTACTCACTGGAACCCGGATCTACACAGTTTGTCTACGTGCAAATGCACAGAGATTGAACATGCAACCTTTACAGCATAGTATTTTAGTCATGTATTTATCGCCAAAGATATATACCTAACATGCTTGCATATAGTAAGGAAGGCATATCTTTATGTATTGTTACACCATTTATTGTATAAGTCTAATATACTTTGCAAACATTGACCTGCCATATCAGTCAGGTATTACGATAGAAGCCAAAGGTTTAGATCCAGATAAGAAAAGACTTTCATATCTGCTGAATGTACACCGCTGGATAGCATAAATTATACACATTCAACTGATAATTTCCAAACACTTGCAATCCTGCAAATATCTACAAATTCCAATCATACAACACTCAGACTAGTATATTAAAGAAATGGTTTACTTTGACTCAAAGCATTATGTTAATATTTGATGTCAATAAAGTATTGATTTTACTTGACTTGATGTAAGCTATCTAGCCATAATCTGCTTTTTGGCTTAGTGAATTTGTTTCTCTCAAAATACTGAAATATTATTCCATAACTCCTGTTTCATTACAAGAATTGCTTCAATGGGTAGGCAATTGAAGACGAGTTTCACTTCATTTGTGTCTGTAGTCGGTTTAATGATTTACGGAAACAATATATTAAAACATGTTACATAAATATACCTTCTATAATGAAACTTGTTGAGTTGATGGATTCTACAAATAAAACAATAATGCGTAATTTAAGTAAATGTATAAAAACTGCTTTGAATATTAGACAGACCCTAAATATACGTTAGCAAATGTATTCATCCTCTGTTGTTGTAGTTGTATATGTGACATGACTTTAGTATGTATATATGTGTGTTATTAGACGAGGTTCTTTGTACAAATCTGAATAAAATTATGTTCTGTTCTGTTCCATTAGGTATTGAAAAACATACCGGTAATAAATACTGATCAAAGAAAGGGTTAATAAATTCTGAAGGGTGGTTATCCCCCGAAACCAAAAATTGCAACACAAAAAGAGAAAATTGCAGACTCGGTTTTATTGAGTATGTTCATGAGCAGTACTTGAAAGTGAAACACTGCTCACGCCCCCTAGCACCGGCTTAGCGGTATTCAATTTTCAGAATAATAAGTACTGAAATTCATAATCTGGAACCCTTTTTCTGTTCTATATTTATTCAATATTCCAATACACCAAGAATATTCATTATCCTAACGTTTGTAATGGAGCATGAACATGATCAAATTTTACTGATAAATACTGAAGAAACAAGGCTATGAAATTCCATTAGCAAACTGTCTGATTTGATTATTCTGTGTTTGCCGATGCGAGAAAATATGTTCATGTGAGAGAAAGGGATTTAATTACCAGACAAATGTCTATAAAATATTCCTAATATTACGATTTTAATTTGAACTCCTTTTTTGTTCAATAACTGATTTGAATTATTTCACTTTACGAAGTCATTACAATAATAACTTTGATGGAACATTGACTATTGATTATCTTTTAATAGATGTAATGAAGGATCTAGACAATCCCATTAATGAACAAAGCAGACCCTAATCAAACAGCTCTAGGAGGAGGTGTCTGATCATGGCATGTCCTGTTTGCGATTTTTAAATTTAACATTTTCCCTGTTCTATGCAGATTCCGCCAAACTGATGTTTTATCGTTTCAATTTCCTGTCAATGAATAATCATTTTGTGATGAAACCCTTGATAAATACTGAAAATCATAAATAAAGGGGTTAAGATAACCAGGAATGTCTTGATAATACAGGTGGGCTTTCGAATATTTTACAATTATTCTTGATTTATATTATCATTTTACTATAGATGACTTTTGGTGACATTTTTTCTGTGGCAATCATTACTGATGGAAGCGACTGAAGGTTACATGTACTTGTATAACAGTCAGCATGAAATAGTTTTTGAGTCAAATTTGTGCATGTACAGAAGTATTAACCCTCTAAAACGTTCCCTGTTCTATACTTACTTTGAATTAAAATACTTATTGAATATTCATTGACAAAATTTCATATTTTAACGTAGAAATGTAATAGTTGTTCAATTGTAGGAACAGACCCTGACCAGACATCTCCTATAGGAGCAGTCTGATCTGGGTCATCTCTGTTTGCATCTGCGGGAAAATGAGGGGTTACCAGGGAAAGGGTTAAAGGGAATAGTTCAACAAATTTAACTTAAGTGTACCTTTCCAAAGTCATTCCTTGTGTTTTGCAAATGCTAGCTTAAGTGGGAACTGCTTCCTGCTTGCTATGTCTGTTCTCATCTGCTTGTTAAAAAAAAAGGAAAAATAAAAAATGGTGCGATTTGGTGAAATTGGTCTCACAATTAACTAGAATACCAAATAGGAGCCGAAAAACTGAAATACACCTTACTGTCAAAAACCTTTCTGATTTATATAAATTTACTTTGAATTTCTATACCTACTGAATATTCACGGAGAACATTCTTATTTTTTTAAATGGAAGATGAAAAATATCGTGAAATTTAGGAACTGTCTGTTTCACCCAGCTCTGTCACTCGATTTCAATCGAGATTTTTTTTTATTCCGCTACACATTTACATTAAATATATATCATTCGATCGCATCGTTTTTATGAGCTCTCACCTTGAATTTCCCACTAATCTATCCTTTAACAAGGAAGAAAAAAACAAAAAATACATTTTCTACATGCTAATTCGATCAGCTGTATCTTTGCAAATGGCCGCCGAATGACGTTGTGCTCATGTACGTAAATAACGGTGGAGCATACCATTTTCCAACAGGGACATGTTATAAATAATTGAAAACGTCATCAATGTAACAGATCTTGGTAATTTTTAATACATTGTGGTGTACATAATGTCACATTGCAGCCATATTATCTTTCATTCGGTAAAAGCCAAACGAATACAACTTCCCTGTGTTCGTATTTTGAAATGATCAAATAACTGCAATATGACGTCAAAAGGGGAATAAACGCACCTGCACGGTTATTTTCAAATTTTCGGTTATCATTCTTTCTTATAAAAACTATTCTGTTGACGTCTCATAAATTTCTACTAAAAAGTGATGCCGCGTGCGAAAGAAAACATTCGTATTACACCAGAAGTGAAGAAATATGTTATTAATCTATCTAAATGTTTTCATCAGGGAGTTTTTAAAGCAGGGAACACCTATTTATTCTTATAACAATTTTTTTTTAAAAAGTCTCAAATGCTTTGAACTTGAATGTACGAACAGTTTATAGAATTTTGCAGCCACCTGCCTTTAACACAAAATACTTGATATAATTCAGTGGCCGTTATATAGAGGTTCTACTGTATATGTCAAAAGTTGACTAAATCTTCATTATCAAACATCAATAACAATAAACACGATTGATATTACAATAAACATTTACAATAAGTTAATAATAAAACGAATATATACATGCTGGTACGATTTTTATTGGGAGGGGGGTTTAGATTTTTTAAACTTTGATGACATCACTAGTGTCTTTGTTATTAATGCTGAGAAAGAGGGTAAATGAGAGAAGGGAAATAAAAACAAGAGGGCCATGAGGCCCTGAAGCGCTCACCTGAGATACCCCAGGGGCGGGGCCATCATTTGTATAACCTTGGTAGAGAACCACACGGCAAAGCAGTATTCCATTAATTAAAGGTCTAAGCCTTATGGCTTCAGAGAAAAATAATATATTTTTCCCATGAAAAACTGATAAGCCAGGGCCAAGTTTCGCCCAGAGGTCATGGTCGTAAGTTGAACAATCTTTGTAGAGGACCATTAGATCATGCTACATGCCAAATATCAAAGGTCTAGGCCTTACAGTTTCAGAGAAGAAGAATGTTAAAGATTTTCCTATGAAAAACTGATAAGCCCTTGGGCGGGGCCATTTTTGGTCCGAGGGTCATAATTTGAACAATCTTTGTAGAGGACCATTAGATTATGCTACATGCCAAATATCAAAGATCTAGGCCTTACAGTTTCAGAGAAGAAGAATGTTAAAGATTTTCCTATGAAAAACTGATAAGCCCTTAGGCGGGGCCATTTTTGGCCTGGGGGTCATAATTTGAACAATCTTTGTAGAGGACCATTAGATCATGCTACATGCCAAATATCAAAGGTCTAGGCCTTACAGTTTCAGAGAAGAAGAATGATAAAGATTTTCCTATGAAAAACTGATAAGCCCTTGGGTGGGGCCATTTTTGGCCTGGGGGTCATAATTTGAACAATCTTTGTAGAGGACCATTAGATCATGCTACATGCCAAATATCAAAGATCTAGGCCTTACGGTTTCAGAGAAGAAGATTTTTAAAGATTTTCCAATGAAAAACTGATAAGCCCTTGGGCGGGGCCATTTTTGGTCCGAGGGTCATAATTTGAACAATCTTTGTAGAGGACCATTAGATTATGCTACATGCCAAATATCAAAGATCTAGGCCTTACAGTTTCAGAGAAGAATGTTAAAGATTTTCCTATGAAAAACTGATAAGCCCTTAGGCGGGGCCATTTTTGGCCTGGGGGTCATAATTTGAACAATCTTTGTAGAGGACCATTAGATCATGCTACATGCCAAATATCAAAGGTCTATGCCTTACAGTTTCAGAGAAGAAGATTTTTAAAGATTTTCCTATGAAAAAATGATAAGCCCTGGGGCGGGGCCATTTTTGGCCCGGGGGTCATAATGTGAACAACGTTTCGTTCCCCCTAGCCACTGATGCTTCTGACAAAATTTGGTTAAAATCGGGTCAGTAGTTTCAGAGGAGATGTCGTTTGAAAATGTGGACGGACACCGGACGACGGACAAATAGCGGTCACAATAGCTCATCCTGAGCCTTTGAGCTAAAAATCGGATTATTTATTTCTATTAGACCTAGATCTAAATATATAATACTCAAAACAGTTTGTTTGGGAAATTTTAGAGGGGCGTACGACTGCTTCGCCTCTCATAAATCCGATCCTGACATGTATGTGTACACATTGTTTTTAAAAAATGTTTTTCCCTGTCGTGCCCTTAACGGCTTACCTGCAGGTGCTCTGACTTCAGCAAAGTCATTGAGTACATATTTGACGGATTGTCACAGTTATTATGCTATGTTTTACATGTTGTCCTGTGTTCACCGTCGTCTATGTTGTGGGTAAGTCCAGCGGGGATACCTTTATTTACAATATTTGTAAAGCTAGGGTGACTTTGAGAGAAGTGTGAGGTTAGGACGTCCGTAAACCGGTTTAAACCCCCAGTGGTGTTTTTGCTGCTGACCGTGCCAAGGCGGAACTCTCTTTGTCACCCTTCCTTTTGTTTGCCTTGCGTCTTTGTGCTTGTGGTTTGTTCATGTTGTGGAACGTTTGTCCCTGTTTCTTGTGTGTCTTTTGGTGTTTTCTGTGTTCATTTCGTGTGTGTGTGCGTCTTGCATGTGGCTTTGCCTGCTTGACTTTACTACTTTTCCATTTACATCATAAAAAATAACATAACCGTGTATATTTCTTGATCTTCTAATAGCATACGCTACGGCATGCATTAGAGGGACCCTCTGTCATTGTTATGGACAACGCCCGTACCATAACAGAAAAACAAATGGCGGCTGGTATCCTGGCCAATCTACAAATAAAGATAATATCAGAACATGGCTTATGGGGAGAAATATTTCATGTGACGAGGATAAGACCAAGTTGTGTGTATGTACTATACAGTTGACTCTTTCATAACATTGATTTTTATTATTAATCAAATTTAAAGTAAGATAGTTTCAGATTCTGAAAATAACTTCTTTTGCAAAATATTACAAGAGTACGATCCACGTGAGTTTTGTCAGTACATTGGACAGTGGAACGGGGGAAGTGCCGAGTGAGCACAGACCACGTACTTATTACGTCCGCAACAAGCATGTGCTAAGTGCGTCGTCGGTAGAGCAAGCGACTGTGGGGAAAAGATAAAAAACACTCACGGAATCAGTGCGTTGTGCGCACGTTGGCTGTAGAAGGCACGTGCGTCACCCGTACGTTGGTGAATCCGTAGCCCAAACGCAGCTAGAACGCAGCGAAAGTTTTGCATGCACTTAAAGTGCTACGGCGTGTCTGCGTGCTCCTAAATTCGTACGCTGGCGGTACTCACCACGTGCGGATCCCCAAAATTTCCCCACGTTTTTGCACGTAGACAACACGCACTTGCACTTACGGCGGATTATGACCACTGCTAAACACAGTCCTTCTTTGTTCAAGTAAATATATAACTGATGAACTGGAATCTACAGATATTTGAATATCATATTGTACGTATAATATAAATATATATTATTATTTTATTTCAGGCAGAACTTCTGATGAAAGTCAAATTTCATCGGCCAAATCAAATGTTCCTAACTGATAAAATTGCCAATGAAAATGGACACGAAGTTCTGAGACTACCAGTCCGGCACTGTGAGCTCAATCCAATCGAACTGATACAAGGTATAATATCAAGTTTTAAAGTATATGTCTAGAATGAAAATAACAAAACAACTCACGTATATGTTTTATATTTATGACATCTGAAATATGCGGCCGTTTACTCATATAGAGACGCATTGATATTGTTATGTATCTTTTCATATTTCAGCCCAAGTAAAGCAGTATATTTCACACAATAACAAAACTTTAAAGCTTAGAGACATGAAACAACTTTTCTTGGAGACAAAAAGGCTTATCACAGTTGCTGATTGGGAAAAGGCGGAAAGACACGTAATACATGCTGTGGAAGATAAACTTTTGGCTTTAGACGGTGTACAAACAGAAGAGGTAGATGGGTTATTCATGAATGAGCCGTAGTGTAATTATTTTTGTATTGAAAACGCATCGTTACGGATATTTGTGTTTCTATAAAAAACAAGAGATGTCACAGTCACGTGACAAATGCCCCCAAAAATTATACCCTGTGACCTTGACCTTTGACCCATGGACCAGGGAGTTGACACATCGTTTTTGTGTGGTTAAAATTTGTGCCAGGTTCCTTTGAAATCCATTCACAGATAAACAAGTAATTGTACCCTGTGACCTTGATCTTTGACATATGGACCAGGGAGCTGAACGCGACACATCGTCTTTGTCTGGTGAATATCTGTGCCAAGTTATATTGAAATCCATTGACAGATAAAGATGTTACAGACCGGACACGAAATTTGTGACAAAGTAATTGTACCCTGTGACCTTGACCTTTGACATATGGACCAGGGAGTTGAAAGCGACACATCATCTTTGTGTGGTGAACATTTGTGCCAAATCATATTGAAATTCATTGATACATAAAGAAGTTACAGACCGGACACGAAATTTGTGACAAAGTAATTGCACCCTGTGACCTTGGACCCATGGACCTGGGAGTTGAACGCGACACATCGTCTTTGTGTGGTGAACATTTGTGGCAAGTTATATTGAAATCCAGTGATAGATGAAGAAGTTACAGACCGGAAACGAAATTTGTGACAAAGTAATTGTACCCTGTGACCTTGACCTTTGACCCAAGGACCAGGGAGTTGAACGTGACACATCGTTTCTCTCTGGTGAACATTTGTGGCAAGTTATATTGCAATCCATTGATAGATGAAGAAGTTACAGACCGGACACAAATTTGTGACAAAGTAATTGTACCCCGTGACCTTGACCTTTGACCCATGGACCTGGGAGTTGAACGCAACACATCGTCTTTGTGTGGTGAACATTTGTGGCAAGTTATATTTAAATCCATTGATAGATGAAGAAGTTTCAGACCGGAAACGAAATTTGTGACAAAGTAATTGTACCCTGTGACCTTGACCTTTGACCCATGGACCTGGGAGTTGAACGCGACACATCGTCTCTGTCTGGTGAACATTTGTGGAAAGTTATATTGAAATCCATTGATAGATGAAGAAGTTACAGACCGGACACGAATTCCGGACGGAAGGACAGACGGAAGGAGGGACAATGCGATTAGTATATGCCCGCCTTTTGGGGCATAAACCTATCTGTAATTTACAATGTTTCAGTTTCAGTTCATTTCAATTTTTTCATATTCCCGCGTTAAGCGCGAAACATAAACAATACATATACATGTGTATATTACACCAAACCTTTATAAACCTAATTTACCATGTTCTGTTTTTATTATGTTTTGCATTTTTACTGTATGTAATATAAAAGCATTTGGAGTACATCACACCCAGTCTGAATAGTTGATAACATATTATATTACGTAGGTCCTAGGACTACGTTGTATAATGACAATTTATAACATTATGAAGTAGTTGGTCGTTACGATGATATAGTTGGTCATATATCATCTGATATCACGCATCTGATACAGTAAAAAGCAAACAATGTACATGTATATATAGTACACAATACTATCATTTTCTATATATATATATATTATTTGGCAGGTTGGAACGTTCATTATAAATCTGGAAAGTGATGGCGAATATTCATATTCTGATAACACAGATAATTATGCAGTTGATGATACAGATTTTGAAGAATCCCTTGTGCCTGCAGCAACTGTCGGTCCGGCAGGAGACAGTTTACGGACTGACAATACTATATGTAAAATATGCGGTTGGTCTCACCCACCAACTCATCTAAAATCAAAATGTTTATCTTGGGCAGAATGTGATTTGTGTGAGTGCTGGTTACATTTGGAGTGTTCGTTAGGAAGGAAGTTTAATTTGAAAGAAATAGAGTAGTCTAAATGTTTTTCATGTAAGCTGAATGAGTCTGTATTGAAGACTACGCTGTAGAGGGAGAGGGAGATAGAGAGAGAAGAAAAGAGAGAGAGAGGGAGGGAGAGATATATGTATGTATATATAGAGAAAGAGGGGGAGAGAGACAGACCGAGAGAGAGAGATAGAGTTCATCGTAATTTATTATGTTTTGATTGGTATCATATGCTTAATGTTTATGTTTAATGCATAGTTTTTATATATTATTTTTTTGATGAATTGCTTGCTTACAAAGAATAACCCGTCACTATAAAAAAATCATATGTGATCGATATCCACGATCTATTTGAATAAGTAAAACTTTCTTTAAAGTGGGATAAGGACGAGGTTGGGTACCCGTAAACCAGGTTTAAGTCCCCCAGTAGCTTATTTTATTTGCTGGCCGTTCCAATGCGGTACTCCTGCTTTCAGCATATGGTCAATTTTGTTGTTTAATATGCTTATTGTTTAATGGTTTTCGTCTTGATATGCGTCCTGTTATGTTTTGCCTTGTGGCTTTACCGTTTCTTGTTTGATGGTGTTTGTTGCGGTGTCATTTCGTGTGTGGCTCTCCCTGTTTGACTATTTTTCCGTATTTATCAAAATGCACTGAAAAATAGATACACAGAGCAGCTCAATGTCAGACAACCCCTATTGGAGCTGACTGATGTGGATCTGCCTTATTTGGAGAATGAATAAAATGATCGCAAAGGTAGACATGTTAAATGAACAAGACTTTCTAACAATATATAAAACTGGTGGGATTTATGCATAGTATAAATATCTCAGTGAGTTGTGTGACCCATGTCATTATTGTTCATCAAAGGCTTTAAATATACCCGGTAATGCAAATTGTAAGCTTGTATGCACAGGTATGTACATGAGATTATTAAGTAATGCCATATTAGATTACTGTGTTGAGATGAAAGCTTTACTGCCATCATGCTATTGTTAATGTCAATGCGTATTAGCACTTGTATTAAACTAGTATGTACCTAACGGGACCAATAGATCTGGAAATATGATATAATGGTCGTCATTTAATTATCCAATTCAAAAACAAGATGTGTTTGTGAAACACTATGCCCCCTCATATACTTGACCTCTGACCTTGAAGGATAACGTTGACCTTGACATGTCACCCCTCAAAGTGTGCAGCCTCATGAGATACACAAGCATGCCAAATATCAAGTCTCTATCTCTACTGGTCCAAACGTTATGGTCAATGTTAAAGTTGGCGATTTGACCCATATATTTGACCTCTGACCTTGACCTTGACACGGCACCCCTCAAAATGTGCGGCTTTATGAGATACATATGTATGCCAAATATCAAGTCTCTATCTATACTGGCTCAAAAGTTATGACCAATGTTAAAGTTGCTGACAAACAAACAGACAGACAGGGCAAAAACAATATGCCCCCGACTATCGTCAATGGGGGCATAATAACAGAAACATTACTGAGCATGTCCCCATTTCAGTTCCTGGTCTCCTTCGTTTGCATTAAAGGCAGAAACACTTTCCTTGACACATTTCTTAACACTTTACTAAATGATTATTTATTTATGATTTAAAGAACGTAAGTTTATTGCGATAGTTTGAAAGTACTCAAGATATTTTGGACTAATGGAACAAATTGAAAACATTAACCCTCTGTTTGCTATTCACGTCAATATACCTACCTGTAAATAGATAAGACCCAGATGAGACATGTGACATCCACTGACCACATCTCAGTGTATTGACGAACTTTGCGATAAAGCCGAAATATCCAGGTAATAATCAATTGCCCTGAGTTAATGGATTCTTTGCACAAAAATGGACAATCCAGAGCAAGAGAACAACCTTCTTTGTTGCAGATGTCTCAGGGTCTACACTATTTACAAGTTGATTATGCAACCAGTGCACTCCACAGCAGTGATTGCCAAGTGAAATATTTGAACACAGTGAAAATATATGTAATTATACAACAGGGCATGGGTTAAGATGGAGACATGTATTTCAAATTTCAGCAAGAGAAGGGTTAGTATACAAAATATTATTTGCAAACAGAGCAGACTGATCTGAAAGATCATACAGGAGCTATCTGATCCAGATCAACATTTTTTGTAGATCTTTTAAACGGGAGGGTCATTTGGAATTAAATACTACAAGTGTAAATAATATGTCTAAAAGTGGCGTAAGGGGAGCAAGGGTAACATGTGATTGTGCAATAGATCCACACTTTATACAACATTTAAAGTAGTTTTCACGTACATTACATATTCACTTAGCTGTGAAATTAACCCTTGGTATCTTGGTCGTTATACACAGAGAAGGAAACTCTATCAGTAGGTCCGATCCATCTTCTGAAATTTCGTTCACATTGCCTTGCAGCCCATTCATAAGTTTGTTACTTGAGTTCCTATCTTGAGCCATAATTTATGCGGTGCAGGAATTTCCGACAAATCAGCAGAACTGTCTTCGTCAGTTGAAATATACTCAAACGGTCTACCTTGTAACTCCAGCAATCAATTCCTGTTGTAGTTGTCTACCAAATCATTTCTGGCAAAAAGTTTCAGTGCTGGAAATCCTTCATCAAACGGCCTGCTCAAACTTTTCAGAAATAGTTCTGTGTCCTTTTATAAGTGGCCGCTGTATACACTTTTTATAATTTCAATGAATTCTGACTCATTTTGTATTCCATTCTTTGTTAAAACGACTCTTTGAGGGAAGTTCATGTTACACACATCGCTCTGAAAACAGAAATGGCCTTCGTATCCATACGCGATATTTGCAACTGGGGATAGCTGAAGGAAGTCCCCAACCAGCACAATATGAATCCCACCGAAAAGACGGGTTGGGTCTTTCAATAAACACTCATTATGAATGGTGTCCAACACCTTTGCACTTATCATGGATACCTCGTCAATGATGAGAACATCTGTTTCTGTCATGTTTTTAACAATATAGTCATATTTTCTGTTTTGGATAACCTCCGATATTTCACCAGGTCCATGTCGACCGTCGGTGATACCCGTAAACTGGTAAAAGTGTGCACGCATCTCCTCCGTAAACACTGCATGCAATCCCTGTCGAACATGTTAACTTTACAGTCTTTCTCAAAGACGTTTGGCGATCTCTTTCATTAAATACGATTTCCTAGTTCCTGCTGAGCCGAGTATAAGAAAATTATGTCCAGATAAAACAATGTCAAGTGCATTCTTTTGTAAATTATTCATTATCGAAATTCATTTTCCTTTCTTGTAACTTTACATAACATCCGGGTGCCTGTTCTCCTGCTTACCCTCTAAACGTTAACGGGAATACATGACATCATTATTCGGGCCAACGAGGTGCCTTGTTACTGACCCTGTAGGAAGAGGTCACGTGACTTGTAATGGCCTGAATGGGCTTCGAATCTGCATGCATGCATGCTCATTAGCTTTGAGACAAGCAACGCTTCTATGTAGCTTTGAGACAAGCAATGCTTTCACGTATCATAGATCCAATTACATTCGAGATATCGTTTTGCGGATTAATGTTCCACTATTGCATAAGAGTTTGACGTAAACATTGAGCGATGTTCGGTGGTTGTTGACAAACATGCATGCTTGTTTTGAGCTCCGCCTAGATGTTTTCTATCGGTGCCAGGTCTGGTGACAAGGTTAGTCCAGGACATTAACATTATTATTTCCTACAAAGTTAGTTGTTAGGTTCGCAAAAATAAATGCAACGTATTTCTTTTTCGAATATTTCCGTCGTAAACTAACGCATTTGAATATTATTTATACATGTAAACTATAGCTATGTCACTAAACGTATAGTCTGTTTCCCCGCCGCACTTCAAGATAGCCAATACGTAGTGCCAAGGCAGGTAATTCATATAATACAACTAAATGTATATAGTATACTTTATCAAATTACTCTCCTTCGTTACTTTTTTAAAATGTACCGGTCAGTATTTTGCAGTAGTGCAAATCTATGTGTCTAGCTGTGCTCGGTAAATTCTGACAGTTTCCGCAGACGGAAACGCGTATAAACGGACTACGTCATTCTAAATTAAATATTAATTAATAAATTTAAAAGCAAATACATGTAGATTATTTTTTGCATTTTCTTCTTTTGTCTGGGTAAAATAGTACTTACTAATCAGCTTGATTAAAATGAATACATAAAACGTTTCAGTAATTTTAATACATGTATATGCACTATTGATTTACATGTTTATGCACTATTGACTTGCAAATTAATGCGACTGCATACATGAGGAAAAATATTAAAGTAAGGTAACCAAGGAGCCAAACAGAACTGCTAAAATACGTTCGTGAACAGAGATGTTGTATACTTTAAAAAATAGTACAGCACACTTCGGGCTGAATGACCTAGCACTCAGCCCCAAAATAGCTTAATCATACATAAAGGAATAAGCTTGAATCAAACTATTTTGGGGCTGACATGTAGGTCAATATAAATACAATAGGGCCCGCACTGCGCTGTAAGTTATTTCTTATTCTTAGTTTAAACATATTTCATTTTGATGAAGATTGAAATGGGTTGGCTGACAGGTTGTACCAACATTAGTTACGGCCCTTCCCCTATTTCTTATTTAAAATCATCGAACCGCGACACCTGACTGGCACAGCAATACAATAATCACGTTTTGCACGTGCGCGCTGAAAATAATTAAACCAATGTTTAAAATTTCGTGAGCTATTATGATTGTACAAATAATGAAACAGCAAAATAATTTTAGCTCACATAAATAGTCCTGTACAATGCCACGACTTCCGAATGATTTGCGAAATCAGGCTGTCGGAATGCTGCATGCTGGAATGTCCACTAGACGTATAGCTGCAGCTTAAGGTTGTCATGTTACAACATTGTCAACGCCTAATACAAACTGGTAAAGTTAAGGATCGACCAAGGACAGGATGTCCAAAAGTGACAACGCCGGCACAAGACGCACAGGTACAAGCTGCCCACCATCAGGACAGATTCCTCAAAGCCACAACTTCCGCCAGGAATACTTTAGGGATTAATCGATGAGTCTCATATATATACATATATACATTAAAATTAGAATCATTCTTTTTTTAAAATAAATAGCCAGTTAGTACATATCTGACAGATTATCAAAGTTATTATGCTATGTTTTACATGTTGTCGTGTGTTCACCGTCGTCTATGTTGTGGATAAGTCCAGCAGGGATACCTTTATTCACAATATTTGTAAAGCTAGGGCGACATTGAGAGAACTGTGAGGTTAAGACGTCCGTAAACCGGTTTAAACCCCCAGTTGTGTTTTTGCTACTGATCGTGCCAAGGCGATACTCTCTTTGTCATCCTTCCTTTTGTTTGCCTTGCGTCTTTGTGCTTGTGATTTGTTCATGTGTGGAACGTTTGTCTCTGGTTCTTGTGTGTCTTTTTGTGTTTTCTGTGTTCATTTCGTGTGTGTGTGCGTTTGGATGTGTGTGTGTGTGTCATGCTGTCTATCGGTGTTTTGGTGGTGGTTGCGTTTTGCATGTGGCTTTGCCTGCTTGACTTTACTACTTATTAAATTCTTTAATAGCAATTTAATAGATTAAATATTTTTGTCTATAAAAAATCCTGATGAAAGCTTCCAAACCAACACGTTGCGTTCAAAACACTATATCCATACAAGAATCACATAAAATAAGTAAAATACCTAGTTATAGTCTACTTTCAGTCCGAATGACCGCTCAACAGACTGTACATTTACTCCCCTGGTCATTGAGTCATTGGCCTACAATATTGAGGAATATTAACATATGACACATATAAATGTAAGAACAAAATTATCAACAGCTTTTTGCAGTTTTCATAGGATTAAAACTTCCCAGAAGTGTCTTTTGCCTTGTTGAAAAAGGTTCATTGTTGTCAGTTAGTAATTGTACCATCTTTTTTGGCTCCTGAAACATCAAGTAATGATACCCCGTGAGCTTGGCCACATTAAAAACAGGCTGAACTTCATAACGCTGCATTTCAAAACATGATCACCAAGAATCATCTGGCCTATAGCAAGGGTATGCATAATGCACCTGCCAGGTAGACAGCGGACTGACAGATTCGTGGTAAACGCCTGCAGCATTAATGTCCTGATCGTGATCAAGATCATAAATCCTGCACAATGTTTTCCATATCTTTCCGGTTGGTTTGATAATGAATTTTTTGCTCTAATGTAAAGTGCCTAGTTATAGTCTACTTTCAAGCGGAGTACTTGGATCAGACAGCTTCTATAGGATTTTTCACAATATCGGCTACTGTTTTCAGATAGATCTAGAATATTTGCATATCATATGTGTAGATCTATTAATCTTTTTTTTGGTATCCATGCAAAATGTGCCTTGTTTCCTGTATTGTTCTATAAGCCAAATTTGGCAGTCATTATCCGAGAGGGTGTGTTTGAATTGCCGTCAAATACTATAAAACATACAGTTTTATTCTTCTATTTGTATGCCGATGCTATGGAGATAAAGATATAGATCTAATAATATTTAAAAAATGTGTTGTCTTGGCTACATCAAGGGGGATTTTCCTTGAATAGCCCTGGCCACCAAATTGTTTTAAAACAAAACAATTATGCCCATTCATACAGCCAAACAATACACAATATAGTCTAATTTAAAAATTAATAATGTATTCTAAACGGAATATGCATTTGTTACATACTTATGCAAAAACATTAATGTCTATTTTAGCAGCATAAATACTTAAACTGCTCTGATCTAATATCTCGACCACTAAAGGCGTTTGAGCAAGTTTGGTTTTACGGCACTGCGACACTGAATCGGTCATATAGCGCCAATGAATGATGAGATGTCATGATCATGAGGGATGATTTCAGGAAGATTAAATTTTGAACTATCAATACCGTATCAACAATTATTATAATAATTCAAAAACTACCTGTTCAAACAAAATATGAATCTTTGATTGAACCTGATTATGCATTCTATAATGCCTGATTGAGACAAATGTCTAAATTACCATAATTGTGTAATGAGTTTGTCAGAAGGGTATAGTCACACAAAACACCGTTAACAAGAACTATCTTTTAAAAATATATTCAGCGGCATTCAAATATTGGCACAATGTACAAAACAATCTCTGCAATATTTATTTCAATGTTTGGAGATTCTACTAGTACAGAGAACTAGATCTATGAAGGGTTGCATGTTATTATACTAGCAGAGAAGCATGCAATGAAAATGAATTGGAGTAGAAGAAGCATTTCTTGAAATATTTCAAGCTGCTTTTATAGGAAATCACTTTTAAAATGTACGATGTCAAAGTAATATTTTAAAACTATCTCAAGTTAGTTCTTTAGTTTACCTTTTATAAATGTACATGAAAGCGCTTATATTTGTATTGATATGAAGATCAGAAATTGAATGCACTTTAAAGCATGAAGTTTTTGTTTGTGCAGAGTCTGTAATTCCAGAAAGAACTATATTTATCTAGCCTAGATCAACGCTTTAATCGACTTGTGTGCATCATCATTAATGACATCATTAACTGAATCTACATGTATTTTTAAAACAATATAACCTACTCTATTAGCCCAAGCCCCATGTGATAGAGCCATAGTAATAGTCTTCAGTAAGTAGCTTTATATCAAAGAGAGCCAACAACCAGAGTCTCGGTGCTGTGGTCGGGGATAGTAATTAATACTATTTTATCCAGTCACCAGGCTTCTCTAGTGACATAAGGGGGTGCAAATAAACTTAGGTTTATTAGGTTACTTCCGGTAGTGGAAGGTTTATTAGGCTAGTAGATAGGCGTAATGATTCTATATAACCATGGAACTATTTTAGTTTTCTGTAAATATTCATAAACATGTTGATGGAATAGATCTAACAGATCTATTTGGTCACCAGAAGAATTATTCAAATGAGAAAAAATAAAAATAATTGGCTACAGCTGGATTCGAACCCGCGCCTGATCCTACAAAAACTAATTCTAATCTCTCTAGAGACGTCGCCCTTACCGATTACGCCACTGAGGCCACATACAAAATGACGTTGATTTATCACTTTTATTAATTTAATCCACCGCTGGCAAAACCCGTTTTTGATAAAATCAAACCTGGAAGCAAAGATTGACAGATAAATAGTAAATGTTTTCTTTTCACTCTCATGATTATTTGATTGATAAACTCTTACAGTGGCGGTGATAGTCATAAACCTAAATATAGCCTGTTCAGTTCCATCGATTTCTGAGTGACGTTAGGTAGAATCTAAAAATAGAAACCGAGACTACGTAACTCGAATTTGACCAAAGAATATAGATCATGTCTGTTTGAAATAACTTATCGACCCTCGATTCAAATCATCTTATCTTTCAAATTTTCAACCACGTTTCCCTTCTAGTAATACAAGTATCGAAACTATATTCCTCTGCGGTAGCTCATTAGATCTATTTACGTCTAAATGGAAGTGAAAATGGAGGGATCCGTTGATCGAAAAACTGCATTTTCAATGTAAATTGAAAGTGTTATGAGTCTATAAAAAAGACATTTAACTACATTGACTGGATAAATCGAATAATAGGTTAGTGCCGTAGATGGGACGCCTTTATCCGACTCGGAGAGAAAACAGTTGAGACTCGGCAAGCCTCGCCTCAACGTTTTCTCCCCTCGTCGGATAAAGCGTCCCATCTACGGCACTAACCTATTATTCTCTATAATACCACTACTCTAATATACTAAACAACCCTTCTTCTTTATTTCCTATAGCACTGCCTGTGAATTATGGTGGTTTCCGCAAACTATCTGTTCGTCAAAGTGGACTTATGATCAAATGTTGTATTAATTGATAGTAAAGGTTTGAAAGTTTAATAGAGGTTTCGACAAACTGGTAATATTGCTCAGCAACCATTACCATGAGGTGATAAATATCAGTACATCAGTACTTTGATTTCATGGGAATTTCCAGGTCTTAAAATCTATTTTAAGAACAGAACTTTCGACAGTCGACAGTCTTCGGTCCCATGCTAAATATCTGCGTAAATAATTACTTTCTGTACTATATGACGTTTTGACTGAACTCTTAGGAAGTTTATAGAACATGTCTATGTAACATGGTGCCTTACATGTGTTGTGATTATGTTAATTATTGCATTGAATTCAATTTGCGAGGCCGAAGCAGCTAATTATCATAAAACATGGTGTTTGAAATAACTGCAATATCGTAATAATTACCCCAGGAAATTCGACACGTTAGTAGACTGTATATCAGAATTTTACATAGTTTCGGAATGTGTAGAAGCATATAAAAAGGTTGTATGCCAGTCAAGGTATTCACTAATGAAAATACAGGTTACTACTAGGTCATATGCAAATTACAATGTAACAGTTTCTCATTGGTGGAAAACTAGAACAAAAGTGAAAATAGACAGCTAGCCGCTGAAAAATGATATAACAATTGTTAATCTCTTATATTTGCCAGCCAACATGTGCCTTAATGCATGTACATGTAACTCGAAACATGATTTTAAAGCAACAACTATCACTCGTTAACCTTTCCCCTTTTATAAATCTAAATGTGTTTTCACGCGTTTGGAAACAGGGTAGACCCAGGTCCTACAAGATCAGGGTATGTTCTGTTTGCTAATGGAATTTGATCAATCTGTTTCTTTACTTTCTAAAACGACTGCAATTGCCTTAAAACAATTTCCCCGTGAAGTACACGCTAAAAAACCATGAGGTATGATTTCCTTATTACAAATGCTTACAAAATCTGCCTTCGATATTGGAAGGCGAGATAGGTAATAAAGGTCCATGTCAGAGTCTTTAGTGGGCCAAACCTATGGATGATCTTGGCTGCGTGTTGACACATTCTGCAATGTATCAACAGTGGTGAACTGACTCTCGTCAAATGTATTGTCAACGTATGTCTTTATCGTATATGTCACAGTTCCGGCTTGCCTATGCTTCTCATACTTTGCATTCAAAGAACGTTGGTCGTTTTGGGCTTGAAAAAAGATAAGCTGAACATCTCGCAGAATAGTTGTCTGTACATCATTTGCTTACTGGTGTATGGCCTTTTGATTTACAACAGGCTGTATATATGCCTGTATATATTTTTGATATCCAAGTCATGAGACAGGTATTGGTTGTGTGTTCCTTTCCTCGTGTAATGCAGGTCCATTCTGTTGATATTCCCGCATACTTGGTCTACTCTGTCACAGCTTTTTTTTGTCAACAGATCCGCTCATCCTCTATCTTTAAATACATCTTGGTTGTTTTTCTTTCCAACATGTCCATTGTGTCTATCCAGTTTTCTCTTTCATTTCGACCTGCTAGTTGTTCATAGGTTGGAAGTGCATAATACATGTAAAATATAATATGCCTAGACTCACCAACTCTAGTGCGACATCTAAATCTGTAACGCTCACATCACAGTCCTGTTATTGCACACTATATTTTTTTCCTTGACCGATTTACCAGTCTTTGATAAATAGAACTTGTCTTGTCATCTATCTCGTTTATGAGCGGATGCTTTCCATTGAGTTTCATTTCGTTTACGTTTTCGCCATGAGAGTTTCTTTTTCGGGCTCTCCTAATTGGATCGTCTAACAGGCGTTGCTTGGTTAAATCGAGAGCATGATGCAATTGTCGTCTGCGGATTTGAGTTATCAACACATTTGTCACAGGTATTGCTGCATCATACTGCTAACCCTGTCGAATTGCAATGTATACCCGCTCACCAAATTCATAGGCAGTGTTTCTGCCAGCTCCGATATTTTGGGGGTCATGGTTGACCCCATGTTTAAAAATCTGGGGGTCATTTGAAATTTTGGTGGGTCATACCCTAAAATTAAACACATTGACATGTATGATTTATGAAAATATGTTTGAAGCGTTTTTAGCTCACCTGAGCAAAGCTCAGGGTGAGCTTTTGGGATACTTAAATGTCCGGCGTCCGTCGTCAACAATTTGCTTGTGAACACTCTAGTGGTCACAATTGTAGTCCAATCTTCATGAAACTTGGTCAGAATGAATGTCATGATAAAATCTCGGACAAGTTCGAAAGTGGGTCAAGTTGGGTTAAAAACTATGTCACTAGGTGAAATAGTAGGAAAACCTTGTGAACCCTCTACAGGTCACATTTTTAGCCCAATTTTCATGAAACTTGGTCAGAATGATTGTCTTGATAAAATCTCGGAGGAGTTTGAAAAATGGGTCATGTGGGGTAAAAAACTAGGTCACTAGGTCAAACAGTAGAAAAACCTTGTGAACACTAGTGGTCACAATTTTAGTCCAATCTTCATGAAACTTGATCAGAATGAATGTATTGATAAAATCTTGGACGAGTTCGAAAGTGGGTCAAGTGGAATTAAAAACTAGGTCACTAGGTCAAACAGTAGAAAAACCTTGTGAAAACTCTAGTGGTCACAATTTTAGTCCAATCTTCATGAAACTTGGTCAGAATGAATGTCTTGATAAAATCTTGGACGAGTTAGAAAGTGGGTCAAGTGGAATTAAAAACTAGGTCAAACAGTAGAAAAACCTTGTGAACACTCTAGTGGTCACATTTTTTGTCCAATCTTCATGAAACTTAGTCATAATGATTGTCTTGATAAAATCTTGGACGAGTTTGAAAGTTGCTTATGTGGGGTTAAAAACTAGGTCACTAGGTCAAATAGTAGGAAAACCTTGTGAACACTCTAGAGGTTACATTTATAGCCAAATCTTCATGAAAATTGGTCAGAATGATTGTCCTTATAAAATCTTGGACAAGTTTGAAACTGGATTATGTGAGGCCAAAAAGTAGGTCACTGGGTCATATCTTAGAGAAATCTAGTTTACACTCCAGTGGCCACATTTTTAGCCCAGTCTTCCTCAAACTTTCTCAGAGTGTTTGTCTTGGTGATATCAAAGTTGAGTGTGATCATGGGTTAGGTGGGAATAAAAAGTAGGTCACTAGGTTAAATCTTTGAAAAAATACTTTAGAGGGCACATTTTAGCCCAATCTTCATTGGTCAGAATCATTGTCTTGATAAATCAATAGACTAAATTTTTGAAACTCTTGTTCTGCAGAACCACTGCTCATGATTCACTGCTCATGATCCACTATCAACATTGTTCATATATTGCCCCTAAGGTCAATATTGACCCTAACCATGGGCTACCCAGCAAAAAACTTAGATCTATGGTAATCAGGTGAGCGATTAAGGGCCATCTTGGCCCTCTTGTTTAATATACTGTGAACAAAATCGTTAGAAAGAACAGGTCGTATTTGGCAGATGCGACCGTTTACCACAAACTTTACACCAAATACGACTTTTTACCACAAAGTATTTTTCATATTTGCAGATAAGACCTTTCATTTTTTGTCAATATCTCAAAAAGTACTTTGAGTACAAGTTAGATATTTTTACAGAAGTTGCGACAGATGAATTAGATTTGAAAAATGAAAAAAGTCATCTGGGAAATTGTCAGATACGACATTTTACCACTAATGTGGCGAGTTGTTAAGTAGAAAATGTGGTAAACTTGAGCATCTACAAAAATGCATTAAAACAAGACCAATTAATACAGTACCCCGAAATTCATCATGATAAGTGCATATTCTTGCTTGTAACAGTAGCTATAAATGAAAATATTTATTGTAAATTCTGTTTTAGACGATAACTGCAATTTTCTTTATACACATGTTCTAAATGCACTCAAATAATAATGATATATGTTCATGTTCTTTTTACAATAAAAGAAGTATGTATATGTATTAAAATAAAATTACATATGTACCCTATAGTGATATGGAACAGGTTTAAAGCAAAATATTTACCAGAGGACTGAGTCAGTTAACAGATACCTATTTGTTGTCTGCACGCATTCAGTTGTTTTGCTGACATGACAAAGTCTACACTTTTACCAGACAGATACTTCTCGGCCATCTGGCAAAACAATATCCTAAATTGGTTGTTTTGAAATACCTTTTACCAAAGACTAACAAATATATCTTTTTGAAAATATATCTTTACAATCCTAGCACCAACCAGATTGCTACTGAACATGTCAAATGAGTATAAAATCGTGTAGTTGCAAATGAAAACCACCAAATGTTTGTAGCACATGCACAGAAGTATAGAATGCTGACAACTTAGTTTAGTAGGTTAGAACACTTTGGTAGTGTTGAATAGGTCCTGGGTCAATATCCAGATTGGTCTGTTGCATTTTCCGCTCCTTAATCAGTTGGATATTATCCATATGCCTGTATGCAGTTTAACCCTTTCCCTTCTATATGTTTATTTCAACTTTCAAATGAAAAAAAAAATGTTAAAATGAAATATGAACGGTGGAACATTCTAGCCATTTTAGAAATTAAAGAAACAGGTTTTTAAAATTCCACTGGCAAACAAAACAAGATCTGGGTCTACTCTGTAAATGCGTGAGAACACTTTTATATAAGGGATAGGGTTTATACATCGCATACCTCTCCTTCATCCTCTATTTTATGTTGACAAACTCAGCTATATATTTGGAGAGAAAATATTTTAACCACTGACCACACACACTTCCTCGACTTCACACTGGAAATTTGTGCTACTCTGTTTTCACCCATTTTCGTTCACACAACTTTTCTGCATGTTTTTGAAAGTAATAATTTTCTATTCTTACATCTATTTGACATGTTTCTGGATATAATTAATGCAGAACACAACAAAGCATAACAATATACCATGGCCTACGATCTGTTTTTGGCCGAATAATTACAATTCTGAAAACACAACCTCCCTAATTAATCTCACTTCAATTTAATGTTCAATGAATGAATTATTTACCTTCAGTACATATACTCCACATGACTGGCCATCTCTTTACCTCGCGGGTGGAGGAGATTGTAGGCTTCAACTTCCTATTGGAATTACATCAACTCCTTTTTGGAACATTCGCCTCAAAAAGGAGATAGAATGTACAATTGGAACAGACAACAGTTAAATATATATTAATTTCCTGCGGAACTATTATAAGTATACATATATTCTGGTATATTCTGGGCTCTAGTACACCCCTACCTACATGTTATTTTACTGCTATACAATCAGATCCCAAACTACAGTGTCTATTTTCTAGGCAGGGGGTGGAGGGTCACCCCACTTTTGTGAAGAAGAAAATCCTGCCAAATATTCTTTAAATTGTTGCAATACTTGATTTTTAGTTAACATTCACCCTCTTTTTTGAAACCTAGGATAGACACTGATGCTCTAAAAACAGGACAGTTTTGCAAAATGAAATATGGGAAAATAGTCAAACAGGGAGAGCAACATACGAAATGACACCGCACTAAACACCATCAAACAAGAAACGGTATTACCACAAGACAAAGCATAACAGGGCGCATACTAAGTTGAAAACAATTAAACATTAAGCATATTAAACAACAAAAGTACAAAAATGAGTCATGCAGGAAACACCACATACAGAACAAACAGTCGTCCGAACAGCAACACAAGGAAACAACAAATGTACATAACTATAAAAACAACAAGAGACGCACAAAGACAAAACAAATACACAACAGGGGGAAGGTGGAAGCCCCGCCTTAGAACGGTCAGTGACAAAAATCACTGGGGGGTTAAACTGGTTAATGGGCGCCAAACCTCACACTTATTACATCTGACCATAGGTTGAAAGCAAGAGACCGCCTTGGCACGGCCAGTAACCACAACCAGCCACTGGGGGCTTAAACTTGGTGTACGGGTACCCAACCTCGTCCTTATCCCATCTTATCGCCACTTCACAACATAAATAACGATGTCTGCCAAAATGGAATGATTTTAAAAAATTTAAAATTTATAAACAACCGACGTCATCATTTAAATGACGTCATAGACTAAAAGTACGGGGGGATATATAAAACACTTCTACACCGACATTTAATAAAAAATAAATATTTTCCGTCGTCGCACAAGCAAACAGGAAAGCATAACGACCAACTGTAAAGGGGTCGACACAAACATATAGTGTGCTGCAATATAGAGGAGTCTTATCCCTTTTTAATGAATTGTTTAATACGTATGACAAACAAAGTATCAAAATATGTGAATGACATAATCGTAAAACTCCGGAATTGAAATAACTTTAGAAAAGTACGTAAATTGCAATTGTATTTGCTGATGAGTAGAACATTACTGTGGTAAAATGAAACTGTTTTACCGAGTTTTTTCATATCTGTAGCCCTGTTTTAGTAGTTTTTCAGTGATAATCAGGTTACGATTGTTAAAATCGTCAACAAAAGAACAAGCTCTAACAACGAATAAGCTGAGAAATGTATGCACCAGAGTCACCCATTTTGTCATAAATTCCAGAAGAAATTGTTCCAGTGTTTAAAGATAAATTTAAATGAAAAAGACTGCAGATATGTCAGAACAATCTGCTGCATTCAGCTTGAGCTCTAGGGTAATTTGAGGTTATCATAGAATCAAAATATGGGTTATCAACATTAAAATATGTCGTCTAAATACCGTGTTGTATTGTTAAAAGCATTTATGACATCTGCCTGTGAATCGGTTTTAAGGTTAAGCATAAAATCCCGCTCATAGCAATACAAAAACAAGTCTGCAATTAAAGGAGCACAGTTGGTTCCCATGGGAATACCAATGACCTGGCGATAAACAGAATTACCAAAGCGAACAAATATATTGTCTAACAGAAACGTAATTGCGTCTAGATATGTCCACGAGGAACATCACATCAGTACATACAACTTTTAAAATCATATAGTGGTTAGACTTTCAAGTCCAAACATCCTTATATGGACGGCTTCATGATATGACAGAAGCCTGTCACAGAAACTCTTGTATGTCAAATCTGGTCTCTAATAATCAGATTAACCCTTAGCTTGCCTCATCTTTTATCACTTCTGTCCTCTTTGAATATTAATCGGACAAATGTTTACAAAAATATACAGGATATGTTGAAAATAGTTCCTAGGCAAAAACATAGGGCATGCAAGGATTAATTTTCGATGACAAACACCGAAGAGCTAGATGAGAGAGCTCCTACAGAAGCTCAATCATCTGGGTCTACACTGTTTGAAAATGCCACTATAGTTGTGACAGGCTTGCTATTTGTTAAATCCCTTGCAGGCTAGTAAACATTCACATGAATGCCCTTTAACACATTTATAAACAGAGTAGACCAAGATCAGACGTCTCAATTGGAGCCGCCTGCTTAGGGTCTGCCCTGTTTGCTAATGGAAATTGGTAGATCTTATTTTTTGCTTTCTAAAATGGCTGCAATTCTTCATCTCCTTTTTTTTGTCCATTAATATTCAGTAGGTATTAACATTTGGAATAAACATGAAAAGGAAATGGTTTAAATATTTGTTTGTAACATTTATCTTAAGTTAGTATATTTCCAATGTTCTTTAAAATAAAGCAGTTTTCTATTAACCAAATACACTGCGTAACATTACCAGGCTTAAAATACGAAACATTCGAAACAAACACTGAACAAATAATGCTAAACATAGGAAAACAATTAATAAAACATATTAATTAAAACTACATGCAAAGGAAAGTTTGGATACAGGTTCGCACAGACCGAATAAATACTTAATTTTAGCAATTCAATGATAATGCATCAATTTTCAATGATATGTTGTAATTAAATGCTTAATCTGTACTAATGATATACTTCATACTGATGCTACTGGTACTTTTAAAGCATTTTCATGCACACATATTTGATCAGATGCAAACAATGTAAAAACTATCTCCAATGAAAATGAATTTAAAAATCTAAAAAAAATATATATAACTTCAGTGTTGAAATTTGTCTGAAAATCCCTAGGAAAGATGTTTGCGATTAATATTTATGTAATTAACAATGGATTGGAATGGATTTGCAAACACGGCTGCAGTGCATCACCTGTATTGATAGTTTTTTTTAACATATGAACCCTTTTTTAATTTCAGAATTTTAAGGACCCAAACTATTGAAAAACAATTATGTCTCACCTCAGATATCATCATTAACAGAAATTAATATAATAGATATATCATATCGCACCAAATTTATCAAAACATTAAGTTTTACGCATGTTTGGATATATACGGAGGGGAAACGTAATAAGCTGATAACAATTAACCTAAGAAATTAATACGGCAAAACCTCTATAATGGCCACTAAATTACATCTAGTATTTAAGGTGGCTGCCTAAAGCAAGGTGAGAGTAAAACAACACTCATATAGAAACGTTCTGTTTTATTTTCACCTGTTTGCAGTAGCCACCTGTCCTAAATACCAACTAATTAACACAATTTAGGGGCCCTTATAGAGAGGGTTTACTGTATTTCGTCAATGCAAAATAATATGTCGATGAAAACCTACTCAAAACCAAAATGTTATGCCCTGCAATGTAATATTCTACTTGTGATAAGAGAAAAGGATACAGTACAGTAAAACGTCTCTAAACCGGACGTCCAATCTGGTAAAATATTGGTCTTGGAGGCAGGTGACAGCTTAATATTATCGCCTGTGTTGTGCTACACAACTTTGGACAGAGAAGAGGAGACAGTTTCCCTCGTGAAACTATTAACAGATCCCTAGTTTGATGACATCCAACCTCCTTACAATGCAGAAGTGGGAAATGATCGTATAATTAACATATTTCAATTAAACAACGTTTTGTTACTGATGATAGAAGCTTAATTTGTCTGCAGTTTCTCCAAAAGCTTTGGCCGGATTAACATGAAATTTCATGGGATTGATCAGCTCCATGCCTAGGTGTGCATAATGCATTCATGTTCCCCATTAACCCATTCCCTCATATTGACGCGTTTTGAAAGCCTCTTTAAAAATCCCCTTTTGAAACCATTTTGAAAAATAGGAGCAAATGCTCTATTTATCATATGTGTTTCAAAACTACACAAATCTTAGCTTTTCCTATTCTCTAGTAAATGCCCCTTCTAGGTAGTTCTCTTCAAAGTGGGTGGATCTAAAGATAGCCAATGAGGGAATTGGTTAAGGGACTTTGTAATTTTTACATGGAAAATATTGTTTGCACGGTTTCAAGATTTTCATGAAAGTTCATAGGATCCATCAGTACCATGCATAGATGTGCATTTCCTATACATGTTCCAATTCGATGATTGAGTTATAGGACTTTGAATTTCTACATGAAAATTTTGACTTGTTCAGATTATCATGAAATTCTCTATGTTTGATCAGCACTATGCCTAGTTGAGAAGCTGTGCAAACCTTATTTCTGTACCAGTTTGATGAATTTTCCAGAAACTTTAGTTGCATTTTCATGAAACTTCATAGGATAGATCAGTACCATGTTTTGATGAGCATATATTATTCCTGTTCAAGTTTAATGATTTTCTGCAGAGTTGTGGGACTTTGAAATTTTTACAAAGAAACTTCTTACAGCTGTAGGGAGAGAGTGTGTGTGTTATAAGCTGAAACCCAAGTATGTGTAAGCAGAACTATTATTCTTCAGTAACAGATTGTTTTTGGTTGATTTCAACTAGCACTATATTTGCAATTTGTCTAAGTAGTAATTCCTTTTTAAGCCTAGATAGTTCATCTTCATTATTTTTTCTACTTTCCCAGTATAAAGTCTCTGCATGAAATTTATTTGTTTCTGCCTCTATCCTCTCCTTCCCTAGATCATATAGGTCATGTTCCTCCTTCGCTCTGCGTCTCTTACCCCTGGGTTTCTGATGTTGGGTACATGTATTAGATACACCACTAGCCATGTCTCATTCTGGTCAGACATGTTGGGAATTGGAACATACGTGCTGGAATGCGAAAATATATCCTGCATAGACCATGTCTTTTTATAATGGAAATATTTATATCAGCTTGATAGATGGACACATGAAGATCATTCTTGTAAACTTTGGTGGTAATCCATTCAGTGCTTTAGAAGTTGTCATTTTTAATAAATTATCCTATCAAATATATTTTGAGCTAATACGCCACATATAGGAATGATTTATCTAAAAAAGCTTTACATGTAAATCATTCTCATTCCCTCCAACTTACACTTTTTGAATTCTCTTTACAAGTCGCTTCTTGAAACCATTGTGATAAATAGAGCATTTGTTCCGTATCAGCATAAGTTTTATTTATCACAAGGTTTAAAAACTACACAATTATAAATTTTCCTTTTCTCTAGTGAATGCTCCTTTTCGGTAGATTGTTTAAAGAGATTGTGGCTAAAAATAGTCCATTAGGAAATGTGTAATTGTTACGAGAAATGGGATTGTGGGGCGGTGTTAAATAATAATTGTAAATGTAGAGATTGTGGTGAAATGTTGAGTCACAACTTTTTTCGGGACGAATTCTTGTGTAGAGCCTAGAGGGTGTGTGGCCTGGTAGAAAATGATGGGAAATAGTTAATGGCTATTCTATGGCTTAGAATCTCAGTCGGTAGAGTGGTGGCATGGTAAACAAAAAGCCCTTGGTTTGAGCCCCAACCGAGTTACAACTTTTCACCTTGTTACATTATGTTCATTAGAACGTACATTTAAATTTAAAATTCTGTTCATTTAAACATAAACAAATAAATATGTTTAAAAATAAGCACATAAATCTGTTTATCTATAAAATTGACACAAATACAAAGAACCCTTCAAACACTAGACACTTGCATAACAAAATATAAGATAGACATGGTGGCCTTGTATTAATCTTACCTTATTACATTTTCTCCAACATGCTCTACACTTGTGAGGGACAGGTCAGCAGTCACTTCAGTACTGCTCGTACCAAATGTAGCTTTAAAAGTGAAATCTTGAAAACAATTTTTAGTGTTTTATATACATAGGAACTTATAGCCATAGCAGTCTTTGTAGCATCATATCAGTATAATTTCATGTGCAAATTGGACAGACCCTAAACAGACGACTGCTATAATAGCCGTCGGGTATAGGTATACTCGGTTTGCATTTAGGCTTACTAGAACTGTAGATTATTTATCTTTCCAGCCATTCTTTTGAAAAATGGATTGTTTTATCTGACAGTCTATTGTAATATTTATTATTACTATCATCATAATCATAAAAAACACTTTTTAAGTTTTCCCCCCAAACATTTAAGGCATGTCACATGCAACATGACCGTATGCCAAAATATCTCTTGCATAATGCCTTAATTTTCAAGAATTTTATAAATATTACATTGGAGTTACATTAAATGCCCAAATTCATAAAATTCTCTGCTGTTGATTATCAAATGTGTATGAACATCATTTCAATTTCATAACTTAATGCCAATTTATGGATGAAGAGTTTAATTTGTCACATTTAAACGATATTTAGGCGTCAGATGCAACATATTTTCTTCAAGAGAAAACTGCATAAATATCAATTCATCATAATTATAATAGCACATGCAGGTAATGTTTTTAGAACTGGTCAATGAATTCATCTCTGAAACATAAATTAAGAATGATTTCATTCAACACTAATCCCTGCTGAATATTCATGTTGGAAATAATTACATCATGCATACTAATCAAATGAATTTTTATAATGGCACAGGTACACAGGATCACTAGATATTTATTATAAGTAGAAACTGTACAGTTAGATTTACATGTGTTCATATATGTCCAAAGCAAACAGAGCAGACCCTGATCTGGGTCTACTTTGTTTGCAAAGTTGTAATAACATTCTTATATGATGGAAATTATTAAACAATTGAATTAATTAAAGACATACTGTTGAAAATTGTGGATTCCATCCCTCCATCAATACCTTCTCCTTCAGCAGAGTTGGTCTTTGTACAATGTTGGATAACAACATCCTCACAAGGATTGAAATTTGGCATTGCCCCGCCTCCTGTTTTTCTCTGAACATCAAGCTTTTCTTTGGCTATTAAATAAAAGCAATGCTTTTAATAAATTAACAAACAAAACATTTATCAGGTCTGTAGTTTTGGGCTGAATGATGACATTGACAGCTTGGCATGGTGAGTGAAAATTTGAGAGGAATATGCAATTATAGGATGATTGAGTGAGTGATACAGTATTTTTGTAGTACCAGTTCAAATGTTGATACAATTTATATTTGTTCCAACATACCTGAATTAATGCATAAATGTTATTGTTTATAGAGATATTCTCTGCTCTAAGTAATTTATTATATCTATATTTTTTAAAAGGAACTTTTTTTAATCTGTACACCGGTGGTGTCTTGACCTTTTACTCCATAATTAACACTTTGCAAACAGTGCACACCCAGACTAAACAGCTACTGAATGAACTGTCTGATCTGGGTCTGCTATGTTTGTTTATTATATAATTAAATATGAATGTCCATGTTCTATCATGCCAAAGAAACTCATGTGTCCATGTGCAATTATAAAATCAAATGCAATTAATATTCATAATGTCATTAATTCTTACTTCATGGAATAATGGGTTAATACTGTCATTTGTGGTTCATAAATACTTCATATATTCAGAAATTAAATTGTTGGAACTTGACCTATTATTGTTTTATAATATACCATTTAAGGGTAACAAATTCAATGCTAAAATAATGATCAAATATTTAAATGTAAAATTTATTTATAGTCAAATCTATTGATATTTATATTCACTTTTAAACAGCCTTTTTCATTTCGGATAAGTCCATTCAATGATTTCGGGAAATTCAACTTTGTGCATGTAACTTGAAATAAATATGTCAATACCTTTCCCTTTACAATTGTTGTAGAGCTTCTTCAGCTCTGGTGTAGTGCGCAAACATGTTGTCCTGCCAGTGCTGTAATAAGTTTTAAATTATTATCAGTCCATATGAAATAATTTATGCAAAATGAGAATACTCTATAATGCAGTCTGCAAAGTTTATTTAAATCTTAAGGCTGGGTTTGAACTTAGCTCTTGAGGACTATGAAAATAGCAAGTCGAAATATAAGGGATGAGCCAAAAAAATTGCGAGTACATATTTTGGATAACTTAAATCCTAAATCTTGTATTCGTCCTGCAGACTACTTTTGACTAAGTCTTATTTTAATAAAATCATTGTTAAGATTTCTGAAATATGTAACTGCATTAATTAGTGAAGCAGTCAGCTGGAATGTCCCGTTTTGTCATATATACTGTACGCAACTGCAATACATAATCTTGCAGTTTACTATTGCTGTGTAGAGCATGCCTTTTTGAAATATTCTGTCGCGCTCTTCTAAAATTTGATCTCAAATTAAGAGTGTACACTGTTCATATGTACCTTGCTGTCCTGGTGGCAACTGAGCGTTGAATTTTGAAAGTTTATGCATCCATCCGTAAAAGGATTCGCTGCACTTTTGGCAGAGACACAATTTTGACAAAACATCTTGTCATTTGTAAAGTTTAACCATTTATATTTGTCAAACCAGGTACTTTGAAAATTACGCTCGCGTTTTGCAGACAAATTGGAAGTTTCTCCTCTGTTACTGGAACTAGGATTCGCATCCGTGTCATTTTTAGCTCACCTGAGCCAAAGGCTCAGGATGAGCTATTGTGACCTCTATTTGTCCCGTGTCTGGCGTCCGTCCACATTTTCAAACGACATCTCCTCTGAAACTGCTGACCCGATTTTAACCAAATTTTGTCAGAAGCATCAGTGGCTAGGGGGAACGAAACGTTCACATTATGACCCCCGGGCCAAAAATGGCCCCGCCCAAGGGCTTATCAGTTTTTCATAGGAAAATCTTTAAAAATCTTCTCTGAAATTGTAAGGCCTAGACCTTTGATATTTGGCATGTAGCATGATCTAATGGTCCTCTACAAAGATTGTTCAAATTATTACCCCCGGACCAAAAATGGCCCCGCCCAAGGGCTTATCAGTTTTTCATAGGAAAATCTTTAAAAATCTTCTTCTCTGAAACTGTAAGGCCTAGACCTTTGATATTTGGCATGTAGCATGATCTTATGGTCCTCTACAAAGATTACCTTTGATATTTGGCATGTAGCATGATCTAATGGTCCTCTACAAAGGTTGTTCAAATTATGACCCAGGCTAAAAATGGCCCCGCCCAAGGGCTTATCAGTTTTTCATAGGAAAATCTTTTAACAGTCTTCTCTGAAACTAAGGCCTAGACCTTTGATATTTGGCATGTAGCATGATCTTATGGTCCTCTACAAAGATTGTTCAAATTATTACCCACGGGCCAAAAATGGCCCCGCCCAAGGGTTTATCAGTTTTTCATAGGAAAATCTTTAAAAAAAATCTTCATCTGAAACGGTAAGGCCTAGACCTTTGATATTTGGCATGTAGCATGATCTAATGGTCCTCTACAAAGATTGTTCAACTTACGACCATGACCTCTGGGCGAAACTTGGCCCTAGCTTATCAGTTTTTCATGGGGAAAATATTATTTTTCTCTGAAGCCATAAGGCTTAGACCTTTAATTAATGGAATACTGCTTTGCCTTGTTCTCTACCAAGGGTGTACAAATTATGGCCCCGCCCCTGGTGTATCTCAGGTGAGCGCTTCAGGGCCTCATGGCACTCTTGTTTTCTTTTGTCGGAAGGGGATTTGAATAAGTCAGTTTTTTTACATTGTTGCGAGAGACGCTGAAACGGTATAGCTAAGAGCGAAAACACCGAAACAATCCAAGTGCAACGTTTCCTTTACGAAATGTTATTATCTATTGGCTGATATTTAAACATATGTTACTAAATATAGAATCGGCAAAACCCATGCTCGAAGTGTAATTGAGGCGCAGTTTTCGTTATATAAATGCTAGAAAACAGAACAGTTTAAAGAGGATAAACCCGTGGTAAAACATCGCCTACATTTATTAAATATCCGTAACTTTTTTTCTGCGTACACATGGATGCAATGTAATAATTGCGATGCGTACCGAGGTAAATTCATGCGTATATGGGCTCGGGATCCTGCGTCCCGTAAATCCTTGTTACTAGACGAAAGGAAACTGTTAGAATTATGTAGTTTTTGAATAATAAATATAGCATTTTCTACTATAGAGTAAATGCTCTATCACATGGATTCAAAAAGTGAGACAGCAAGTATGAAAGCAATAATCCCCAACAAGGAATCTGGTCTCTTCATGTATGGGGGTGAAATATGCTGTCTAAAACCATCAGACTTTTGTACAAGCAGGAATTGGTAATCAGTTACATGCCACCCTCCTGCAAGAAATTCAATGGCTCTAGAATTAATTCAAAATAAACTTTAGAGTCAGCAAAGAACAGGACTGAGGTGTATCGATCAGCTCATGGTTATTTACGGTAGTCACCGTTGTTTATGTTTCAGCATCAATGTAAGAAAACTTACCCATTCTTTTAACCATTATATAATCCCGGAGAATTTTGCCATGAAATGTCTTCTTATTTTGTTGCAGGTCTCTAACATTGATCTCGTCCTTTTCTCAAAGCCACTTGGAGATCCTAAGAAGAACCTTAGTTGGTCCTCCTTAATCCCAGTGAACTTTGAGGAAATGTCATGGGCCCACTCTTTGCTAGTCGACGAGGACGGCACACAGATTGTTACTGGTGACCCAAATATTTTCCTATATAACTTTTAACTTACAGCTAACAAATTGAATTGAATGAAATTATCTGAATTACAAATGATCAACAGGTCCTGCTTACCAAAACAGGTATGTGAAGTTTCATTGCAGCACTTTCTAAAAAAAATGAGAGATGAAAAGAAAGGGAAATCAATTAGTCAAAATTACGGAAGTACAGCATTGTAAAAGTTGTCAAAAAAAGATCACCAGCTGGTACATACCTTAAACAGGTGTGTGTAGTGTCATAATAATATACTATAAATGTCACTTTATAGAAAATCTTCACTTAGACTTAACTACCGGTAATTAAAAGAGTGCCGAATCAATCTATTCTACCGCTAAAGTCCATAACTACAGGTGCACGGTATACCCAGCATTCATCACTTACATTTTACATCTTGATCAACATAGTGATGCATTGAAGACTATGAATATCAAAATCTACCCTAAATTCAAAGCAATGAAACAAGTAGAGAATAAGAAAGTCCCGGCGCATGAAAAATTGATTCTTTGAAGTTCATTAATAGATTTGAATAATTTAACAAATGAAATTTTTGCACTGAGTGTTTACATTGAACCCAACTAAGTCACTTATGCAGATTTAATCGTATTAAAAGTTACTCTAAGATCTGTTTAATCTGGATCTAGCCATTATAAGTATCATTTAACCATTCAAGTAGATATAATTTAAATTGACTTTTGTCAGACATGCCAAATCTGGTACACTTTTCATTAAAGTTGTCTGCTATACATATGAACTGTGAACTGGGTGGTATAACCATCAGATAGATCAGGGAGAAAACTAGTGAAAGTGCGGTCGGTCTTTTAATCTTATACCAAATCATTTGTACAATTACTACAACATTGTATTGAATTGTACTTTTTGAAAAGAACTTACTCAAATACTAAAGCTTTTGCTGTAAAGTCGAGAAAACAGAATTTTGTCCTTACTTAAAAATTGGTTTATGTTGTTCATGAATTTTTTCCAGACCAAGTTTATTGACATTCTGTCCACTTTTTTCTAAACTTTTATTGTTCCATCGTTTAACCCTTTCCTCAATAAATATGCCTTTCTGCGCCTTTGAATAACCACTTCTTGAAAAAGGGGGATAGATAGAGCATATGCTGGTATAGGAGCAAATGCTGTATTTATCACAATGGTTTCAAATTACAAAATTCTAAAATTTTACTTTTCTCTAGTAAATGCTCCTTTAGGGTAGATTCATTCAAAGAGGTTAGGCCTAAAATAGACTTTGAGGGAAAGGGTTAACCATGTATTAAAACAGCACATGCAAATGTGGTTAATTCTCGTTAAATTTATTACACTAAAGAAACACATCCTTTTTACTTTACTTTTATTAATATTTTAGTGAGATTTATCAGTTTGACATTTGACCTTGTTTCTAATGCAAATGTGGTTAATTCTCGTTAAATTTATTACACTAAAAAAACACATCCTTTTTACTTTACTTTTATTAATATTTTAGTGAGATTTATCAGTTTGACATTTGACCTTGTTTCTATTACTTGTATGTGTCACATTTTTATTTGAAATTCTAATACTCACAATATCCGAAGAAAAAATTGATCTGATGGATGCAACGCTTGCCATTCTACAACAGAATGCCGCAAGTCTTCTTGCTCATTTGAATGAATGCTGTAAGATTGTAGTGAAACATAACAAGGTCAGAGTGTTGTCAAATGTTATTTATCCTAGACATTAAATGACATTTGAAACTGTTCAAAATATTATTCTCTATAATGTTCTTAATATAATTTGGAATTAAACACAAAATGATAAAATAATCTTGATATTTAGTCTTTCCAAGAGATGTTGACCTTATACATCCTATAGACTTGCATTATTGTCTATAATGTCAGTGTCTAAAACATTAGCTTTTCTGTATTGGAAAGTTTTGTTATGACCCTTTCTTTTAAATTGTATCTATTTTTCTCATGAATATTCAGAAGATATGGATCTTTACATTAAACAGAACATGGAAAGGATTAACCTTTGACACAATGACCTTCACAGATATGTTTCCTAATGTATGTGCTTATGCAAAATGAGACTTCTGTTCTGAGAGAATTGGAACTTTCAAATGTTTACATTATTTGCCTGTGCAACCTTGACCTTTTACCCTGTCCCCTTTACCCGTTACATATCTATTACAATTTCAATACCTACTGAATATTCATGGAAACAATAGTTATATTGAACTATGGAAGGTGGAATATTGTAGCCATCCTAGAAAGAAATAGATCTTTTAGGAGCCATCTGGTTTGGGTCTATTCTGTTTTCAGATGAGTGAAAGAAAGTTCATATAAAGGACAGGTTTAAGTCTATAATTTAACAAGGTGAATTCCAATATATTAAAATAAAAAAATGAGATTTAAATTTTCATAATATTAATATAGTCAGATATTCTGGTCTCAGAAAGTCTTTGCCCATTTACCTTTTGAAAACTGCATTAACTAGATACCAGTTTTAAACAAAACATACAATTTCACAAACCGTGATTCTCTGACAACTGAATATATATGTTTTTATATCCTTGTTCGTAGGATTAAACCTGCGATTATTTTCCTTCATATCAGTGTGGTGGGGGTAAAACCTCCTTTTTGACATGAATGTTTATATTCCTCTTCATTTCACCCACGCTTCTAACGCCTTCATGTACCAGTTCTCGGTTTTCTTCCACCAAGGTATTGTCGATGTTTTGAGAATATCCTGCAATCTATATTAACAAGAGGCTCAAAAAGCATAGATTACTAAAATGAAAAGAAAACTGGATTTAAATATCTATCTACAATCAAAATATGTGTAAGTTGAATTTCTAATCAGCATATTTAGTAACAATAGGGCCATGGTGAACCTTAGATAGATATATAGATAGATAGAGGGTCTCATTATGACTATTTTAGCTATATTATTTAGAACCAGTAGGTTTGAAGATTTTCAAAAAATGCATTCGGTTGCCTTGGAAACAAGAGCTCTGCTTGGAATATTACAATTTTAACACATTCGGAAGAGGAGTAAAAACTGTTTTACTTTCATTAATTTCAGAGAAGACATTTTAAGTAAAGTTTCCACGAGGCACGACTATCGGCGACAAATATAACATATAAAATATGTAAAGTCTACATAAAAGACAGACGACAGCATGTACGGTCATGTTATGATAGCAACTACATGTAACAAAATGTAACACTGCTCGCCATGAAGCCTCAAGGAAATGTTACCTGTGGAACAATCTCAAGGGCAAGTAGATATGGTGCCTTTGAGCTAACTGTTAGCTTGCAGAGTGTTAGCACTGGTAATAGTAACATACACTATATAAATATGTCTCTTGAGCAATATATGTTAGAGAAATTAGTCCATTAGTGTGTGAAATATTGCGAATGTGGTGTCTGTATGTGTAAATTCACAAATGTAGTGTCACGTAACACATGTGATGAGCTTACTTGTGCTAATGTGGTGGAGAGAATATGCGGTTGTTGGTTGTGATTTTTGCTGTTAGTCTTTATCTGTATTTTCTTTCTAAGGAATTAACTCTGTTTGCAAAAGTTTGGATCAAAATGAGCCCTTCCTCGTTAAGTATACCCCCACAACGAAGTGGGGGGGGGGGTATACTGGAATCAGGTTGTCCGTCCGTGGACACAATTTTGTCCGGCCTTCTTCTACTGGTCTTTATTCTAAAATATAAATCTGTTTAACCAGTTCTATTATTATTATTATTTTCTTTCTGTATTCCTTTCTACATTTTCATCTTCGTATATTTTAATGATTTACATACTCGTTGATCGAGATTTTTTTTATTGATTTTCATTGTTTCATCATAATTTTCGTCATTGGCGCTATATGACCTACTTAGTGTCGCGGTGCCGTAAAACCCAACTCACTCACTCACTCTTCTACAGTTTTGCTTCAATTTTGTTGAAAGTTCATATATAGCCATATCACCATATAAACCTGTGCACCGCATATTTCCGTTATGATCGGACCTCTACTTCAGGAGTTATCTCCCCTTTTTAGTCCCCAACCAATGTTTTCCGGTTTTCTTGATTTTTATGGAAGTGACTCGTCATATCAACTCTATATTTAGTACAAAGCTAAATCTGTATAAGTTACAGCTTATATTATAATCTCAGTCCGGTTGAATAAGTATTTTCAGAGTTATTGCCCTTGAACTTTAATTTATTTTTTTCTTCAAATTTGGGATTTTCCAGACTTTTTTTGGAAGTGGTTGCAGATATTAACTTTATAGTTGGCACAAAGCTAACTCTAGATGAATTACAGCTTAATTCCCAATTTCAGTCTGGTTGAATAATTTTTGCCAGAGTTATGGCCCTTGAACTTTAATTTTTTGTCAAATTTTCAGTTTTCCGGTCTTTCTTTTGGAGTGGTTGGAGATATTAACTTCATATTTGACATAAAAATAAATCTAGATGAGGTACAGTTTAAGTTCAAATATGGGTCTGGTTGAATAATTTTTGTAAGTTATGGTCCTTTAACTTCATGTTTTTCTGAAAAGGTACCTACCTTTAGAACTTTGGATTTGACAAAAATCTCATGAAAGGGTCTTATTTCTCTGAATTATTCTTCATTTTTATTACAAAAATTGGGTTGGGGCATGTGTTGTTTTTAAAATCTCTTCACGTTTCTGTATGTACATATGTTCAGATTGATGATAGGTGTTCTGACAAGCAGGCAGGTATTCGTTAGCCTTTGGCTTACAGTTCTAGTTAGGACTGCTTAAAACTTACCGCCATGAATATTCATAAAATAGATACTGATACTACAAATATATATTTAGATCTAGGTTCATTCTTCTAATGACATATAAAAAAAGGGAATTTGGACCATGGCAGAATCTGTAGAAGCATATTACACCTAATAAACATTAACAATTTCAAATTCATTATTCCAAATCTTCTAATATGTGTTATCGAAGATCTGCAATCATAAAGTATAGTCTTTTCTTTTCAAAGATAATGTTTGGGTTTTACACTCCTAGGGTCTCAATTCATTCTTACCCAATGCTTTTCTATTATAATATTTATCTTCAACATATATATTTAAATTAGGTAAAGCTTCTACAATATAATCTGCATGATGTTATTTGTTAACTCTTAAAGTAATTGTTGTTGCCACTAAATTATAATGTATTTTATAAAATGTTGGGAGATGCAAGAACTCTAGCCCAGTCTTTAATGACTTTTAAGATTAACAATAGTGTTCAGAAGAACACATGTGTCACCTGCTCGTAGCTGACAAAAAACTGTTAATATTGTGAAAGGGGAATAACTAAACAAATATTGCATGCAGAATGATGGACATTTGTTACATTATTGAGCCTCAATGAGAGGAAGACACATGTGAAATTTGAAGGTTCTATAGTGATTGGTTTAGAAATTACAGCCAAAAAATGAAAGTTTGACGTACAGACTACGGAAAAGTGATCCCCGAGTGACACACTGCCTTTCGGGAGGTGACACAATAAAACTATATGAATGTTTAAATCAAATACGCCGTTCTACGCCTTGAAAAACAGAGCAGAGTCAGATCACTTGGCTACTATAGGAGCCGTCTGATTAAGGTCTGCTTTTTGCTTATAAATGGAATACTAGTTCGGATCTTGCACTTTCTGTCGTGGCAAAATATTCATGTGCTATAATAACAATTAATATATTTCATATCCATGACGCCATTATTTATTACATGAATATTTGTGGAGGAAAGGGTTAAATTAGATGTGAATAATTGAGCATAGCTGCAACATTTAAGTCTACATGAGACCCTAATTCAAGCAATAAACTTCAGTCCCAATTACCTATAGACTGGCCGGGCAGACAAGGGAAACACTAATGACCCACACCGCTTTGCGACGGCCCTAAATATGTTTACCTCTCCAATCAAATGTCCCTTGTTGTCATTAACAGTTGATAAAGAAACACATCAAGTATTTTCGTTCCATTGTTTGGTCAAACGTGTCTTTGAGTTGATTGGTCAACTGCCTTTTCTTCCAGACAGTTACATCCCCTTCCATCTGTTAACAAAAAAAGAAACTAGTATGAATATGCAGACTTAATTCTAAGTGTACAGATTCAGCATGAGTACAATGTATATAAAAATAATTACACAAGATCATAGAGGAATCTTGGCGTCAACTATTGTCATATCTTTGATAGATTCTTCTTTTCTCTTATTAACACTTTCCTTGTTCTATATTAATGTAAGAAATAATGACCTCCTGAATTTTTATTATTTTAGAGGCAAATGTTTTATTGACAAAAATATATGTATAGTAAGATCCATATCATATCAGAAGCAAAAAGGGCACACACTCAACAAAATGTAAAAGTCCCAAAATCGCCGATGGCCCAAAGCACATTTTGTTCTTTACCAATCGGTCAAAAATACAATTCACTACTTCGAAACGAGAGGAACATACATGTAAATTTTGAGAACGACCCCTTCAATATTTTCATAAAAATAGTGCAAACAAATTGTCAGACCAAAAAACGAGAATGCCAGTGCGCAACATTACAGGTGATTTACGGGAAGTCACTTTGGAGGACTGTGAGCAAGTGTAGGAATTTTCATAAATGAGGTTGAGCGAGGAGGTTATTAGAGTTAGGTGCATACTTACATTATAAATATTGTATTTAGTATTAGAATTAAATATCATTTGCGTGTAGCAAATAAAAAGAATAATAAAAGTATTTGTTAACCATTTTTGTATCTCTGTTTACCCTCAGATGAATTCAGTTCTAATATCACATTATTCAAGCAGTCTTTAATATAAGAAAATTATTATACATAATTTGGTACATATGGTACAGAACCAATTATAATATAGTAGGAAACAGTTTTCCTTCCTCTTATTACAGACATATACACTTAAAGAAAACACACACACATGATCCTAAACGTAATTTGTAGCACACCGATTCAGCCTCCCTCTCATGTTGGTCAGCCTGCATCTCCTGTGGACCAGGCTGCATCTGTGGACCAGTCACCATCTCTTGTGAGCCAGCTTCCATTTCCAGTAGGCCAGCCTTCAACTCTTGTCGGCTGGTCTTCATCTGTGGGGCAGTCTGCACCGGTTTACATTTGTGGTCCATTTGCCGTTTCACTTGAGCCAGTCTCCTTTTCCTGAGGACCAGTCACCATCTCTTAGGGTCAGCATTTTGTTCTGAAAAAGACGAAATTTGACCAAGATCCTCATGACCATAATTGCAAAATGTGACCCTTACAGTGAAAACAAGACTTTACTAAAAGTTGACCTAGTGGTCTAGTTTTTTAACCTACACAATCAGTGGTCCAATAGGGGGGAGATAAATGGTTTCACTCCTAGTCTATCTGTAACACTTGTGCTCATATTGCTCTCATATTTTAATTTATACTCTGTTTAAGGCAGTTTTTAGGGTTAGGTCACCATCAGCAATATTCAAACAGGTTTTAGTTTTTGAAATCTGTAATCTGCTAATTGGGGGCCAGAACACCTGGCCCCGGGTCAGGATCCATGAACCCAATTCAAATCACATAACATGTGCTGACAGTCATATACCCATATTTGGTACCAAATTACTAGATGTCTAATCTGTTGTAATGGAGCGTTCGCTGGCAGGATCGATGTGCAATACTTGGATAGTTGAAATGTCCTGGTCTAGAGAAACAATACGAAACCTCAATAACATTGCAGAGATAAGAAACATCAGTTTCAATTCTGTGACTGAACTCTACACAGATAATAAACTGAAGATCAAATTAGAGTTAGCACTAAAGCCCATTTATCAAAGGGTGTTTTATGTTCTGGTTAAAGACTAAACTAGATCTATCACACTGAAGGTGATTAATACCCACCCTCTATCTTGTCTGGAGATTTCCAATTTCAAGGTTAAGGGTCAATGTCGATGTCACAGAAATGTGATACTTGCAGGGCCGTATTTCATTATCAGTGTTGTTATACCTTCTGATCCTTCGAGATCATGAATTTCAGTACTTCTTGTTCTGAAAATTGATTACCGCTTAAGCCGGTGCTAGGGGGCGTGAGCAGTGTTGCACTTTCAATTACTGCTCATGAACAGACTCAATAAAACCGAGTCTGCAATTTTCTCTTTGTGTTGCAATTTTTGCTTTCGGGGGATCACCACCCTTCAGAATTTATGGTACTTGGCGTTTACACAAAGTTTAACAAAAAACAACTGTTAATCATTTCTGAGATATTACTCCGGAAATAAAGGACACCAAAACTATTTGCCTCCTTCTTCGATAGGGTATGTTGATAATGATTGTATGGTGCCAATTATCAGCAGAATGTTGTCGGGTAGAGTTTGTGGTGAAATAATTTGATAGGCTTTACACGTGTGGGTTGGTAGCTCAGTCGATATAGTGTTGACGTGGTAAACCAGTGGCCCTGGGTTTGAGTCTAAGTCGAGTCACTTTTTTTCACAATGTTACATTTGGCGCCCAACGTAAATAAAACACAAGGTTATTCATTGGTAGATTATACGAAGATAATTTTCATTAAGAAGAAACTGGTGGAGTTTTCTTTGAGTAAGAATTCTGAACGAATTATTGTGTAGATGGGGTGTGTTTAATCGGGTAGAGACTGTGGTGAAATAAGTTGATAGGCTTTACTGTATGGCTTAGTATAGCTCAGTCGGTAGAGTGTTGGCAAGGTAAGTCAAGTCTGTAGAGTGTTGGCATGGTAAGCCAGAGGTCCTGGATTCGAGTCCCAACTTTTTCATAAATCGTAAATTGATAATAGAAGCCACGGAATCAAAGTACTTATTTTACTTACTTATTTCTAAATTTGCTGTAACGGAGTTTTCGCTGGCAGGCTCGGAATGCAAAACTTCGATAGTTGAAATGTCCTGGTCTAGAGAAAACAATACGAAACATCAATAACATTGCAGAGATAAGAAACATCACCCAATTTCAAGGCCAGTGGTCAAGGTCACAGATACTTGAAATTTGTGTCTCGCACATCAACTATACTCCTGATTAACACTTAGGTCAGGTACAAAGTGAAACTGGTTGAAACTGAAGGAGGATTCGCTGTACGTTTTTTCGCAGACGGACCACCAATTCCAAAGACAGATGTCAATGTCAAGGCTACAATGACCTGAAATTTATGTCTTTGAACGTCTTCTACTCCTGATAAATATTTATGCCAAGTATCAAGTGAATCAATATTTATTAATAAAAATCCGGTATTAGATTAACACAATTCAGATCTTAACTGATACATTTCAAATTTTGATAAATATGCTTGCTATAACTTACATTTTATATTGCTACTATCAAGGCACATGGCAAATGAAACTAGACTACTGTCGAGGAATGGCCCCGCGTAGGAGGTATCGCATACACCTGCATATTGTAAGCCTAATTTTTCTAATGCAGAGCGACAGATGCATAATTGACCATGCTTTCAATATGCCTAAATGATAACTCTTGCTAAGTACTTGACTAATAAGCATATAGTAAAAATGTTTGATAGAACTCGGACCATTCTTTAAGATAAAATGTCACAGAAACAATCAGATTGCAACAGCCTAAGTGGAAATGCCCGTAATTTTCCGAAACAATGGACGGAAATTGCCGAACACAGAACCCATGCGAGGAATTGGATATACACTGAATAATTTTGGTGAACATTTGACAATTCCTTGAGAACATATTTCGCGGAAACCAACAAGCTTATCAGATTGCAGCAGCCTTAGTGAAAATGTCTAACTTTCTGAAAATGAGCGGAAATTGCCGAACACAGAACGCGCCCGGATGCAGTCAGACGGGCAAGCTGATTACTATAGAGCCCGCCTCTCGATGCGTGGCCCTAATAAATATACTAAACCATAATTCTTAACCGTCACTAAATTATATAGTCGTCTTTAAATCAATTCAAGTCGATAATTACGTCCATGCATGATAACAATAATAATCTGCAAGAGAGTTGCCAACAATCGATAAGTGACGTAAAGTATGCATTCCACAATATGAATACAGTAAAAACAACTAGTTCAATGTAAAATGCAATTCGTCTCTATATATACTTGCCAGATTTTTACTCATCACTGTCTGATTAAGCCCGGATAGGTCCGAATCATCACTCTCTGTGAAATTTGATAGAAACATTTTTACCAGATGGTGAGACAAAAGAAGTATTTGTAAGTAATATACATTTAACAGGTTATGCTCTGTTTGCTGAGCATATGCTCGAATTCTAGTTTTTGTCAGCAAACAATTCCCTTAAAATCATGACGCTCTGATAAAGCTATACCAATGGTTTATTTCCATACACAATTTGCAGGCATACTTTTTCGAAAGGCTGTGTGTTTTTATGTGGTGTTAATTCCTGCATGACTTATACTTGGACTTTTACTTAACCTTTTCCTTCATATAAATCCTTTTTCGCGCATTTGCAAACAAACTAGACTCAGGTCATGTTGCTAATATAGGAGCAGTCTGGTCAGGGTATGATCTGTTTGCTTATCACATGATCTGATTCTAGTTTTTGTCAGAGCAAAACATTCCCTTAAAATTCAATATTATGAAAATTGAGCAAATACATAATCATGATGTCATTATTTCTTTCATGAATATTGAACAGGTAAATTTATGTCAGGGTAAAAATTATAGAGACACCGACGTAGTACCAGACCCGCTGTTTTCGGAAGATGGACACTCCTAACATGATTTAAGCCGTTGAGACAAATTTCTAGACAATGTTTTACAAAATTGAGGTCAATGTCTAAACTCAGCTTCAATGTAATTCAACAATTATCATTCAGAATATTGAACAACCCATAGGTATTACAGAAACCACCCATAAGTTTAACAGAAACCACCCATAGGTATTACAGAAGAAATAACGTGAATGGCTGAGGCATATTTTAAACTCTTTAAATACCTAACAAAAGCATTGAATTCAGTATAAAATAAGTAAGATTTTTGTATTGATCTGTGCATCAAGATATACGAAGCTATAACAACTATAAGTGCAATATAAAACTGCTGAGGCGAAAATCTTAAAATCACCACTTGTCTTGTAATACAGATAAAGAACTCATTTTTTATACCATACAGAACAAGGGTGCCAGTGGGCACAATATACGCCTGTCAGGGTCTTGTTCAACATAAACTTAGGTTAACGTATTTGCTAAACTCAAATTCTTAGTCCAATTTTGCGACCAAGTTTCAAGGTTGTAAATAGGCATACTTTAACAAAAAGCCTTAACCGAAAATTCTAAATTAAAAAGTGCCATAATTGTGTCTAAATGCTTTACAGAGATACATTGTATTTACTCTTGCGTACTTATGTTCCAAGTTTAAAAGCTTTATCTCAAAGGGTTGTGTAAATAAGTGGACTTTAACCCCAAAACCTTACTAAAAAATTCTAAGTTAAAAAGGAGCATACTTCTGTCAAAATATCGGACAGAGCTTGTGTTGGTGAACAAGTGTTCCAAGTTTAAAAGCTTAATCTAAAAGGGTTATGCAAATAAATGGACTTTAACAAAAAACTTAACCAAAATTCTAAGTTCAAAAGGGGCATAATTCGGTCAAAAAGCTTGACAGAGTTATGTACTTATGCCTACAGGTAAAAGTTGTGACGGTTTCCAAGCTTGACTACAAAGTGTTAGGTAAATAATTGGACTTACCTAGACCTTGGATATACGACCCGGGACTTGACAGGCTACTGTAGCATGTCTAGATAAACATTGTGATTAAATTTGGGAAAGATCCATCAAGCGATGCTTTAGTTAGAGATGTTACAGACGGACAGATAGGTTAACATTTTTGCTAAACGCAAATTCTAAGTCCGATTGTGTGACATTGACCTTGGATATACGAACCGGGACTTGACAGGCTACTGTAGCATGTCTAGATAAACATTGTAGCTAAATTTGAGAAGGATCCACCAAGCAGAACTTGAGTTAGAGATTTTACAGACGGACAGTGCCATTCCATAATACGCCCCGTTTTTTCACGGGCGTATAAAATGAAAGGCAAATTACATGCAGGACATGGAATTTTTGTCCCCTAAACTGTTTTAACCATTTCAATCCTTAATCAAACCACCTTTTTAGTCATCTGCAAATAGATTAGACCATTAACTTAAAGATCATGTACTAGGTGACTGATCAGGGTCTGTTCTATTGCTTTTGTAAATCCTGGTCTTTATCTACTGTTCCTTGTATCCAGCAAACAGAACGATTCCTGTTTCACTGTAACTCTTTTTGTCTGTGAACGAGGTCATGAATTTAATGGGGGTGGGGGAGTGTTTAACCCTTTCGCTGCCAAACGCTGTCGTCTGATAACTTTGTCGTCTTCTACAAAAAATTTTATTTTCTTCATTTTTAGTTCAAAAACATAGTAACAGTAACAAACAGTTTTGATCCTGATGAGAGGCCGAGTAACCCGGCGTCTCATCTGGATACAAACTGTTTGCATAGGTAATCACAGATCCGGCGTTGGCAGCGAAAGGGTTAAGTTCAATTGATTAACAAAAGTTATCAAATGCAAAATTGAACTTGTGCTAGATAACTGGGATTGGCAACTGCACAGCTTTTGAAAATATCACCTGTACATTGGGTCTTAATACATGTACGTTCCGAGTCTCAAACTCACTCAATACTCAATATGTTTGTGTTGAAATAATATATGGGTGAAAAATTCAAAACATACACATTTCACATTAAATTGACTGTTATTTAAAGTAGATTGAGGCAAAAAATACACATATACAGTGTTTTTCGTTTTTAACAAATTTCTATTAAGTACTCTACAAATAAGCATATTTGTTCCCCTGGTACATGCTATTTTGACCTCACGATATAACCTACTTGAATGTCGCCAATCCCTGTTGACAAATAAATACCAAATTCATATCCTCATCTAAACATGTAGATCTAATTTTACTTCCCTGTTACATTTGATAGGTCAAAGTAAATTGCGAGAAATGAGATTATTTAACCTAGACGGCCAAAACGCTCCATGCAAATTCCTCTGAAAATTATAAATGGAAAAGTAGTAAAGTCAAGCAGGCAAAGCCACATGCAAGACGCAACCACCACCAAAACACCGATAGACAGCATGACACACACACACAACCACACACCCAAACGCACACACACACGAAATGAACACAGAAAACACCAAAAGAGACACAAGAACCAGGGACAAACGTTCCACAACATGAACAAACCACAAGCACAAAGACGCAAAGCAAACAAAAGGAAGGGTGACAAAGAGAGTACCGCCTTGGCACGGTCAGCAGCAAAAACACCACTGGGGGTTTAAACCGGTTTACGGACGTCCTAACCTCGCACTTCTCTCAAAGTCACCATAGCTTTACAAATATTGTAAATAAAGGTATCCCCGCTGGACTTAAGCAGAATATATATGCAATCCATTAAACATTTCACATGTGATTTGTAAATATTAATTGGTATGCTTATGAAATATTTGATAAACTCAAATATAACAAGCAAATTCGCTGAATAAATATTCCTGGTCAAATAAGTGATGGCCTCAGTATTTGACCAGACCGGCAAAAAGTTTAAGGTATTTGCCAACAAAGGACCATAACTATAATGTTAAAATATTAATGTGGGTGATACTTGCAGGACCACATCTCTTTAATATATTACTAAACAATAAAACAAACGTTTCACAAAGAAAACCTTTAAACAGCTTCTGAGAAATGGCTCCTGACAGATAAAACACACCCTTTTTGCTTGCAAAGGGCGGCCATACCTCTATTGATGCGTGATTACCCTCCAATTTTAAAGTACTAAACATAAACAAAGAAAACAGAAAAAACTTTAAACGGTTTCTAAGATATGACTCCAGTCAGAAGTGTTTTTGGCAAACAAAAGGCCAAGGTCAATTTGATCGAGTATACTTACACATTTCCTTATACACTTAAATTTTTCAGAACGTTTCATAGAAAAACTCCAGTTTCTGAGAAATAGCTTTTATTATGTGGTGCATTTTCATTATTTAACACCTTCGCTGCCAATGTAGCATCTGTGAATACTTATCATGTTATAAATGTAAACAGTTTGGATCCAGATGAGATGCCTAGTAATTCGGCACCTTATCAGGATCCAAACTGTTTGGTTCTGTGACTGTTTAATTACACAAAAATGAAGGAAATTAGTGAAAATCATAGCAGACAACAAAGTTTGCAGACGACAAAAGTTGGCAGCGAAAGAGTTACACTACACCTGATTCTTTGTAATTATTACCTCCTTCCACCACCATAACTGTTCTTTGTCTCCATAATTGTATGTTATCTCATCGCCTTTATTGATTTTCTTTTTTGAGAACAGGACAATACGCTCAATACCATCAGTGGTGATCAGTCTCATTAGAGAGTTGCATTTAGCATCTACTTCGTCATTTACGAATTGGCAGATATGCCCTGTTGTTCCTTCGGCATCAATGCTGAAGCAGAGGAAAGACTTTACATTAGTAAACTTTTACATTGCTCAACATCCATAAGTGAGTCATACAATAGGCAATATCACACATTATCATATGTACACACTATGCTTAGTGTAAAGACTAAACATGCACATAGATCTGCCTTAAGTTATATTATATAATTACTGTATATGTACTAAACAGTAAATACAGTAATGCATTGTACAATTAATATATTTATTGACTGCATTATGTCTTCTGCTACTGTAACTGTTAACTTACCATAGTTTTTTCCCTTTGTATTTGTAAAAAATAACTTATTTTCCGTCCCCTTCTTCACTCGGTCTTCTGCCCTCTCTGTAGTTATCCTCTCTCCAACGTATTCAAGGAGGAAGTCGCCTTTATCAAATGTGGTTGTCCTTGAACCCTGTCCAAACCCTGAAAAAGGAACATTGTATTTAAAGTGAGTATGAATTGAGTTAAAGCATGAACATTATTAGTCACTGAAATTGCAAAATGTAGAAACGAGAGAAGCTCGGATACTTATGTGAATCTCGAATGCCCCAATTCAAAAGCATAATGCAATACCAACTATGGATCATGTTAAAATGCGAACGGACCAACTGCCCGACCAACCTACTAACCAAAGAGGTGATTTCAGTATAATATAGATTACCTCATCCAAAAACAAGGATGACAAAAACAGCTCAGGTGCAGAATTTTGTTTCAAACACCTACTCTGGTAATTACTCATTGCGGACAAACGGTTAATTTACCTGTAGTCAGATATATATTTAACTGTCAGACCGCTTTTGTCTGTTTCGGCCCTACGATTGAATGTGGCGTCTTCTAGTGGAAGCCTTTTGTCCTGAAATATATAATTTCACTATTAATTATACACTACAAAGGTTTTGATACAAAAACTGACCCCAACCACTCCCACATGTGAGCAACATTTTTCAAAGTACAAAAATGAGTCGTGCAAGAGACATCATATACAGAACAAACACTCGCCAGAACAGCAACACAAGGAAACAGCAAATGTACATAACTAGAAAAAATAGCAAGAGACGCACAAAGACAAAACAAACAGAAAATAGGAGGAAGATGGAAGTACCGCCTTGGAACGGTCAGTGACAAAAGTCACTGGGGGGTTAAACCAGTTAATGGTCGCCCAACCTCACTCTTATTCCATCCCCACCCTAAAAGACAAACACTGTAAATAAACGTTTCCCCTCTCCGACTAATCTACAACAACCGCGACGGCAAATACAATGCTAAAGTGCATGTATAACGAAAAAACATTTAATTGAACATACTGTATCCACGTATCGCTAGGGTACTCAATGAGAGGTCGCCTTCATAAAGTACTAAACCTTTCTTGTCGGCGTACATGCAAAGAGGCCAGCGTGATTGCCAACTGTAAAAGGGTTCAGAACCAAACATGCAGTATGTTCTAGTACTACAGGATCATATCCCTTTTTAATGAATTGTTTAACACATTTGATGAACAAGGTGAGAAAATAGGTATGTCCTAAAATTTTACGAAGTTTGTAAATCACATCACCATAAAATTCAGGATATGAAATACCGTGTCGCAGAAGCACCTTGAGATTACATTGGTACTTGCCAATAAGCGAGAGATTTCGATAGTAAAATTTAGAGAAAGTTTTTCTTAGTTTATGGTATCTATATCCTTGCTTTAGCAGCTTTTTAGTTAAAATGAGATTTCGACCGTTAAAATCGTCAATAGATCAACAAGCTCTAGCAAAACGAATAAGTTGAGAACCCCGTAAGATGGAGCACGGGGAACATCCCCGTGAAGATGAGGAAAATTTTCAATATTAAAATCAAAATCATCTCTTTTGTCATATATTTTAGAAGAAATCATTCCATTATTAATTTTAAGGTCTAGATCAAGAAACGTTGCATAATAGTTGGACGGGTTAGCTTTATTCAATTTGAGTTCTTTAGGATAAATTGTAACTGCAAAAAATCATCGAACCGGAACAGGAATAAAATATGCACAACTAAGCATGTTGCTGATCTGTCTTATGAAGTTTCATGAAAATCGACCAAAGTGTTTGAAGAAACAACGCAGACAAATTGTTCCATGTAAATATTTCAAAGGTCCAAATATCTGCAGGGAATCATCAAACAGGAACAGGAATAAGACATGTACAATTAGGCATGGACTTGGTCAATCGTTTTAAGTTTCATGGAAATTCTACTAACGTGTTTGGAGAAACTATGCAGACAATTTTTTCCATGTAAACTTTTTCAAAGTCTCACAACTCTGCAGAAAATTATCAAACCAGAACATGAATATCTGGTAAAGGTTTTGGAGAAACCATTCAGACAAACATTTCAATGTAAAACATTCAAAGTCCCTTAACTCTGCAGAAAATCAGGGACAATAGCTCAAATATAATTGAAGTCAGAGTTATGGAACATTTGCCTGACATTTCCTACCATCATGCTCTTTCATAAATGAAATGTTATTCCAATAGCTTCAGTAGAACCGGAGTTATTGATCGGACAAAAAATACAAGGGACATCAACTCCAAAAGCATTGAAGCCAGAGTTATGGCTATTGTATATGGCACTGCTTCTCTTTATGCTCTTTCCATGTATGACATTTCATTCCAATGGCATGTGCCACATATGAGTTATAATCCGGACAGGAAAGCGTGAAGAAAATGTACAAGAGACAATAACTTCAAATTTATTGAAGTCAGAGTTATGGCCCTTGTATATGACATTTCCTCTTATTATGTTCTTTCTACGTATGAAATTTCAATTAAATTGCAAAAGCCATGTTGTATCGTCCAGACAAGAAGGTTTGAGAAAGGTGTACAAGGGCAATAACTCCAATATTATTGAAGCCACATGACATAGGACATGACGCTTCCTGCCATTATGTTTACTCCATATATGAAGTTTGAACCAACTGACAACAGGCATATGGGATAAACAGACAAACACGCGGACGGACAGACAGACAACTGTCACAAAAACAACGTCTCCCTTATATAAATATGGGGGGGTTAATAAATATGGGTGGGACATAATAAAACTTAATATGCAAAAACAACTCACAAAGGCTTTCCTATGCAAAAACAACTCACAAAGGCTTTCCTTTGGGGTTACCAAACTTAACATGAATATTACGTCAAAGAGCATTTTGGAAATAAACCAAATTCAACAAGAAGTGCATGAAGAGCTTCAAGGGATTATGGACTACAACACCAGGGATCCTGGGCCCGATCCCCTGCTGGCCAAAGTCCTTCAGAAAGAATTATAAATGGAGGTCCGATATATCAGTGCCTTACACTGGTCAATTAAAAGAACCAGAGGAACTTTATCGATATTAAAAACAGGGCGTGTCCCCTGGATTCTCTGTATCAATTCCACCCTCTCTCTCTCTGGCAGAAATGGGCGTTAATCAACACAAACACGCCTGGCCAAGATACTATGATCACCAACATTTCCAACCAGTAAGATGACGATATGAGTCACCTTATCAGAGAGCAAACTGTTTCAATGCGAAAAATGATAATTTTGGCTAATTCAATACCATAACCCTAAAATTTACTTGGTTAAGATATATGGCTCAACACTTTTTCAGAAAGTTTGGTGAAGATCGGATAAAAACTGTTTTAGTTCTTAAGCAGACAAGCTTAAAATGTCCAATTTTGTGCAACTAAAATGTCACATTCAGCTGTATGCATGCAGCCAATAAGAGTATCCATTTTACGTGCCTTATACAGGCAGGGTTATAAAAATGAATCCGATATTATGATTGATTCCATCAAAAGCTTCATTTACACTGTAAATATATAATTTCACCAGCAATACTTGTTAGACGTTGTAAATGAATTGATAGGGATATGAGATAAATTTGATTGATTAACCATGCACATGTATCTAGATTATACTCAAGATTTTCCCTTATCAAAATTACTTAACAACCAAACTTACCTGAAATTTATTCAGTGTTTTCATTACTTCATTGAGCTGCAAATCATCAAAAGGACAAAATAACAATTAGTTCAGTAATTTTATACAAATTAGTATTCTACAAGATGTAAATATTTAACTGGGTTTAACATTAACATGCAAAATCAATGAATCTTATACAGGCTAAGTATTGTCGATATTTTTATGTATTTTGTTCTGTTACCAGTATGGAATTAGGCCGAACAGGTCGCTTTAATCCATTTCCCCATGTATAATCATGTAAGAAATAATGACACCATGATTTGTGAATATATATTAGGTTATTTTTATAAATACATGTCAATATATTGGTTCGATAAAACAACTGTCACAGCTCGAACTGTGTTGAATAAAGTAGCCATACGATATTTGTTAAACCCTCATACATATTCAGTAGGAAATAATGGATTAACCCTTTCCCTGTTCTATGTTAATTTCCGAATTGCAATACCTACTGAATATTCATGGACAAATATGCCAGATGAGAACAGGATTTTCTGGCCATAGCATGTCATCTATATAGTGTTAAAGCACATTTCATTTAATTGGTAAAGAAGATGTTTATTCCACCATACATATAGCTAAACACAATTGAACACACTGGCAACATACAGTATATAAAAAACTATTCCATCTTTTTTCAAGCACTGTGATCTGGGTCTGTATTGTAAATTTGCAAGTTCACTTTGTTCCCGCACTGCTGGTTTATTGTTCTCATTGTTCATTCAATCACTTGAAAATGCCATGTCCTTGGTTGCTTGGCATCAAGACAATACATGCACTAATTTCATCACAAACTTTCATGTAAAAAAACATGTAACGGTTCTCCGTATAGTAGGTTTTCTTGCCTGAAAAGGGCGAGGGAGCACAGCATGAGAAACAAAGTCTCAGCGAGAAAGAGACATGGCTTTCGCCAAGTTTGCTTTATTAAGTAGTGCCTCCATGCCTCGTGCGAACACGAGACATGAGAAAATAACAATAATGGAATAATACATGACATTCATACAAATTCATGACATAAACTACTGCTAAAATTAGATAAACAACATTCCTCAACACTAGACTAACCTGAAATAGGCGAGGGGGCACAGCATGAGAAACAAAGCCTCAGCGAGACAGAAATATGGCTTTCACCAAGTTTGCTTTATTATGTAGTGCGCCGCGCATGCGTTAGCATGATGGGAAATCGGATGTCTTGGTTTAAAGGTGAAATACCGTTGAAAGTGAAAGTAGCTAATATAAGTTGTAGTGAATGTAACGATATGAATGACAAATGATGAAGAAAATGGTTGTGTAGGGGGAAATATTATGAAATGGAAGTATCTTGAACGATATGTCAATGAGATGAAATATGTGTCATAGCAACCCTGTGACAATCAGTTTCAACCAAACTTTCTACAGCTATTACACATTTGTTTCCAGATCTCATTACAGGCAATATGTGCTTTGCAGCAGGAATATTGAAGAACTGGATGTCATGTGAAACTTCATACATATCAAGAACTGCATAAACGGTGTCTGAAGTAGTAGTAATTGCAAAGTATTTGATAGTTCCCACCTTCCTGTCATCATACATGGCATAGCTGCAAATCCGCTTTTTCATACGAGCATATATTGAAATACTGAATTGCTGTCCCTGTAAACTTATTCTTTCAATTATTTTTATACTCTGTTCATGATAAATTTCAAGCTTTTCGAGTAAGTCTTGTTCTATTCCTGATAATTCAAATGGTACCATTATCCCACAAACATCACCAATTTTTTGCTTTATAGGTCACTTTCCATGCTCTGGATTCAATTTCATTCAATGAATTACTACAAAGAGAAGCCTTTATTTGTTTATACCACATTATTTGTTTCGTCACCGAACCAGTTCTATGAACTGCTTGCAAAAGCATTGCATTGTTATCTTCAAAACTGAAGCAGCTCCAGGCCAACAATGGATCCCATAGTTTTACATAGTGAACAAAATGAACACAAGTATTATGCACATTCAGTCCACAACTACCTCGTCCATATAAAACCTTAAACAAGGAATAGAAAATATCTAAAAGATGTTGTGCTCCTTGTAACCTTGTCTGTGTTATGTTGTCCCCAAGCAAAATGTAAATTGCGTCAGATAGATAGCTGACATGTTTACGCTAGTTTTCTGGCAAAATTCCAATCGAACAAGGGATACCGTAAAACAACAGCCGAGACTGTAGCTTTAAGCGACTTGTAATTTTTTTCTAAGTCTCTAGGCCATCTTTCAATACTAGCTGGAAGACATATACCCTGAAGACGCCTTGATATTTTTCTATATCCTTTCCTATAAAATAGTCTTTGCTTCCAATAGTAGGTGAAAACCGTTTGGACATTAGATTATTTGTAATGCCGAGCAACTGTCCATGCATGTAGTCTGACACAGTGCCTTCAACAAAATTATATGATTCAATAGAAGAAAGAACAGAGGCACCCTTAAAACCTTTAAATGGGTTTTTGACAATTCCTTGCATCTTGCAAATTTGCACATTATCATGTGTTCGTAGCTTGTAGTGTCCTTTTCTGTCTGGATAATATCTAGCAGACCCTTTTCACTGTTTGCCCTTGCTCTTCACATGTTATACATGCACATTTCCCATTGGAGTACATCATATTAAGAACAGATGCTTTTGCAGGTAATTCAAACACACTGCAATCTATTCTAACTCTAACTCTAATATCTTAGCCATCAAACTCAACATGAATTTCTTCATTACACAGATGATTTAACTGAGGAGCTATCCATATATATTACAATATCTAAAACGTAAAAAAGGCCTTTACAATTATCTTTTCCTGCACGGATTTAAACATTGATATATGAAAAAACGTGAAATAGTAGTACATGTATTATTGAAATGAGAAAACCCCATCAAGCATGTTTCCATTATTTTTTCGTTTTTGTTTTTTGTTCTATCAGGATACTCTAGAGGTGATTTATTAAATATATACAGCAGTGTCGTCTGCAAATAAATGGACTTGAGAAGTAATGGTACCTGGCAAATCATTATATACAAAAGAAAGTGCAGTGGGTCTAGTACAGAGACCTGTTGGCCCCCGATGTGACTGGGACTTCAGGCGAGTTACTACCTTCCAGTATAACTTCCAGTAGATCTACCGGTGATAAAGTTTTGGATCCAGATAATAACAGATTTGTTGACACCATTAACTTGCAATTTATGTATTAATTTCAAATCGTTAACTTTGTCAAAAGCTTTGCTAAAATCAGGTAAAATAAGGTCTGTTTGCTTTCCACTTGCCAAGTTATGAGAGATTTAATCAACTAGCTAGATCAGTTGAGTTTCACAAGATCGGCGTTGCTTGAAACCGTGCTGCAAATAATACACTATGTTATGTTTATTTAGATGTACAGTAAGGTTTGAAACAACAATATGTTTTAGAACTTTGCAAATAATACATGTGAAAGAGATCGGACGGTAGTTTGCTGGGTCTTCCTTATTTCCCTTTTTGCGATAACATTTGCCGACGTCCATATCCTTGGAAAATCACCTGTATCGAGAGATTTCTGAAAGAGAAGTTGCAATATGGGTGCAATTTACTGACTGAGATTTTTAAGGATCAGTGGCTTTATGCTATCAGGTACGGGAGCTTTATCTGGTTTTAAATTCAGAAGTAGCTTTTCAACGGTTTTAAATTAAGAAGTAGCTATCCAACTCCACTGGTGGTTACATGGATTTCTGGCATCTCTGGGTATTGTTTGTAGGGAGAAGGAAAAGGAAGGTTTAAGCTTCTAATAGCTGAAAGGCAAGTTTGTGAAAGCGTGATCGGTGACAAGGAGGTAAATACAGACAAAACTTGATTATTTAGTATATTGTCCTTTTCATGATCTTCTGTTCTTACAGATCTCGATTGGTCTTTAATGGGACCAATTCCAGATGCGTCTTTCTTTGCACTTTTGATTAGACTATAGAACTTTTTCAGTCTGAACTGGGATGCAGAACTTTCAGAAGGATCTTTACTTTTATTTACAACTAAAATATACTCAATGTAATCATTAAGGGCAGTCTTAATATTTTTCATTACTAAGCTTTTAATTTTTAAAAATGCAGACCTAGTTTTGCTGTCATCGTCTTTTTGAATTTCTTGCACCTGTGGTTCCTTTTCCTGATCAGACGCTTGATTGACTGTGTGACCCTTGGAAGTGATTCCATTCCATTAAATCGTTTTGTTGGAACAAATTTAGTAATACCCATTGAGAAAGAATCCGAAAGGTTTTGCCAAATTGTCTTCTACAGATTTATTAGCATAATTGTCCCTAATGTCAATTCTTACCTGATCCATGAGAAATCCGAAGCCCTCCCAGTTTGCCGTTTTGTAAAGGGGTATGTCTCTGGGGCTGTTTGTTTTCCGTTGGCCTGATGTCTGCTACAAAGGAAACAATGCCTTGTTCAGCTATGCCTGGAATACATTTTACACAGTTTTTGAGAGTATGATTGGAGGTTAAAAATAAATCAAGTATTTTCTGTAACCATTCGAGTTCAATTGAAATATGATAAAAGGTTAATAAAAACTTCATACAAGGTAGAAAAACTACAACCTGGCTTGATAAAAGGTGTATAATCATTTTTCCAAGATAATTTAGGGTAATTAAAGTCTACTAATATCCAGATTGCTTTAGGTTTTCTAATCTCTTAACTCATCTGTACTGTGCAAGTCGTTTTCTTTTGGCCTACAGTAAGCTGCTATGTATAAGGGCTTGGATTTTGGATGTGAAGTTTTACCCACATGATCTCACAGTCTGTCTTTAGCTGATTTTACTCAGTAGCAAGAATGCTGTCCCTTACCAGGATAAAAAACTCCTCCTTTGCCCCCCTCTATCCTGGCGAAAGGGTTTCAAACTAGGCGGTTTTGGTCGACAAGTGCCATTTATTCAGATTTTTTATTGACAATAGATTGGCAATTTACTAGTAAATTCTGAAGAGAGGTGATCCCCGAAAGCAAGATTGCAACACAAGTGGAGAAAATTACAGACTCGGTTCTATTGAGTCTGTTCATGAGCAGTAATTGAAAGTGCAACACTGCTCATGCTCCCTAGCAGCGGCTTAAGTGGTATTCAATTTTACGAACCAAAGGTACTAAAATACATAATCTCGAAGGATCAGAAAGTATAACAACACTGAGAATGAACTTTTTATTTATAAATAAGTGTAGCTTTGCTTTCTTAGGGGTATCGACTGGCTGTATCTGTCTGGTACCGTCAGTTGTGTCACTCAAGGCATGAAAACTATTGTCTGATGATTGTGATGAGATAGGACAATATGAAATGCGGGAACCATTGTAAGCATGTATCACATTCCAAGGCGCAGTCAGTATCAACGATTTCCTGCCCGCAATGGCCACATAGAAAGTCCGGACCCGGATTTTGTTCAACATTCGATGACAATGTAAGTAGCAAAATGCATAGGCACGAGAGATACGCGTTTCTAGCAGGTTTAGTTACGTGGTTTTTTGGGATGAACCAGCGTGTCGATTTCACTAGAAATGCACACTCATAGTCCTTCTAAGGACTGAAACCATTTGGGTTTTAACCAATTTCATGAAAGGAAAAACTGTTGATGTGAGTAGAAACTGTGACATGTTATCGTGATAGCTTTAGGAAATCAACATACCTATAAGCCCTATCATTTTCTCCTGTCACCAGTCGATCAGCTGATCAAACAAAATAGCAGATCTGACGGAGGTCCGGGTGGACGAGAACAGATACCGATGTAAACGTTTATGAATGCGAAAAGAAAAATGAAAATACAGTATATGGTCAGTGGAACAGCACCAGTAACTTTTAATTCAACAGGTGGTCCCTGATAACCTAGAAACCATGGTTTTAAGAGTTTGAAAGTTGAGCAGAAAGAAAGACATGTAAGTTACTAGGCGCATGCGCACTTCTTCCCATGCATAGTCAGTATCATGATTTTTATGTTCTTTCATAAACCGAACAGAACACACCATATTCTAGATCTACTCTGTTTGCAAGGGCTAAAGAGTTGTTTTCTAATTGCTTTGCATTCTGTCTTATTTTTCCGCATTCATTCATTTAACTCATATGTGTCCATTTCTTTGCAAGCAGCTTTGTAAATCGTGGTTCTTCGTAAATAGTTTTTCAAACCCTTGATCGAATCCGAAGTAGTCAAAATTTAACCGGTCCAAAGTTGAGCAGATCTCTTCTGAATCACTACGTCATATCCTTTATAAGCATTAGCAATGCTACTAGGCAACCAGACACCATTTTGTCAGAATACTGATCTGACAGCAGTTTTCATCGTTCTGGGAACAATTACTTTTGTGGCAGATTTTGCATTTAATCGTTATATATCTGAACATATATAAAGGTATGAGTAATTGATTGTAACGAATTTGATTGCTTACATTATTAAATCCGCACACATAATATAGGCATTTATCCATCATGGAACAGGTTGGATATTGTAGTGTTCGGATTATACGTAATTATTAATTATTTTGAAGTCTGAAATACGGGATCCTAACTCCGTTTCCTTTACGTTCATGTATAGATCTATATTTTGTAATGACATTTGCATGAAATTACCCAAACCTGTTCGCCGTGTTTGAATAACACCTGCAAAGTTGTTCAGATATACTGCTCTGTTCACATTCTTCAGACAGACTATTTTATACAATTATGACTCTTGGTGAGAATGAATTGTCCCTGACATTTAATCTGCTGTGCGATTTGGCTACTTTCTGGCTATGGCCCCTGGTATTGTAAGTTGTTAAGAATTTTATATGCTTGGAAAACATAATTTCGTTCTCGGTTGTATCTTGATGAGATACCAGTATTTGACGTCTCATTATGACCCTAACTGTTTGTGAATTTAATAAAGGAGTATCCCGTAGCTTGATTATTGAACTTCTGAATGCTTCTATCTCGATACGAAACTCAATTTTAGCAATAATATGTTCTTCACTTATGACCTAAGAAACAACAAAGGATTTCATTTGACTGATAATATAATTCAAGTTACATATCAATTATGAATATGCAATACGCATATATTCAAATAGGTCAATTGACAGCTGTCAAATATAACCAGTAGAGGCTAAAACGTTGGTATTCCAAATCCAAGTCACATGCTTTGCCATAGAATCTGATACAATAGTACATTTACGCAGAGGAGCATTCTAGAAGTGCTCCGAAATAACACAAAATTACAACAAGCTAAAAACTAATAATATAAAATTACCTGACATGCTTACTTATTAGACAAATCTAACGAAATATATATCTTATAAGCATCAGCTTGCCAATCCCAATTAATTGAATTTCATCGGCAGAAACATTACTTCTAAAGGCTAGTGTTGCAAATCCTCTACGAAAAGAATGTGAAGAATATAAAGATGAATCTAAATCAAACACATCTAATAACTCTCTAAATTTCTTTTGAAAAAGATAATAAGTAACTGGTCTACCGTCAGGTAATGCAAATAAAGGACCGTCCTTCTTACTCCTGACAGTATTAATCATCCTAGTATATGCCCAAACAGGACATAATTTGGAACCATGCAAACGCAAAAGGGGAGTTTGCAAAACACCTTTTCCAAACTGTAAAGTCTTAGTCCAATTTAAAGTTACTACCAAATTTTCATTAAAATCAGAAACATCAGATTTTAATAAACATCTATGCTTTTCTATATCTATAAACGTAGTAGGAACTAAATTAGATTTTTGTGCAAGGAAAAAAAGGCAAACAAAAATTAACACCAATACACATACTTTTCAGGTGTTTGCCAATCAATAACTTTAAAAAATACATCTCTAATAATAACAAAGGAGTGACGGGTTCTGCCTGCTTTACCATGTGACCCTTTATTCTAGTAATACCTCTTAAAGAAAAAATATCAAACATTGATTAATATCATCCAAAGAATAGCTTATTAATTGTACGGACTCCATTGAAATAATTACGTGTACTAGAAACTGACTTAAAAGAAATGTGCATACAACTGCAACGCTTTAGTAGAACTAGACAAAAAACATTAATCAAAATATATTCAAAACGGAAGACAAATATTTCCATTGAATCTTCAAATTTTTCCGAGATCCTTCAGATAAGGCTAAGAAATGCGAAGACCTCAAATCAGATTTAATGGACCTCAACTGTATATCTGAAAGAAAGAAAATGAATCACCAATTATTTACAAAAATAAAATTCTGATCTCAGTCTTAATCTTCAAGCAAATGCTAATGATTAGTCAAATAAAAAAACTCAGATCTAGATTTAGGACCAGTTTACCATCTAGATAAACAATCCGAGACACGATTCTCAGTACTTGTCAAATACACAACATTGATCTCACACTGGTTAAGACTTGTCAAATAACAAACTTCTCGCAATCCTTCTTGAAGAAAAACACATTTTGATCTACCTGAATTCAATATCTGACACACCGCTTGATTATCACAAAACAACTTAATCCTCTTACCCTTAAACTCAAAAGACCATAATTTCAAGGCTATGGTAAAACTTAGCAATTCAAGAATTGCAATTGAGAAACCTTTCTGGAAAACAAATCAGGAAACATTACATGAAAGAGTCTGCCCTGAAAGAAACCACCATATCCTGACAAACAAGCATCCGTGGAAAAACAGCATTTGGAGAAGACCAATCGTCATATAAAATAATGGAAACCCCATTAAACTGATACGGAAATTTGTTCCACCACTCAATGTCTTTTTGACTTCCGATGGAAGTTCAACACACACATGAGAAGCATAACCGTACAATTCCTTCAACCAAATAAACAACCTGCTGATTAAAAATCGTCCTGATCTAACACCCGCAGCCACACAATTTAATTTACCTATAAGAGATTGAACTTCTTTCAACGTGGCCTCAGACCTGGAAAGCCAAAATCGAACTAAATTCTTTATTTCCTCAAAACGCTCTGGAACAACCTCCACAGTCATTGTTATTGTATTGAACAGAACACCCGAAAAGTCATAATCTCAGAAGGTGAACAAGCTTTATCAACATATTCTTTTAATCCACACTTATTCAACACCATTCCTAGACAGTTGTAAGAACACGCAGCCATCTCCTTTCGTTCAGCACCTGCTAAATCATCCAAGTAATTTAGAATATAAACACCAATTCTAAACATAATATAAGCAACGGCACTAGTAACCATTTGACAAATAGCAGCTGCAGATCTTAAACCCAAGCTTAAACCTGTGTCACAAAATTATGTTTCTTCCAGCTAAAGGCAACTAAATTGTAATTACTGAGACACATACTTATCTATCTATACGCTTTCCGTGGATCCTTCTTAAACAAAAGACAACCTTGTACTTTTGATTTGATCAATTGTATAAAATAATCAATCTTAGGAAAAACTAGATCTACATTAACACCTAAACAAACGTCCTTGTCAACAAAATCATTAACAGTCAAATATTAAGGCATACTTAAATCTAAAATAAATCTACGTTCAATGGTATCTTTCTTATGCATTGCATTCAAAGGAGAAACTTTCAACTGAGTATGAAACGGATTTCTTTTAAAAGGACCCAAAATAAAAGAACTTGAAGCCCCCTTCCCCAATTATATATTTATATCTTCCACATAATCGTCTGCTCCCTTATGATTTCTATATGTCCATGTCTCTATTCCTTTAAACTGATCCTCTTTACCAGAATAACCAATTGAAATTCCAAATTTCAAAAGATCACACTAATAAATCCCTGTAATCTGGACCCAACATTCTCTTTATAATTTCTATATCTATAAATTTATTAACAGCTATTCTACACCCTTCAAAGTTATATAGACTTGACTGAGATATTTTTTCTGAATCAAAACCTTGTCAATGATATCATCATTTCTATTACATTTTGTAACCTAACTAACTTTACACTTTACAGAATGTTTACAAATACACATGTCAATATTCAGATGCTCATTCATAAGTGGGCTAACCCTATCAAGAAACATGATAAAAAGGATTTATCACAGACTATAGCACAGATGTGATGAGCTAATATCAGTACTCCTTTAACAACCATAGTATGAGGAGATTTACTAAAACATTTATTCTTTTGGAACTGACTACAGAACCAAACTTTGTCTGAATCCATCAGACCTGACTTTCCTTTTTGGCAATGAAACCTCGTCAGCTCTATGACCAGAAAGAACAGCGCTTTTAACATAGCTAAATGAGCCCCCCCCCCCCCGCCATTTCAATAAATCTAATTCATTTTCCCTTAACACAGCTGCATATAAGGCCTTCACAACTTTAAAATTATAAGAGGAGTTCAACTACATTATCCTTTTTCAACAGGTCAATTTCGGCCTTTCTTTCAGAGCTCCTGATAGAAGATGGAGATATTATTTCAAGCTTTTCTGCAACAAATAAATTAATATCTAACTTGTCAAAAGAAATCGAACCATTGACACATTCAAAACGAAGATGAGACTGAGGATGATACTGAGGATATATATGCCGATTCTTAACTCGATCACTGGCTTTTGAAACAATGCCAATTTTTTTTGTTCTTTTTTGACTTTGATTTCTTCCCTTTCTTCCTTTTAACATCTGAATCAGAATCCATGTCAGAATCAGAATCTGATACAGAACTCGAAGAAGAACTCGAAACTGTCCTATATTTAACAGGCTTCCCTTTCTCCTTTCGATTTCCAGATCTAATAAAACGACTTCCATCAGAACTATCATCAGTTGAACAAGCTTTCTTCTTCAACCGCCTAGAATTTGAAGAAACATCAAAAGAGGAATAAGAATCATCATCAGAACTCGATGAAGCCCATTTTACTAATTGTTTCCTTAACCTTCTTTCTCAATTTAACGCATTTCCTCAAATCACCTAAATTCAAATTATCACTTTTTACCTTAGCAGCAGCCGCCCCTTTCACTTGGGAGTCCAGTCCACATTCATGCAGAAACAAACTACTCTCACCTCAGAGCTGGGACACCACCTCTTTCTTTTCTTGTATCTTACGCCTCAACGCGTCTGCCTCTAACCTATGTCGCATCAAATAAGCCTCCCCACGCTCCAAAGCGTCAAACTCTTCACGCATTCTCTGCAATCCATCCGATATACCGATGCCGTCTCCAATCTCTCAGAAATATCCTCTCCTACCTTCAGTCCGAAAGGGTCCAAAACGTCATATACTATTCCCTTATGCATAGCTTTATAGTATTTTCTGCTGGCTCTAGCCGGCAACTTCTTATAATCCCCTTTCTCAACGTCCGACATGACACCAAATCAAATAGATAGATAGATAGATAGATTTATTTGTGTATATATATATATATATATATATATGTCATCAATACAATTTGACATAACAGTTATCGACTTCTTGTTATTTATATAAAAAAGACATGTTATACATACACAGGATAACCCGTAAGGTTTTCCAACTTATTTCCAACGGGGTCCTATTATCCATAAATATAAATATTCACAGAACATGTAAATATACAGTCAATCAAGGAGAACTCATTCCCGAAGAAAAGATACCCCTTCGATATTCTTGAACTGCTTCCAATAACATTTGTAATCAAATCCATAAAATAAATTCAACAAAGTTGAATATATATCTGTATGTCAATATCAACAATTCTTCAAAAGAATTTTTTTCAACGTGTAACTTCGTCGTCAAATACAGAATGACGAGAAAAAGAATCCATGCCATGAATATTCAGCGCCGAAACTCAACAGCCAACGAGAATAAAGCAATACTAGCCAATGATATGACATGTGTACATTCGGTAACCTAACAACCGGCGAGAACCAGTCAGAATGAGAGTTACAAAAAAACTCGTTCAGGCCAGATAATTAAGTTATTTTTAGATCAAAATAATGTACATTATATTTATGGTGTGCTACGTTGGCTGAAAAAAGAAAGGAATGTTAGGATATATAGACACTACATGGCTACTAATCTTAACTAACTCCCTCCTAGACTATGTTTAGAACCAACCTCTTTGAATTAATCTACCGAAAAAGAGAACTTTACAATTGTGTAGTTTTGAGACCATTGTGATAAACAGGACCTTTGCTCCTATGGAGCAAATGCTCTATTAATCACAATGGTTTCAAACATGATTTTTACAGATGCGCAAAAAGGCGTCAGTAGGAGAGAATTTGTTTAATGACTTTTGTCACCCCGCTGTATAGTTCGGTCCAAAAGTTGAAGGAGGGGAAGTTCTGTCAACTGCATTTCTGATCCTCAATGTAAACCTATCTGGCTACACTGCAGTAGTCGTTTTATCACGGTATGCTGTTAGCTTATTGAATTATACAGATCTTATTCTACAAGGCCATAAAATCTTGTCCTCAAATAACATAATTAATATAAATGACGTCACAAAACCCCATTTTTTAACAAACTGAAATACATTTAGATATTTATGTTTTAATTGCTTTATGAACAGTTGTATTTAAAAAATGTTATTTTGCTGCGCACATTTGCATGGTGTGTAAATACCTGCTACATCAATTACAAAAATAGATCTACACTAGAACCTGTCTTAAACGACTACAAAAAAGAGATCTAATTCTGGGTCTGTACATCAGATGTTAGCTTAATGCAGAAAGTTCCTATGGGAGCTTTCTGCATTACATTTTCCCTGAATTAAGTAAATACCTGCTTCTTAAAGTTTCTATGTTCAATAAATGAATGGTCGCTTAAGACTGGTTCTGCTGTAGTTGTTGTTGTTGTTTTCTCCGTTTCGTACATTAAAGTATCGGTATATGGGTGGCAAACAGCCTGAATCCAAATTGGAACACCAAAAATACCCACCCTTTCATCTTGATCCAAACTATTTGCAAATGCAATAATCTATTTGCCCTTAATGTTCACAATAAAATCAAGTGGTTTGGATCCGGATCAAATCTGAAGATGAGCTTTCAATTTTCATTTTCGTGCAAACAAATCTTTTAAGGTAAATCTCTCAATGCAACATGTTACATATTGCAAGACTGTTCATAATAATACATATAATATACTCTTGAAAGCCCTGTTTCAGTAACCATTGAAATAAATAACTAATATACAATTTGTCCCTTATAACTCCTTGACATCAAGTTCAGCTCTAAAACTCTTGTTTCTGCAAAGTCCTGAAGGATAAGACTGGCATGTGTTATCTTCTCTCTTCCCTTAACCTTGCGACCTGACCTGAATAGCTTTGAGACAGTTCAGATGTCGGGTTACTCATGATAGGCCTACTCGGTTAAACGTTTCTCTAAAGTTTGTCGAAAATGCATTAGATTCAAATGTTTGCGGACAAAAAAACTTTTCACAGAGACTCTGTGAGAGATTTAAATCAATGCATTCAAAAGCAAGTTATTAATGAAAACGCAGAAATATAAATGCTTATCTTGATTCGTACTCTGATTATATGATTTTTTTTAGAACACGGGGTCAAATATGCACACTTTTCACAGCAGCGGTCAGATTTCGGAAATAGGCAGAAACTTATGAATTGTCTAGCCTCATTCTGAACAATTGCGTCATATCCGTTGTAATCGCTAGCAACGCTACTAGGCAACCAGACACCATTTTGTCTGACCACTGATCTGACAAAAGTTTCTATCGCTCTCGAAACAATTTTGCTTTTAAACGCAGTTGGGATTGTTATCTGAAGGTATGAGTAGTTGATAGTAACAAATGTGATTGCTTCCATTGTTTAATTCCGCATATGTGGCGACTCTCAGTTTGAGTTATGACAACAGGTTGCATATTGCAATGTTCGGGTATAAAGAATGACGAGCTAAATTAACCAAATTTGAATGCTGTGATTTGAATTACACCCTGAAAAGCCAAGACAAGCTAATCAACGTCATTAAACTCATCTAAATTATATTAATAATGTAAAATTTCTTACACTAATATTTATTAAGTAGGCTATGTCTAAAGGGTATGGATATAATAGTTGTTACGCCGAGTGTAGTTTGGTCGATTCAACATGGTCTCTTGTTTAGATCTCCAAACATTTTTGCTTCCAATTCTTTTCAGTGAAATAATCAAATTACCAAAGAGATCTTGATGAGTTATCAGGGTTCGATGTTTCATCTTGATATTGTTTATTTCCAATGGTTTTGTCTTGAACATTTAGAAGTTTGCTTATCGCTGCCAAATTCAGTCGTCTGCTAACTTTGTCGTCTGCTACACATTTTCATTTTGTTTTTATTTTCTTCATGTTTGCTTCAAAAGCATAGTAACAGTAACAAAAAGTTTGAATCATGATGAGACGCCGAGTTACTCGGCGTCTCATCTGGATCCAAACTGTTTCCATAGGTAGTCACAGATGCTGCACTGGCAGCAAAGGGGTTTACACTTTCACCTCCTCCTAGAAACGCTTTTTAAAGTACAGTTGAACTTCGATATCTCGAACTTCAAGGGACTGGATAAATTTGTTCGAGATAACAGAAGTTCGAATTATTCGCTTTCTTATCCAAACAATTTCTCGAGTTCACATCTTAATACAGGTCTAAAGTAATGCTGAAAGCTCCTGTAGGAGCTTTCAGCATTACTTTAGACCTGTATTAAGCTGTCACATGCATTTCTAGATATCTGTAGTGATACATTTTACAGCAATTCTGTATTGTAAGTATCAAAAGGACCGAACGTTTAGTTCGAGTTTTCTCATAGTTCGAGTTATCCGAGTTCGAGATATCGAAGTTCAACTGTACATGTATTAATAAACAAAATAAACCAATATAAGCAGCCTTCTGTAGGAGACGTCTGATCGCATTCAGCTGTATGGGCATATTGGATTGTATATAGCTGGGTCTATAGGTTCTGCCAAGCCCTAAACACCTGTCTAACAAATCTTGATAAATCTTGATATTCCTGATGTCATGAAGTGAAGTGCTGACATACATTCAATTGCAAAACAGACATGCATTGGTATCGTCAGAACATACCTTATAGATCTACATCAATTCTTAATTTGGATTTTTTCACCATCTTTAATAAATCTACCGGTATATGAGTAACACTGAGGACACCGAGTCACCCGGCTTGATCAAAACTGCAACTGTATGAGTGGCAATGAGGTCACTGAGTCACCCGTCGCGTGGTCTCAACTACAACTGTATGAATGGCAATGGAGTCACTGAGTCACCCGTCGCGTGATCAAAACTACAACTGTATGAGTGGCAATGGGGTCACTGAGTCACCCGGCGCGTGATCAAAACTACAACTGTATGAGTGACAATGGGGTCACTGAGTCATCCGGCGCGTGATCAAAAGTACGGTTGTATGAATGGCAATGAGGTCACTAAGTCACCCGGCGTGTGATCAAAAGTACAGTTGTATGAATGGCAATGAGGTCATTGAATCACCCGGCGTGTGATTAAAAGTATAGTTGTATGAATGGCAATGAGGTCACTGAGTCAACCGGCGTGTGATCAAAACTACAACTGTATGAGTGGCAATGGGGCCACTGAGTCACCCAGCGCGTGATCAAAACTACAACTGTATGAGTGGCAATGGGGTCACTGAGTCACCCGGCGCTTGATCAAAACTACAACTGTATGAGTAGCAATGAGGTCACTGAGTCCCCCGGCGCCTGACCAAAAGTACAGTTGTGTAAGTGGCAATACCGAGTCATCCGGCGTTTGACCCAAACTACCGGTATCTGAGTTGCAGTGAGGAAAACAAGTCACCCGGCATTTGATCCTAACTTCCGGTATATAAGTAGAAAATAAGGATACCTAGTCACTTAGCGTTCAAGATCCAAACTGTTTGCAAATGTGATGTCCTCTTTACCCGTTATATTCGCCGGGAAAGGGGCAAGGCAATTTGTGCATTTTATTTTCTCATGTTATTCTAATTCATTATTCCACTAACTTCGACCTTAATCAAAATTTCAAACACTCTCGATCCAGTTCAGATGCCGAGTAATTCCGCGTCTCCTCAAAATCCAAGTTGTTTGACCCTCGGGCAATATTTTCTCATAAACTTGATCGCATCGGAAACATGTAGAAATTTTGTACCCGATCCAACTTTGTCAGACTTTTTACAAGGTGGTGTAACATCTAACCCTTCTCTTGCTGAATTTTAAAAATACATTTATCCTTCTCTACCCATGGTCTGTTGTATATTTACATATATCTTCACTGTATACACAATCTTTGCTATGGATTGCACTGGTTGCACAATCAACTTGTAAATAGTGCAGACCCTGATAAGACAGCTCCTGCAGGAGCTGTCTCATCTGGGTCTTCAGTATTTACATGTAGGTATATTGACATAAATAGCAAGCGAAGGGTTAAGTATTGAAAGGTGAACTATCTTGATCATCAATAAAAACACGTTTAATGGTGATCTACTAATTTCGATGTTTGATTCTGTGTGATGTTAAATATACTATCACACTGCCCCATGGTAGTAGCAATACAAGATGCTCCCCAACTGCAGACAAATTTTAAGTATGAAAAATAACAAAGGGCAAAAACTCCTAATTTATGCAAAAGAGAATGATGATTCTTGTACACTGCACTTCTCCTTATCAAGATCAATCTAGCTATGAAGTTTTCATATTGATATCAATTATAGTTTTTGTGTTATGCTCCGGACATATTCTAAGTATGAAATATAACAATGCAAAAGAGAGTGATGATTCCTGTACACTGCACTTCTCCTTATCGAGATCTATCTACCTGTGAAGTTTCATGTTGACACCTATTATAGTGTTGTGTTATGCTAAATAAAATTTAAGTATGAAAAATAACAAAGGGCAACTTCTTCTATATTATGTAAAAGAGAGTGGTGGTTCTCACTCCCTATGAGGGATGCACCTGCGAGAAGACATGTTACGGTATCGGCTCGATACTGTTACGGCGCCTGCATGCCTATGTTTGGCAAATACATGTATGCGAGAGAGAAGATTCATTTAAGCTGTTTATTTTCATAAGTTTTGGTTCCTTTATTCAATACTTAGGTAATATCGTATATGGTGTCGAATTATACATCATACGTACGCAGGAAATCTAAAAGCAATTAGTTCGCGAAAAAAGGGGTTTTAAAAGTAATAACTTGTTCAATACATGAAGATGTTGCTCTGTTTTACATTTCGTTTCACTAAAGGTGAAAAATCTTTAAACAGTATGTACCGGCAATGCCGTATTTAGCATATGGCACCCGCATGAACACTTAATTTGCAGGTTTTAAATTGCTTTTGACGAGTTTATCCATGCTATCACATCCGCGTACATGTTACGGCTTCTTCCCAATCAACTGACGCATGTAACGGTCTCTTATCTACTGCGTTACAGACTCTGCCAGAATGCCGTACGGCATTACATTTTGACTTCATTCTAACATAACGACGTGTTTGGTATGCAGTAAAAAGTACTAAAAACCCCTCTAAACTACACGTTAAATGTGGCATAAATATCGTTCTTGGAGACAGGTGGCAGCTTAATGCAGAGTGAAAGTCATGCAGAAAGCTTCTCTAGGAGCTTTCTGCATGACCTTCGCCCTGCATTAAGCTGTCATCTGACTAAAAATATCTAAAATCTTCTCTACCAAAATTCCGGTTTAGAGGGCATTTACTGTACATATACAGATACTACTCGAGAGATAGATTCTTAAATTATGTCATTACTCAGGGAGACAATGGGGTCTACCGTGCTAGCCCCCCCCCCCCTCCGACTACCGGGGGTGCACGGTAGACCCAACTGGCTACCTGTGTCCATATCTTTGGACCTATGCAAGACGTCGATTACATTGTAATTAAAATTACTAACTGATGTTTTTACTGCCGGTGTTTTTCTTAAACAAACTGTAGGGGACATAACTATGAAAAATAATCGAACCAGATCATCCTGGCGACATGCACAACTACATGTACACTCATGCTGTGACATTTTATTTAAATCTGCCCAGCCGTTTTTGAGAAGAAGCGCAGGCAAATTTTGCGACATGCAGACAGGGAAGACAATTATACCATAAGCAAATAAAGCAGATCCTGATCAGACGTCTTCTACAGAAGTCTTCAGATCTGGGTCTGGCGTCTATATACTTTATATCAGGATAAATATTAGCTGACGAAAATATCAATTTTGCAATGGAGAATTGGCCAGTCGTGCTTATTGTTAAGAAAATTAACTGTTAATAACCTTTTACCGGATGAATATTTACGTATGACTTATTTTAGTTATTGTATTAAAAGTACAAATATTTGTTATTGTAAACAAATACGAATCTATAACATTTCAGCCTCTGATCTGGATCCACTATGTATACAGAAGCACAAAAAAGTGTCATTATCAGGAAAAGTGCTAACATGTTCAACGCTGATGTTTTGGAATGGAATAGCCAATCATTGTTTAACCCCTTCCGTCATATAAACATCTTTTCACGCATTTGCAAACAGAGTAGACCCATCTCTGGGTCTGCTCTGTTTGCTATTGGAATTTGATAAATATATTTTTTTTAGTTTCTAAAATGGCTACAAGGTTACGCCTTCAATATTACAATATAACTATTTTGCCCATTAATATTCAGTAGGTATTGAAAATTAGACTGAATATAAAACAAGGAACGGTTTAATTAATATAATCTATTCAGTTTGAAAGGTTTGCTAGGAGATTTTAAATGACAAACAATGCAGATCCTGGTCAGAGAGCTCCTAGAGGAACCTTCTCATCTGCTTCTGCACTGCTAGGGGATTTTGAAGAACAAACAATACAGACCCTGTTCAGAGGGCCCATAGAGGAGCCTTCTCATCTGGGTCCGTAGTGCATGGGGATTCTGAATGACAAACAGTACAGACCTTGGTCAGAGAACTCCTAATGGAACCTTCTCATCTGGGTCTGCATTGCTAGTGGATTTTGAATGACAAACATTGCAGACTCTGATCAGAGGGCGCCTCTAGGACCACTCTGATTTGTCTATACACTGAGTTCATCAAAGGTTTAGTCAGATTTAATTTCTACAATAGCTGTTAAAATATGGCATATCAAGTGTTGGTATTAAGAATGGGATGCGTGTTCCATAATTGTGGTTAATACAAATTTCAATTTTATTTTTTAACCACACTCAATATCTACGACATAAACTAGTGTAGTTTGAGTCTTCTATCAGGCCTAAAACATCGATTCCATACTCTCAAAAACACTTATTGTTTTCGATTAGAAACCGTTACTGTAAGTTTGGATGTAGAGCATGAACCATGAACCCTCTAGCACACGCCGTAACAATGCAGTTTTGAAAAATGCATCCGATTTGCCTTGTAATCAGTCAAAGAGAAAAATTTGTTTTGATATTGGTCTAAAATTAGTTTTGGGTTATGCTTGTACATAACATTGGTGTTTGAAACTGATATTCAAAAGACTATGCCATTTATTTTGCAATAATTCACGATTCACATTATCCTCTATAATGCCTGGCGTCCACTAGAGCGCCGAAGCCTTGCCGAAGGGTTGCCGAATAAATTTTGCTCGATTCGGGAACCATTCGGGATCAGCTTTGTATTCGGGGTCATTCGGCATGTATTCCGCAAGTATTCGGGAAGTGGCTTACGAAGCGTTGCGGAACAGACGCCGAAGTGATGCAGAATCATGCCGAAACCTTGAGGATAACCTCCCGAATGCTTCCCGAATGGTTTCCGATCGTGCGGAAAGGTTGCGGAACCGTTGCAGAACATGCCGAAGGGATGCCGAATCGTTGCAGAAATAAGGCCGAAGGGTTGCCGAATTGAGAGTCTGGGAATATAACGATGTCGCATTTTTGTGTTTTGGAATGGAAAAGATGTCTCGTTGGAGTGGAAAATATGCCCCCCCCCCCACTTATATCTAGACTAGATTCATTCGGATGGAGCGGATGGTTACCTCCGGCTCCCAAAACCTAATGGGTAGTGGATCGGAGTACATGGCACCATTATCATGTAATAAATACTGACAGTTCCTTTACGTCCGGATGAACCTTCTTATGCTTGCTTTATTTTAATACATGTACCCTTTTTAAACTGTATCTATTACCTTCTTCTCCTCTCCATGCATGATGTCGTACTATTTCAATTTATGTTACTGGGGATTGCTTAAAAACCTCTCATAATTAATTGAGAAAGATTCATTTTCTATGTCAGTTCTTAACGACTATTACTCATGCATGTCTTATTTCCATTTCATATCTTAATTTGCATCTAAAGACAGTTCTTAGGCTTCTATAGTACAAGTATAGATCCACTTACACATATCCATACTATATGCACACAGCCTTATACTACAAAATAAGTAAGTGTGTACATGAGAATTAATGTAAATAAATATTGACATTTATTTATTACAGCTATAGATGTGTTGCAAAATAACAAACTCTATGGACCCTTTTTGGGTGGGTCAAATACGAATCCCTTTTTCAAAATCTCCACTGTTTGCAAAAGACAAATACACTCTTTGCAAATATACTACTTATAAAAGACACACACACACATCTATATATTAATATTAATACAAACTCTGTAGACCCTGTTTGGGTGGGGCTCAAATACACTCTTAGCAAGTATTTGTGAAGAGCACACACAAACGTACGCACACACATACATCTACATATAAATGATTCCCTCTCATGTGTTTTATTTGTTTTTTGTTAAAACAAAAACATAATTACGAGTAGGCCTATAAGGGATTGATTATATACATGCTATTTTAAGCTATTTATAATAGGTAGCAAAATGAGATGTGTTATATTTTATAGCTATTCCTGTTCTTTATACAATGCATTTTATCCATAGGTAGTTAGTAATGGAATGTATTTTGTTAAGAAGCTATTGTTTTAGTCGATAAATAACTTCTAGCTTATGGTAAATAAGCTGTTTTGTAACATCCGCTTATAAGTAAAGTTTCTTGTATATTGTATTTTATATCTCGAAATCCTGTTCTTTTACAGATATAAGTTTTGCTGACATCAGCATCTTCTGAGACTATTCAAGCCCCAGTTTCACGAACATTCTTAAGTAATAACTTAGCTAAGCCTGTTACTTAAAAATATACCAGAGCATAAATTTTCATAAATTAGTGTTTATTTTGTAAACTCAAATTGTAAGACGTTTGTTTAATTGTCATTTAAAGAATACATATTGTATTTGATAATAATTGAGGGTAATCTAAATCAAAAACAGTATTTAATAATGTGTAACAGACTGGATTTAATTAGATAGTGCATAAACTGTTATTTTCTGTTTAAAAATATAACATAATGTCTATAAGGATTTTGCTTAGATAAAAATACTTCATATTAAGTATATAAATTGTTCATAATACATTCGGCATGTCTTCCGCGTGGGTTCGGGAACCCTTCCGCGTCTTCGGGAAGCATTCGGGAAGCCTTCGGGAAGCATTCTGCATCGATTCGGCATCATTCTTGAACCGCTCGGGGTGGATAGGAGATCCCGAAGCCTTGCAGAATGACCCCGAATCTACCCCGAAGCCACCGCGAAGGGTTCCCGAACGTCCCGAAGGGTTCCAGAAGGGTTCCAGAAGGTCCCGAAGCCTTCCCGAATAAAAGATTCGGCGTCCAAATTTTAAAACTTTTAAAACTTGGATGCCGAATCTTTTTCGATCCCGATCAGTCCCCGAATCACCCAGAATGGTTCCCGAAGGGTTCAAGAATGACGCGGAAGGGTTCCCGAACATCCCGAAGGCATGCCGAATCATCCAGAATCTGCGATATCCACATTCGGGAACCCTTCGGGAACCATTCGGCGTCCTAGTGGACGCCTGGTCTAAAAACGATGAAATCAGAAGAAAATCAAACGAAAAACTCCTCCGATAAATCAAATGCCAGTAATAAGACCAACACGTATTTAAAACTTGAAACAAATCTTACTTATTACCTGATAATGTGTTTTTATTGCTCCATCTCGACCAGGGTGCTGAAGATAGGCAGGCGCCTTAACACATTGGGCGGACGCCTTAACATTCTCTTTACTAAACCATAACCTGTCTTCTCGCAGGCGCACCCCTCATTGTAACACAGTCGATAGGGAGTGGTTCTTGTGCACTGCACTTCTCCTCATCGAGACCAATCTACCTATGAAGTTTTATGTTGATATCTATTACAATTTTTTTGTGTTATACTCCGGACAAAGATCGGACAGACAACCGGGCGCGCTAACAATTCATGTTTATGTGACTAAATACTTACATGAGAACAAGAGATCTTTTGTTCTCATCGGTCAAGTCAAGTCAAGTCAATATATTTACATAGTCGGATCAACATAACAAATAACATAAGCTCTAATGAGCTTTTACACAGACTTAAGCTAAACATCACATACATACAAACATAGATATATAAGAAAAGAAATAAAGATAACAACAAGAGTACCGCATACGGTACATAATACGCCCACTTGCAAACTTTCTCTGATTCAACATGCCTTATAAGTGTTGAAATTTTCTAATCTGTGCTTCAGATCTTGATTTCCATATTAAGGATACTATTTTTTAAAAAAACTGAAGTGAATATCTTATTAAATAAAAAAGTTACAGCTAATCCTCATATTTGCAGATTTTTGTAAAGTGCAACGGCCATAACTCTGTAAAGACAAACTGAATGATCCTCGAAATAAACTCAGCTTCAAATTTGTTGCTTAAAACATTTGTTATGAAGAAAATATTCCGAAAAGGGAATTAATATAATACATAAATACTTGAACTGCTCTTTGATTTTATGGCTGAATGCATGTAACAAAAATGTGATGTGTATGATGTGATGTGATGATAATCTTTGAAAAAGGCTCTTAGTGGTCGAAATATTATATCAGAGCAGTTCAAGTATTTATGTAAAACATTTGTGTTAAGTTTCATTTATATCATTTTAATAGTTTTCCCAGAAAACAACAGACAAACTAAAAGTTTACCGACTAACAAAGCAACGAACACACGAAGTTCAAGGACCATAACTTTAGAATAAAATGACACATCAAAACCCCCGCAATATATGTGAAAATTCACATTAAGGTTTATATAAAAAAAATATATAAAAAAAAATTGAAGTAAATATCATTTCAAATGAAAACGTTATGGCCATCCTCATATTTGCATTATTTTTTTAAGTGCAAGGGCCATAACTCCGAAACATTTAATCAAATGATCCTCAGACTCGACTTAGCTTCAGGTATTGATGCATTAAACATGTGTATGAAGTTTCATTAATATCTGTCTAACAGTTTTGCCAGAAAACAGTGGACAAACTATTTGCATATATCTGCATTTTTTTAAGTAAAAGGGCAATAACTCCGAAACGAAAAAATCAAATAAACCTCAAAATCGACTCGGCATCAGATGCATTAAACATTTTTTTGAAGTTTCATTAATATCTCTCAAATAGTTTTCCCAGAAAACAGCGGACAAACTGTTTGCATATTATTTGCATTATTTTTTATGTAAAAGGGCCATAACTCTGAAACGACAAATCAAATGAACCTCAGAATCGACTCAGATTCAGATCTTGATGCATTAAACATTTGTATGAAGTTTCAATAATATTTCTTAAATGGTTTTCCCAGAAAACAACGAACAAACTATTTGCATATCTTTTAAGGACAAGGGCCATAACTCTGAAATGAAAAATCAAATGAACCTCAGAATCAACTCAGCTTCAGCTCTTGATGCATTAAAGATTTGTGTGAAGTTTCATTAATATCTGTCAAATAGTTTTCCCAGAAAACAGCGGACAAACTATTTGCATGTATTTGCATTATTTTTTATGTAAAAGGGCCATAACTCTGAAACGACAAATCAAATGAACCTCAGAATCGACTCAAATTCAGATCTTGATGCATTAAACATTTGTATGAAGTTTCAATAATATATCTCAAATAGTTTTCCCAGAAAAAAAGCGAACAAACTATTTGCATATCTTTTAAGGACAAGGGCCATAACTCTGAAATGAAAAATCAAATGAACATCAGAATCAACTCAGCTTCAGATCTTGATGCATTAAACATTTGTGTGAAGTTTAATTAATACGTGTTAAATAGTTTTCCCAGAAAACAGCGGACAAACTATTTGCATGTATTTGCATAATGTTTTAAGTAAAAGGGCCATAACTCGGAAACGACAAATCAAATGAATCTCAGAATCGACTCAGCTTCAGATCTTGATGCATTAAAGATTTGTGTGAAATTTCATTAATATCTGTCACATAGTTTTCCCAGAAAACAGCGGACAAACTATTAGCATATTTTTTAAGGACAAGGGCCATAACTCTGAAGTGAAAAATCAAATGATCCTCAGTATCAACTCAGCTTCAGATCTTGATGCATTTAACATTTGTGTGAAGTTTCATTAATATCTGTTAAATAGTTTTCCCAGAAAACAGCGGACAAACAAAATGTTGACGGACGAACGAACGAACGAACGAACGAACGTACGAACGAACGTATGAACGAACGAACGAACGGACGGACGGACAGGGCCACGACAACCTAATAAAGGTGGTCGTATAAAAAGCTATGCATTTCAGTAACAGTTATAAGGAGTTGTTATATAGTGATTGTTTAAAAAAATAAAATATATAAATATGCAGTCTGATTATAAACCTGCACATTATTTAAAACAAGGAATACGTGTACTACGTATTATAAATTTGAGAAAAATACGATACAAAAAGGCATTTAGAAGCAAACATATTTCAAACACAAAAATAAAAGCGTTTTATCACAATTCAGTCATAATTTAGTTATTCACGCATAATTACGGTCAATGGGAGGAAATTCATGTAAAACCAATGCAGCAAGACGCATGAATTACTTCCCTTGACTAATCTATAATAATTAGAATGATGAAAATTTAAGAATAACTAATTTGTAAGAGCTATAGAGATAATTTTATACTAGACTAAGAATTATGCATTAAAAGCATAAATTATTCAGTTGTAGTTTAAAACACATTACACGCACATAGTCAAAACAAAATTATACTTGTAGCAAAAATCAGCACATGCAAAATATAAAACATAATGGATAATGAAGCAGACAAACATAGAACTTACATGCCGGGGAGAAAAGGTACAATAGCAAACTATAAGCTGACATGAAAAATGAAGAAGTTTTCCACATGGTGCCTCCAAAAGACTTTAGCATATTCAGACCTTAACCCTTCCCTCATATAAACTTGTTACATGCAAAGCATATAGAGTAGACTCAGTTCAGACGGCTTCTATTGGGGTCGTCTGATCAGGGTCTGCTCTGTTTGCTAGTAGAATTTAAAAGATCTGTCTCTGTACTTTCTGAATAGGCTAAAAGTTCTACCTTCTGTTTTCTTTTTAACTATTTTGCCCGGAATATTTGGTAGGTACTGAGGTTTGAAAATAGTACACAGAACAGGGAAAGCTTTAAGTGACCACATATGATGAGCACGTCATTTATGAGGGCACGAAAATAACTAAAGGAAGAGGCATTCTGAAAATCAGCCGGAAGCTCATTCCATAGTTTGGCAGCAGCATATCGAAAATATTTCTTACCATATCTTTCTGTTTTTGGGCTGGGGTACTTCAGCGGTATTTTTTGTCTAACATGGTAAGTAACATGTTTATAATTCACAGGATCATGTATGTATTCTGGAGACATTTTGTTTAAAATTCTATATGTTTGTAGGGCAACTGCCCTTAACTTCCTAACTTTTAAAGAAATAATTCCAGAGTTATTAAGTAACTGTTCATATCTGCTATTATAGTCATCATATACAAATCTCAATGCTCTTTCTTGAATTTTTCAATTTTCCTGGTGTTAGTTTCATTAGTAAAATGCCAACTCAAAGGGCAGTAATTAAAATTTGATATCACAAAATAATAGTATATAGTTAACCAACCCAGTCTATTGATATGTTTGCCTATCCTTCTTAAAATATTAAGTTGTCTTGAGGCCTTCCTGCATAGACTAGATACATGTGAGTTATCTCACATTTATCAATTCAGATGCCTTGAAACTTGACACAAAGTCCAGGTTTAATCCAAGAAGTTTCACTTCATCCTCACATGATATTTCTATATTCCTAAATTTAAAAGTGATGTTCTGCTGATGTGTTTTTTCCCCGAAGAGCTACTGCTTGAAACTTCAATGGGTTTGCATTCATTTGATTTTTTGAGAACCAATCTATAAGTGTAAGGCTATCATTCTCCAATGTATTCAACAGGGGCTTGAATAAGAAAGAGTATTGGTTTTATGTGGTTTATTTTCAGTTTGTGTGGCTATTTTGAACAAAAGAATAGCCACATGCACTCAATAAATTTAACACCTTTACATGTTTAATTTCGCATGATATAGTGAATTTTCAGGAACTTAAATGCACAATGGTAGATCTAACATATACTGGGTATTGCAATGTTTCTATATACGAACTTTTGAATCATTTCGAAAATTGAAATACATCTAGCTTTTGGAAACAAATTATTCAAATAATGATTCCCAGATGCGCCAGATGTGGATGTGTGTAAGCTTATAATATATATGTCAACTTCAACATGGTACTCTGCCATAATCAACAACTATATTTCGGATGTGCTGATTTGGTGGAAGAAAAGAAATTAATGATAGAATAGATAAAAAACTAGTTAGTTCAAAGAGTGGAAGGAAGGAGAAGTTCTGTTTACCGCATTATTTATGGTCTTCAATGTCAATATTTATGGCTAAGGAAGCGGTAAAAGGCGTCAGACACTCAACGAATATAGCTAATAAATATTCATGATGCAATTATAAATTTCTTACCTGTATCTCACATTTATCAATTCAGATGCCTTGAAACTTGATATCAATCAGATACTCGTTATGTTTCCGTTCGCAAAATGTTTCATCAAATACTTCATATGTTTAATCGGATCAACAGTTTTATAATAGTTCCATCATCACATTTTTCTTTTCTCCTTCTTTCCGTCGATTTCCCTGCGTGTTATATTTTCATCAATATCATAACAATCGTCATTATTATCAGTATCCCTTTTCAAATCCCCTTAATAATCATTGTCGTCATTACCTGCACTGCCAAATCATTACGATATCTGGTACGACTTGTCGTCTGATCAACAATGAGTTTAATCTGATTATTTCAGACAATCATGACGAAAACAGAAGTTATCACGTTGTGCCTGGAACAGGTCAAACTGAAGAACACGAGAATCTGGGAGTACCTCGTACAGATCTGTGACCTCATCGGCTCTCCACTCACTGCGCTCATACAGCGAGAGATGGTGGTGAGTAGTGTAGTATTTGTGCCTATCTTAGTGTACGAGAGTCTGGGAATACCTCGTGCAGATATATATGTAGGCTCATCAGTTCACAGCGATCGAAAAGCGGGAACAGATGGTGAGTAACGATGCATTTGGTATGGTTTTATCGCATGAAACTAATGGAGTACCTAGCTGGGAAGATAGCAAGGAATGGTGTATTTAGTATGATTTTGTTATATGAGAGTGCTGGAGTACGTACCTGGGGCGAATGGTGAGTAGTGATGTATTTAGTATGATTTGGTTGTATGAGAGTGATTGAGTACCTGGGACGGATGGTGAGTTGTGATTTATTTGGTATGAGTTTATTGTATGAGAGTGCTGGAGTACGTATCTGGGGCGGATGGTGAGTAATGATATATTTGGTATGATTTGGTTGTATGAGAGCGCTGGATAACCTGGGGCTGATTGTGAGTAGTGGTGTATTTGGTATGATTTTATTGTATGAAAGTGCTGGAGTACCTGGGGCGGATGGTGAGTAGTGGTGTATTTGGTATGATTTGGTTGTATGAGAGTGCTGGAGTACCTGGTCTGATGGTGAATTATGCTGGGAAGATAGCAAGGAATGATGTATTTGGTATGATTTTATTGTATGAAAGTGCTGGAGTACCTGGGGCTAAAGGTGAGTAGTGATATATTTGGTATGATTGTATTGTGTGAGAGTGCTGGAGTACCTGAGGTTGATGGTGAGTAGTGATGTATTTGGTATGATTGTATTGTATGAGAGCTCTGGAATACCCGGGGCTGATGGTGAGTAGTGATGTATTTGGTATGATTGTATTGTGTGAGAGTGCTGGAGTACCTGAGGTTGATGGTGAGTAGTGATGTATTTGGTATGATTGTATTGTATGAGAGCTCTGGAATACCCGGGGCTGATGGTGAGTAGTGATGTATTTGGTATGATTGTAATGTATGAGAGCTCTGGAATACCCGGGGCTGGTGGTGAGTAGTGATGTATTTGGTATGATTTTATTGTATAAGAGCTCTGGAATACCCGGGGCTGATGGTGAGTAGTGATGTATTTGGTATGATTGTATTGTATGAGAGCTCTGGAATACCCGGGGCTGATGGTGAGTAGTGATGTATTTGGTATGATTGTATTGTATGAGAGCTCTGGAATACCCGGGGCTGATGGTGAGTAGTGATGTATTTGGTATGATTTTATTGTATAAGAGCTCTGGAATACCCGGGGCTGATGGTGAGTAGTGATGTATTTAATCTCATTAATGTATGACAGTGCTGGAGTACATGGCGCAGATATATGGGATCACCCATTCTCCTCTCTCGTACAATAAAAACTGATGGGCATATCTAATTTCTGTTATTGTGTTGACGCTAAATGGTCTGTTAAGATGGCAACACCATAAATCATATTAATGCCATACATTAAGCAGTCACATACTCTTTAAGACTCATATGTTCAATAAATGAATGGTCGACTCGCTTAACCCGTCCTCTCCTAGACTACTTTTAGACCCAACCTCTTTGAATAAATCTACTGAAATTGAGCATTTACTAGAACATTTGTTTAGCATTGTATACTTTTGAAACCAACGGGACAAAAAGAGCATTTGCTCCATAGGACCATTTATCACGATGGTTTCTAAATATGAATTTTTCAGAGGGTCAAAAGGCGTCAATAGGAGGGAATGGGTTAAGACAGGTCCTTTTATACCCAGGCCATTTCAGTACTCAACAATTACCAGCTTGACCTGTGTTTTACTACTTTGATCCAAAGTAGATCTATGCTAATCAGCATTTGATCAAAATCAGATTCACAATGTTCAGTCCATTCATAATAAAGGCATTATAGTCACTGACCATTTCAATAGACTGACAAAGGACTAGACAGGCGACAAAGCTTTCTGCCTGATATTGGCTTCTATGCAGAAAATGTTCGGCGATGAATTTAAATATATATGTATATTCCTTCGTTTGTAGATGTACTTTGACAAGTGACCGGACTTACAGTAATTATACACATCCAGCGGTGCGTTCATTTAACAGTTATTCTGCTATTCTCAACCTCACCCGCATCTGCAAACTGCTTGGATCCAAATAAGACGCCGAGTAATTCGGGGCCTCGCCATGATGCAAGCTGTTTGACACTCAGTCAATAGTTTCGCAAAAACTTCGTCAAATCGGATATTAACACATTACCCCCGAGTGACGCATTTTTGCGCCTCTATAAAATTCACATTGTGATAAATAGAGCATTTGCTCCTATAGGAGCAAATGCTCTATTTATCACAATGGTTTCAAACTACAAACTTCTAAAATGTTCCTTTCCTTTACTAATGCTCCTTTTTGGTAGATTAATTAAAAAAGGTTGGGTCTAAAAATAGCCTAGGACAGAGTGAGTTAATAGAGTCAAAATTTACACTAGGCCCGACATTTAGCAGATATTGTTTTTTTCATAGCGGGGTAAGGTATACTGCTTATGCCTATAACCAGTGGTGAAAGTTCACAATCTGAGAATTGTAGCTATGACATATGACAGAGATCAAGATACGGTGCGTAAATTAAAACATTGCACGAATAACTTCTTTATTTCTCCACCAAACACAATGTTGTGACAACTCTGTAGAATAGTCGCTTTATCATATGCAAGAGTGATCAAATCTATATATAATGTTGCTAGTCTACATAACGTTGCCAAATTGTGTGACTCCCGAATGCATGGCTTGCTGGCCATTTACTGCCATTTCCTTATTCCTGAATGTCTTAGCCTGTCTTCTAATGTGTCTTCTATTTATTTACATTTTTGCCATACACTTTGCATGTTAGGATTTCATTGTTTTCCCATTTTCACGCTATCGTCTCTTTTACTTAATTATCTAACCATGCTCCCTGAATATTCATGCAATAAATTTTATAATTTATAATGGCAAATGAATACGATGTTTTTGGCCATGGCGGAAAATGTAGAATCAGATCTATATTAGCCTAAGCAAACAGAGCAGACTGTGACCAGATGGCTCCGACAGGATCCGTCTGATCTGGGTCTACACTGTAAAAAAATCCCGTTGAAAATTACGGGAAAAATCCCGGTAGCTGGTTTCCAGGACTTTCCCGTAAAAGTTACAGCCGAAACCGTATTTTTTTACTGTAAGTCCGTAAATTTTACGGGATAAATCCTGGAAACCAGCTGCCGGGAAATTTCCGTTAAAAAATATGGGATGTTTAACCCGTTTAAATGCATCTTCTCACATTAATTGTAAGGATTACAAAAGATAAGTTACATTTTTTAATTTTATTAATAACTGTTTAATAACAAGAGGGCCATGATGGCCCTGTATTGCTCACCTGGTTTGCTCTGTTTTCTATACCTAAGCTCTGGCCATATTAGTTTCTGAGATGTTTGAAGATCTCACTATACATGTAACTATGTAAACCGACAACGCAAAGGGCATTGTCACTTTTAACCTGGGACAAAATTTGAATAATCTTTGAGGAAGTCTACTAAAAATACTACAAAACAAATATCACAGACTCTTAAAGCTTTGGGGTTCAGGCAAGAGACATTGTACGTTTTTACTATATAATCCTATGTGACCCCCAGGGTTGGGCCAATTTTCACCCCAGGGACAAAATCTGAACAATCTAAGTGGAAGTCCACTAGATGATTCTACATACCAAATTTGGTAGCCCTAGGCCTTATGGAATTTGACATTAAGATTTTTAAAGTTTTCAGTAAAATTTGTGACCCTCGGGCAGAGCCAATTTCCACCCTAGGGGATTAATTTGAACAATTATGTTAAGGTTCACTAGATGATGCTACATACCAAATATCACAGCCTAAACCTTTTAGTTTCGGACAAGAAGATTTTTAAAACTTTTACTATATGTAAAACTTTTGACCCCCTGAGTGGGGACAATTTTACCCCAGGAGCAAAATTTGCAAAGCACTGGCAAAAGTCCACCAGATGATGCTATATACCTAATACCACAGCTCTAAGCTTTTTGGTTTTGGACAAGATTTTTAAAGTTTTTACTGTATAATCCTATGTAAAACTTGTGACCCCTACGCTAGGGCGTGACCATCTTTGACCCTAGGGGCTTAATTTGGACACGCTTAGTAAAGATTCACTAGATGATGCTACACACCAAATATCACAGCTCTGAGCTTTTCTGTTTCGAACAAGAAGATTTTACTATTAAATTCAATGTAAAATTTGTGACCAATTTTAGCCCAAGGGACAAACTCTGAACAATCTAGGTAGTGGGCCACTAGATGATTCTACATACCAAAATTGGAAGCCCTAGGCCTTAGTTTTTGACAAGAAGATTTTTTGAAAAAAAAGTTCTTTTTAATCAGTTCTGCATGGAATCAAATTATTTGAACAACTTTGGAAGAGGCTGATCCAAGGAACATTCCTGCCAAGTTTAGTAAAAGTCCAGCAAGAAGTTTAGGAGATGTCATTTTAAGAAAAATGTGGACGACGGACACAGGGCGATAACGATAGCTAACCTTGGCATCTCGTGCCAAGTGAGCTAACAAAACAAGAACATAACTATAAGAGCTGTCACAAGACTGCGCGCTTGATAGAAGCAAATCATAGAAATATAATGTTTTAACCAATTCCCTGATGGGCTATTTTTAGACTCAACCTCTTTGAACGAATCTACTGAAAAGGAGCATTTAATAGAAAAAAGGGAAAATTCAGAATTTTGTATATTTGAAACCAGTGATAAATAAAGCATTTGCTCCTTTGTAAAAAATGCGCTATTTATCACGAATTTTTCAAAACGTGACACTTACAGAGTTGTCAATATATGAGGGAATGGGTTACGTCCAAAAGGGGGAGATAATGTAACCAAATTAATTCCACCTGGACCTTTAAGTCCCTGGTTATTTCATTGCGATCAAAATTCATTCCACCTTGACCTTTAAGGTCCCTGATCATTTCAATTCAATGACGTACAAAACTTTAAAAGTCACCGAATGTGACAAAAATCTCCCAAACCCCAATGTTGATATTTAAAACTAGAACAGTCACTGATTTGACAAAAATACCCAAAAACCTAACATTGATAAGAAAATAAAGCCTCCTCACATGAAAAACTGTCCCAGCTAAGTCCAATGGCCATAACGTTGCAATGACATAAGTGACCCTGGCAAAAAGTATGTCTCCCACAAGTACACTAGATGGTGATCATGTTTCATTAAAACCCCTCAAAAACTGTAGAAGCAGTTCATGCCACAAACTTTCTTGCACATTTTGCCCAAGTCCAAGTGACATAATTCTGCAATGACAAATGCTAATGCATGTCTTGCACAAGTCCAAGGGTCATATCTCTGCAATGAACCGGGCAAAAAGTATGTCCTGCACGAGTACATTTGATGGTGATCAGGTATATGAAGTTTCATTGAAATTCCTTCAAAACTGTAGAAGTAACATTATTTGCACATTTTGACCAAGTCCAATGGCCAGAACTCTGCAATGACACATGTGACCAGGGCAAAAAAGTATATGTCATCCAGAAGTACACTTGATTATGGTTATGTGTATGAAGTCTCATTGACATGCCTTCAAAACTGTAGAACACACTTTTTGGCGGACCGACAGATCGCCCAAGGGGTATAAAATGGGGAGAAAATTCAAACAAAATGTAATCTCGAGTTATCTAGCATGACTGAGTGTGGTCCCTGATCACTTCAGAGAAGAATCAAACCAAATCCAGAAGTACTATAGACGATATATTAACATGATAATAGGCTCCATGCAAAACTTCAACCAAATGTCCAAGTTCAAAGGGAGGAGACATTTCAAGTCAATTCAATCTAGATTGCACTATTACATTACTATGTAAGGTTCCTAATTACTTCTGCAAAGTATCAAATTAAACCAATGAGCAAACTAGTTAATGGATCAGTAAAAATAGTGAACAGTGTCACATATTTGTAGAATGAAACTTAGGATTGAACAGTGTCTCATATTTGTAGAATGAAACTTAGGATTAAACAGTGTCTCATATTTGTAGAATGAAACTTAGGATTAAACAGTGTCTCATATTTGTAGAATGAAACTTAGGATTAAACAATGTCTCATATTTGTAGAATGTGTATGTGTATTGATGTTTCATATTTCCTATAAACAACTTAATTTAACCCAACTGTGTTCAAATATTCTGATGTTATATCTCCATAGTAACTGATTCGCAATTTCTCATTTGACCTTGCTTTGAGAGCAAAGTACTATTCTCTAGGTTGAGTCTTTTCAAGTCAAATTTTGAGTAACTAGTCTTAGACTGATTTTTAGATTTTTTATTTGCATCTTCTTCATCGATGTATGAAAAACATGTACAAATGTTTTTAAGCATTCCAATCATTTTCCAATCCAATCATTTCCAAACATTTTAATACTTGATACACCACTTGGGGACACACTTTCAGCTCGTTTTTTTAAATTATTATTATTATACGATTAAGGTACTGGGACTCGAACCCAGGATCTGGCTTACCATGCCAACACTCTACCGACTGAGTTACCAAGCCACACAGTAAAACCTATTACTGAACTGTTTCACCACAATCTCTATCCGGCTACAGATCTATAACCAATTCCCTCATATAATCGCAACCCTTTGCAGACTATAATAACTTAACTGAATTTGTATATTGGTCAATGCCATTTAACAAACTGTAAAATCATATCTGAGTAAACAGCAGTTTCTGATCAAATTGCTACTACAGCAGCAGTCTGATCTGGGTCTACTCTGTTTGCAAAGGCCAAATGGTTCCTATATCAGCTGTCTGATCTCGATCTACTCTGTTTGCAAATGTCAAATGGCCTCTACAATAGCTGGCTGATCTGGGTATATTCTGTTTGAAAAGGCCGAATGGTTCCTACAGTAGCTGTCTGATCTGGGTCTACTCAGTTTGCAAATGTCAAATGGCCCGTACAATAGCTGTCTGATCTGGTCTACTGTTTTAAAAGGCTAAATTGTTCCTACAGCAGCTTTCTGATCTGGGTCTACTCTGTTTGCAAATGTCAAATGGCCCCTACAATAGCTGTTTGATCTGGGTCTATTGTTTGAAAAGGCCAAATGGTTCCTAAAGTAGCTCTCTGATCTGGATGTACTCTATTTGAAAAGGCCAAATGGTTCCTACAGTAGCTGTCTGTTTTGGGTCAACTGTTTGAAAAGGCCAAATTATTCCTACAGCAGCTGTCTGATCTGGGTCTACTCTGTTTGCAAATGTCAAATGGTCCCTACAATAGCTGTCTGATCTGGGTCTCCTCTGTTTGCTAATGTCAAATGGCCCTTACAATATCTGTCTGATCTGGATCTACTCTATTTGCAAATGTCAAATGGCCCCTACAATACATGTAGCTGTCTGATCTGGGTCTACTGTTTGAAAAGGCCAAATTGTTCCTAAAGCAGCTGTATGATCTGGGTCTACTCTGTTTGCAAAGGCCAAATTTTTCCAACAGTAGCTGTCTGATCTGGGTCTACTGTTTGCAAAGGCCAAATTGTTCCTACAGCAGCTGTCTGATATGGGTTTACCCTCTCTTTGTAAAGGTCAAATGGACCCTACCGTAGTTGTCTGATCTGGGTCTACTCTGTTTGCAAATGCCAAATTAGAGAGGTGTTACTGTTTAACTTTAAGACACTTACACAAATATTGATGCTAAGTTGGAACATCCAGTTTAGAGGGGTTTGACTGTGTAACTTTAAGAGACTAACACAAATATTGATACTAAGTTGGAACATCCAGTATAGAGGGGTGTTACTGTGTAACTTTAAGAGACTTACACAAATAGTGATGCTAAGTTGGAACATCCGGTTTAGAGGGGTGTTATTGTTTAACTTTAAGACACTTACACAACTATTGATGCTAAGTTGGAACACCCAGTTTAGAGGGGTGTTACTGTAGGCCAACTTTTAATACCTATTGAATATTCATTAACAAAATATGAAAGGTGGAACGTTGTATAAATTAAAGAAAGCAAAGAAATAGATATATCCAATTTTATTAGCAAACAGAGCAGACCCTGATCAGACGGGTTTTATCTGGGTCTATTCTGTTTGCAAATGCGTGAAAACACGTTTATATGAGGGAAAGGGTTAAAACACTTTTTGTGGGAATGAACATTGTCGTAATGAGAGCTGAATCAGCTGACTAGTGAATATATATGACTGTATAAGGGTGTTTTAGCTACATATGACTGTATAAGGGTGTTTTAGCTATATATGACTGTATAAGGGTGTTTTAGCTATATATGACTGTATAAGGGTGTTTTAGCTCGACTGTTTGAAAAATACTACACCGAGGTCAATCTTACTATGAATGTTCAGGGAATTTTTAAAAAGTGTAACAACAAAACAGTGCAGACCCTGATAAGAGAGCTCCTTTGGTAGCTCTGTCATCTGGGTCTACATTGTTGCAAAGGACAATAGATGTGTATTACCACACTGAAAGGGTTAGATGGTGATAATTTATATAGTAACCTCATTAGTCTTTCATTGTTTTTGAACATACAAAGCTCCAGATAAGGTGCGTACATTTAAAGATTTTCAAGAATAGATCCTTTATTTCTCCACCAAACCCAATACTGTGACCACTCTTTAGAATCATTTACTGGAGAAATGACAATTTCATCTGTAGCTCTGAACATGCATACGTATTTTTAGCTCACCAGAGCACAAAGTGCTCAGGGTGAGCTTTTGTGATCGCCTGATGTCCGTCGTCCGTCGTCGTGCGTCGTGCGTCGTCCCGCGTCAACAATTTGAACCTTTAAAAATCTTCTCCTCTGAATATACAGGGTTCTTAGCTTTCATCTTTGGTACATAGCATCACCTATAGGTCCTCTACAAAAGTTATATAAATAATGCCCCTGGGTTCAAATTTGGCCCCGCCCCAGGGGTTGAAAGTTTTCAATAGAAACATATAGTAAAACTTTAAAAATCTTCTCCTCTGAAACCAGAAGGTTCTCAGCTTTCATATTTGGCACATATAATCATGTTCAGGTCCTCTACAGAAGTTATATAAATTATCACCCTGGGGTCAAAATTGGCCCCGCCCCAGGGGTGGGAAGTTTTCAATAGAAACAAATAGTGAAATCTTTGAAAATCTTCTCCTCTGAAACTGAAAGGTTCTCAGCTTTCATATTTGGCACAGAGCATCATGTTCAGGTCCTCTACAAAAGTTATATAAATTATGGGCTTGGGGTCAAAATTGGCCCCGCCCCAGGGGTGGGTAGTTTTCAATGGAAACAAATAGTGAAATCTTTGAAAATCTTCTCCTCTGAAACTGGAAGGCTCTCAGCTTGCATATTTGGCACAGATCTTCATGTTCAGGTCCTCTACAAAAGTTATATAAATTATGCCCCTGGGGTCAAAATTGGCCCCGCCCCAGGGGTGGGCATTTTTCAATAGAAACATATAGTGAAATTTTTGAAAATCTTCTCCTCTGAAACTAGAAGGCGCTCAGCTTTCATATTTAGCACAGAGCATCATGTTCAGGTCCTCTACAGAAGTTACATTAATTTTGACCCTTGGGTCAAATTTGGCCCCGCCCCAGGGGTTGGTAGTTTTCAGAATAGAAACAAATAGTGAAATCTTTGAAAATCTTCTCCTCTGAAACTGAAAGGCTCTCATCTTTCATATTTGGCACAGAGCATCATGTTCAGGTCCTCTACAAAAGTTATATAAATTATAGCCCTAGGGTCAAAATTGGCCCCGCCCCAGAGGTGGACTGTTTTCAATGGAAACAAATAGTGAAATCTTTGAAAGTCTTCTCCTCTGAAACTGGAAGGCTCTCAGCTTGCATATTTGGCACATAGCATCATGTTTAGGTCCTCTACAAAAGTTATATAAATTATGGCCCTGGGGTTCAAATTGGCACCGCCCCAGGGGTGGGAAGTTTTCAATAGAAACATATAGTGAACTCTTTGAAAATCTTCTCCTTTGAAACTGGAAGGCGCTCAGCTTTCATATTTGGCACAGAGCATCGTGTTCAGGTCCTCTATAAAAATTGTATAAATTATGGTCCTGGGTTCAAAATTGGCCCCGCCCCAGGGGTGGGTAGTTTTCAGTAGAAACATATAGAGAAAACTTTGAAAATCTTCTCCTGAAACTGAAAGGTTCTCAGCTTTCATATTTTGCTCATAACATCATGTTCAAGTCCTCTACAAAAGTTATATAAATTATGTCCCTGGGGTCAAAATTGGCCCGCCCCAGGGCTGGCTAGTTTTCTATAAAAGCATATAGTGAAAACTTTGAAAATCTTCTCCTCTGATTGTCTGGTGAGCGCTTCAGGGCCATTCTGGCCCTCTTGTTGTGATATCTTGTCTCATCAATTGTTTGGTATTGATCCATGTCAACCCTTTACTGTATAGATACACCTTTTGGCACTATTACAGTATAGATACGCCTTTTGACACTTTACTGTGTGGATACACCTTTTGACACTTTACTGTATAGATACGTATTTTGACACCTTTAAAACAGAATAGACATACATGTATCAGTTTGCTTATGAAACAATTTAGATTTTATTCTGCCGTTTTTGTCTTAGTCACAATCCTTTATAAAAATAATCTAAATAGACTCAACTTTCTTTCATGAAGTAAAGGGTTAACAAGGCAGGCTCAACATCAGATTTATTTCGAGTTAATATTTTGGGCTATAGATATTTAACAAAAATATTGGCAGCGTATGAAAGACAACTCTGAAGAGATGGCAACCTTGTTAAAATTGTTAAATTGTTGAAGCTATTTTTGTATTTTGTGTTATTATTCTAATTATTGTTATTGTATTAGCTCTCAAATTGTTAAATTGTTAGAGATATTTTTGTATTTTGTGTAGGTCTCAAATTGTTAAATCGTTAGAACTATTTTTGTGTTTTGTGTTATTATTGTAATTGTTTTGTATTGCCCCTCAAATTGTTAAACTGTTAGAGCAGCATGGTAGAAACTATATATACAATACAATACAATACATTTTATTTCAGCATTAAACATTACAAAAATGTTCTTTAGCCTACAATACATACATATTTGTTAAGATTGTAGCGAGAAATATACATTTCCTTTACAGGAAGCAAACAAAATATAAATAATATAAATCAAGTACAGACAGTCCTGTATTAAACGACCGCTAATAGAAGTACCAGGAATCTTTAGTGGTCGTTTTATACCGGATCGACTGTATAATCAAACATTTACACAAGTCTAAAGTTCATTTCAACTTTCTGTATATTAGTTGAGAGTAGATAGTCGTTTTTCAGCATAATATAAGTATTTACTTAAACTTTTTAGGATCTTTATGGATGTAGACGACATCAGAATATCAAACTTTATTAAGGTTGGCCAACGACAGTAGAAATTTGCAAAATATTTTCTTCTTAAGTAAGTGAATTGAGGACAAACTAAAAGAAAATGGTATTCGTTCTCAATCGCACCAGACTTACAAAAAACACATGTTCTGTTTTCTCTTGGAATCTTAATATACCGTCCTTTTTCAATTGCAAGATTGTGTGCTGACGCTCTGAATTTACTAAATGCAATTCTATATTTTGTTTCTGTTATGATATTTAAATAAGGTTCTTGTCCAAAAGAGTGTTTAAAGCGACAGTAACTTAGAAGCCTTGGATAATTATTTATTTCGCTATACCAGGTTTGCTTATAAACATCTAGTATTCTTTGTTTAATCATTTTAAATAAGTAGGGTGACATTTCCTGCTTGACCCATACGTAGCACAATCCATGTGAGTCTAAAATACATTTTATTTGCCATGCCCAATTAAGATTTCCGTAGGTAATATTGGTATCAGCATCGCGTTTTAACATACGATAGGTTATTTTAGGGATTTCCGTATCATTCATTTTTATTAATTTAAACCATTATCTTAGCATAGCAATTTTTCTAAAAACACGTAACGGTACTCTGCCTAATTCACCATAAAGACAGTTTGATTGGCGCACGCACAGAATTTTGCGACAGAATTTTGTATGGACTAATTCAATATCCCTTGCGTCATGATTTCCCAAGATTTCAGCACTATAGTTTAAGACGGACCCTACAAGAATGTCAAACAACTTGCATTTATCAGAAGTTGGTAGTTCGACTTGATTTAAAACAAAAAATAAATTATGAAGCGCAAAGGAGGAATGATCAGCTATTGACTTTTGTGTACGAGACCAGCTTCCGTTTTTGTATAAGTATAATCCAAGGTATTTGAATGATGTCACTATTTCAAGTTTTTCATTGCATATATAGAAGTCGTAAGTTGTGTGCTGACCCTTTTCAAAGATCATTATTTTGGTTTTTGAAACATTAACAGTAAGCCCCCAATTATTACAATACGTTTCAATATATGATAACATAGATTGCAATGCCTCGGGAGATGTGGCAAACACTGCTTGGTCGTCGGCGTAGAGAATTAAGAATAATTTAATATCAGCCTCAGTGAAAATGCCGTCTAAATTTGTATTTATGCTTTGGTTGATATCATTGATGAACATCATGAAGATCAGAGGCGAGTTCGGGTCCCCTTGTTTGACCCCGTATTTTAAGTTGATGGGGTCCGAACATTTCCTATTGAGCCTTACACATGACTTTACTACTGCATACATGGCTTTTAATGCGCAGACAAATTTACTACTTACGTTTTCACTCGTCATTTTGTGCCATAACATGGCTCTATCTATCTTATCAAACGCTTTTTCAAAGTCAATGAATGCACAGTATGATTTGCTATTTTTACTCAAAATCTTTTGAATGATTGAGTGGAGAATGAAAATGCAGTCTACAGTCGCTTTTCCTTTTTGAAAGCCGAACTGATTTTTGCTTAAAGTTTCATGTTTTTCTGACCACTTTGTAATTCTTGTTAACAGTATTTGAGAATATACCTTTGATAGAATATTACTTAATGTAATACCCCTGTAATTTTTTGCCAAATTTGGGTCACCAGATTTAAAGATAGGTGCGATAATACCATTTCCCCAGGAGTTGAAAATTTTGTTCACTATTTTGAGTAGATATGGCGAAATGACATTAAATGACGATTTAAGTGCTTCTAAACAAATATTATCGGGGCCTGTGGCAGAGTTATTCTTTTGGTGATAAACAGCATTTTTTAACTCTTCTAAGTTTATGTCAGAGTCTAAATCGGCATCGAAAACGACATCGTTAGCATTAAGGTTTGTTTCTTCAGTTTCCTCATTTCCGTTATCATATAAGCCTTTGAAATGTTCATAAAGATCATCAAGTTTGAGATCTTCGCCAGATTTCTTTTTACTTTGTTTCAATTTCTTGATTGATTTCCAGAAATTCCGTGGATGAGCCCTTGCCTTATTGTTTAAGTTCTTACCTTCACTTACTTTATATTGCCTTTTTGCTTTAACCTTTGTCCTATTGTAGAGATTTCGATATTTGACAAACACGTCTTTATTTACGTCACTGCGGGTTTTCGTATAAACATTTCTGGCTTTTGTGAATAATTTCTTTGCGTTGACGCATTCGTGATTAAACCAAGGCGATTTCTTTTTAAACTCTTTTTGCAAAGAACACGTTTTAGTTTTTTGACATTTACCAAAAACACTGTTTAAGTTCTTATAAAGAAATTCGGTTAATATCTCAACATTTTCATCGATACCTATTTCGTCATTACAACAATTTAAATTATCAATGTTCTGATTTAACATTTCTATAAAGATATGTTCTTTTTTGCAATCCCAAATTATTGTGTTGTAAGTTTCGGGCTCTATTTCACAAGCGGTCGCATTGTGTGTACATTAATTCAGACTAAAATATACTGGGCAGTGATCTGAGAATTCGTTCACTGGTAGTATCTCGAATTCACATATAGACTGTAACTCGGTATTATGTAACAACAGATAATCAACCGTACTTCTATAACAACAGATAATCAACCGTACTTATATAATATTATCGATATTAATTTATATATGGGTCTACTGTGTTTGCAAAGGTGTAGAAAACACTTATGGAGTAAAGGGTTAAAGAGACTAGTGTCTATTCATTGAGTGGTCGCTTTAGAGGGTCTCAGCTGTATGTCTTACTTGACACTAGTGTATATTCATTGAGTGGTCGCTTTAGAGGGTCTCAGCTGTATGTCTTACTTGACACTAGTGTCTATTCATTGAGTGGCCGCTTTAGAGGGTCTCAGTTGTATGTCTTACTTGACACTAGTGTCTATTCATTGAGTGGTCGCTTTAGAGGGTCTCAGCTGTATGTCTTACTTGACACTAGTGTCTATTCATTGAGTGGTCCTTTAGAGGGTCTCAGCTGTATGTCTTACTTGACACTAGTGTCTATTCATTGAGTGGCCGCTTTAGAGGGTCTCAGCTGTATATCTTACTTGACACTAGTGTCTATTCATTGAGTGGTCCTTTAGAGGGTCTCAGTTGTATGTCTTACTTGACACTAGTGTCTATTCACTGAGTGGTCCTTTAGAGGGTCTCAGCTGTATATCTTACTTGACACTAGTGTCTATTCATTGAGTGATCGCTTTAGAGGGTCTCAGCTGTATATCTTACTTGACACTAGTGTCTATTCATTGAGTGATCCCTTTAGAGGGTCTCAGCTGTATATCTTACTTGACACTAGTGTCTATTCATTGAGTGGTCGCTTTAGGGGGTCTCAGCTGTATGTCTTACTTGACACTAGTGTCTATTCATTGAGTGGTCCTTTAGAAGGTCTCAGCTGTATGTTTTACTTGACACTAGTGTCTATTCATTGAGTGGTCGCTTTAGAGGGTCTCAGCTGTATGTCTTACTCGCTTTATACTTATTGGCCTCTAGGAGTTGTGTTGTGGTCGTTTCATTTGAGATGAGAAAAAAACCTCGAAAAAACAAACTTTTTAGTAAAATCTGCTTAATCCTTTCCATGCCTTTGCAAACCGAAAACCCAGGTCTGAAGCTTCCTATAGAGCAGGATCTGCTCTGTTTGCCTATATATCTAATTCCTAAAATTAAAATTTCCTATATGAAAATTAATCTCATCATCGTGTGATTATATTTTACATGTATATCCATCAGATGAAGGATGAAAGACAAGAATAATATAATAATAATATAATACAGTAGAACCCTCTAATGCGACCACTTCATAAACAAACATGACTGTCTTCATAAGCAGGTGGTTGCTTAATGCAGGACGAAGGTAATACAGTGGTAGCTAAATGCAGGATGAAAGTGAAGCTTTCCAACATTAAGCAGCCACCAATGTTTATTTCTTATGGTTGCTATAAAGAGGTTCTGCTGTATATGTTCAAAATAATAAAATATGTATTAAAGAGTGCTAAAATAATCTCCCTGTTCTTTGTTTATTTCAAATTCCAATACCTATTGTACTGAATATTCATGGACAAAATATGGAAACAATTGTAGCCATTTTAGCAAGTAAACAATCATATTTCTTTGGTAAGCCATCTGAGCTAGGCCTACTCTGCTTGCAAATTCGTGAAAACGCGTTTATATATGAAGGAAGAAAGCTTTAGCCTGCTGAGTTAAATGTCGTCCATGTAAAAGTTAGCCCGATTCCCTCTGGAAAGCAACCTACATTAACTACCGTTAGTATTCTGCCAGACACACTAGTGCAGGGAGCAGTTGGATCAGTGTCGTCACTATATACTTATAATTTGAAGTTAACAAAATGGTGCCAGATTGAATTATTCAGTTTTACAAACTGCTTGAGAGGGGAGATTATGTGTCTTAGGGTAAACATCCTGGATCCTGACAAACAACGTTTGATGTAGATCCAAACTGTTTGCAACAGTAATAACTTCCCATTAACCCTTTCCTCCATAGGCTATATACACTGAATAAATGTTTTAATTGTGTAGTATAGAAACCATTGTGATAAATAGAGCATTTGCTCCTATGGAGCAAATGCTCTATTTATCGCAATGGTTTCAACCGATGATTTTTACAGAGGCGTAGAAAGGCGTATTTATGGAGGGATGGGTTAAAGGTAAAGGGTTAAAGGGTCAAAGGTTAAAGGTTGTTATAATACACAGAGATCTAGATAAGTTGCGTAAAGTCAAACATCTTCAATAATAGATCTTTTATTTCTCCACCAACCCCTACTGTGACCACTCCGATACGATTCTAAAGAGTGGTCACAATTGCAGAAACTGTAGAATCATATTTATATTATAAGTAAACAGCAGACTCTAATCAGACGCCTCCACTATAAGCCGTCTGGTCTGTGTCTACTCTGTTTGCAATAGAGTGGAAATGCGTATTTATGGGGGCTAGTTTCATGGTGTTGTTCAATAAATATGACATGAAGTCAAAGTCACCACATTATTGTAAAATAACATCTAATCACGGATGAGATTGTACTAAACATTTTCCAACAGTTTGCGAAAGTTTCGTTCCTGTCGAGTATTCTGTCATTTACATACGCCCTAGCTAATTCATATTCAAATTTGCACAATTCACATTAACCCTTCGCTTGCTATTCACGTCAATATACCTACCTGTAAATAGTGAAGACCCAGATGAGACAGCTCCTGTCTCATCAGGGTCTGCACTATTTACAAGTTGGTTGTGCAACCAGTGCACTCCACAACAGTAATTGCACATCGAAATACTTGTACACAGTGAAGATATATGTAAATATACAACAGGGCATGGGTAAAGAAGAAGAGATGTATTTTAAAATTCAGCAAGCGACACACAATGACACAAATGATTTACAATTAAGGCGGTTGTGTTGTTAATTACACAGCACGTGGTTCTCATTTTTTGAAGGAATTATTCCCGAGGAAAGCAAAGGGTCTGATTTATCATTTAGGGCAACAAAACAACCCACACACTACAAAAACTCCTGTCGTTCAAATTTGATCTGTGTGGTTCGTCTTTTTAGAATTTTATTTATCTTAAATTAATTTTTAAGAAAGATGTTTGCTTGTACACAAAATGTTTATTGTTTTGCCATTGAAACTTGGGGAAAAAGGAATTAAATGCCTGACAGATATACATGTTTACTCCATAAATACGCCTTTCTACGCTTTTGCAAACAGAGTAGACGCAGATCAGGGTCTGTTCTATTGGCTTATGGTATAGTACATATATGATTCAACAGTTTCTGCACTGGCTTAAAAATCCCGAGTCCATATGCTATTTTAGCAGTAAATATAATTAACACTCATGACGTCATTATTTCTTGCATGAATATTCATGAAGGAAAGGGATATACGTAACGTCAAAATCGGTGTTACTTTTGAAAATGTGTTACTCCAACTGTAAAAACGATTAGACCTACACGTTGTACTGAGAAATTGATAGTGTCAAATTGAGGAACATATGAGGAACATTTTTTACGTTTATAATCGACTATTTGGTCGTAATCCGTCCAGAATAAATGGAGTAAGGACGATATGAAATTTCGAATCGACGCTAAAAACAAAAACAAAACGAATAACGTTACGCGTCAAATTTGAATTCTGTATTCTCCGTGGAAGCCGCCGAATACGGTTCTGTACACTCCGGCAGATTTTGGCACACTTACCAATCAAATTGCAAGGAATACTCTGATTGGTAATAAACATTTGTATTCCAGTTTCTGTTGAGAGGGTATCATTCTTATTACATGTATTTACAAGTACCCCATTGTAAACTTACGGGAACCCTCAGATTGCTACACAAATTATTTTCAAAGGTCATAACCGCATCACTGTGCTTTTTTTCCTTGTTTCGTTTGATGTTTGCATGACACTGTACATTGTATTTAAATTAATTTGGATTTTTACATATGTTTGTCGGAAAATAGCTCATGAGCTAATGTTTTTTGTTATTTATATCCTACGTAAAATAAAATTTCTTGTATCTTGTATCTCTTGTATCTTGTATCTTGTACAATCCTTCACAAGAAAATGAGATTTACAGTCAAGACCTACATGTGCTACATGTAAGATGCCCACATACTTTTTTAACTCATTTATACCCATAGCATTGAAGGAAACTCCGTAGAGATCCCGTATTAATTTGGACCCCATTCAGTCTTCATTATGATGGTAGAATTTTTAAAAAATGTAACCGTGACCTTTTAGTAGTGAATTTGAGATTTTACCCTTTACCTGATCAATATTCATGTAAAATACTGGTATAATGACATCATGAATATTTGTTAGCTGAAGTTTTATAATGGAGTAATTGAAATAGAAGGTTTTGCCCTTATTCAATCTATCTATCTATCTATCTATCTATCTATATATCTTTCTATCTTTCTATCTATCTATCTATCTATCTATCTATCTTTCTATCTATCTATCTATCTATCTATCTATCTATCTATCTATCTATCTATCTATCTATCTATCTATCTATCTATCTATCTATCTATCTATCTATCTATCTATCTATCTATCTATCTATCTATCTATCTATCTATCTATCTATCTATCTATCTATCTATCTATCTATCTATCTATCTATCTATCTATCTATCTATCTATCTATCTATCTATCTATCTATCTATCTATCTATCTATCTATCTATCTATCTATCTATCTATCTATCTATCTATCTATCTATCTATCTATCTATCTATCTATCTATCTATCTATCTATCTATCTATCTATCTATCTATCTATCTATCTATCTATCTATCTATCTATCAATTTACTTTCAATGAATATTAATTAGCTGATATCTCAACCGTTTACTCCGTGATTATCCGTGTAAGAAATAATGACGTCAAGAATATTAACCCTTTTTAAAATCCAGTTTTCCTTCTTTACCCATGCCCTGTTTTATAATTACACACATCTTCACTGTGTACAAGTATTTCACTGTGCAATCACTGCTGTGGAGTGTACTGGTTGCATAATCAATTTGTAAATAGTGCAGGCCCTGATGAGACAGCTCCTGCAGGAACTGTCTCATCTGGGTCTTCACTATTTACATGTACATGTAGGTATATTGACGCGAATAGCAAGCGAAGGGTTAATTAGATTAACTGTTATCATATTAGCACATGTGCAGAGTAGAATCGTATCTTTATTATATCTTTATCAATGTATCTTTGTTATAGCATAAGCTTACAGAGCAGACCCTGATCAGATCTATCTAACACTCGTATTACATGTACCCCGTCAAACCAACCTTGCTAATTCATTAGGTGCAAATACTCTATTTGTCACATTGATTTCAAAACCACAAGCTACTAAAATGTTCCTTTTCTCTGGTAAATAGTCCTTTTCGGTAGATGTATCCAAAGAGGTTGGATCTAGAAATAGTCTATGAGGGAATCGGTTAAAAACAACTCAGTGTTACCCCTAAATAGTCGCTTTATAGAGATTCGACTGTACACAATATACATGCAAGCACTCGTTCGACCTGTTTGCATTGCAAATCTTTCTCGTCCACGACTTTGCAACAAAATCGGAATTTGGCTAGCAAAACATAATTGTCTCATAGTTACAATTTTACCGTTATCCGGTTAATCGCCAACTGATACAAATCTGCAAACAGCTTGGATCCAGATGAGACGCCGAGTAGCATCATCAGGATCCAAACTGTTTGGTATTCGATCAAAAGCTCCCAAGGAGCTTGTTTAACCCGGAACTGCACCCGATCCAAGTTTGAGCAGACATTTAAGATGTTCTAGAGCGTGGATAAGTGTGCACGAGATACCCATTGAGATAATTAAATGGACAACAGTCTGTCCCATATTAAAAAGATATCCTCCAACAATGAAAACTGACACGATATGCAAAATAAGGTGTGTGTGACTCCATACCTGACGCGATACATGTCAAGGGTTGAATGCATGACAGTTGTATCCATGGTCAAAGAAGTTGCAATTAAATGTGGATGGTTGGAACATTGTCTTTTTAGAAAGTAAAGAAATAGATCTGTCATATTCCATTAGCAAACAGAGCAGACCCTAATCAGACGGATCCTATAGGAGCCATCTGATCTGGGTCTACTCTGTTTGCAAAGGCTTGAAAATGCGTTTATATGAGGGAAAGGATTATGGGTTAACATATTGACATCATACAACCTGGGTAAGTGTAAACATATTGACATCATACAACCCGGGTAAGTGTAAACATATTGACATCATACAACCCGGGTAAGGGTTAACATACTGACATCATACAACCCGGGTAAGTGTAAACATATTGACATCATACAACCCGGGTAAGTGTTAACATATTGACATCATACAACCCGGGTAAGTGTAAACATATTGACATCATACAACCCGGGTAAGGGTTAACATATTGACATCATACAACCCGGGTAAGTGTAAACATATTGACATCATACAACCCGGGTAAGTGTTAACATATTGACATCATACAACCCGGGTAAGTGTAAACATATTGACATCATACAACCCGGGTAAGTGTTAACATATTGACATCATACAACCCGGGTAAGTGTAAACATATTGACATCATACAACCCGGGAATGGGACAACATATTGACATCATACAACCCGGGTAAGGGTTACATATTGACATCATACAACCCGGGTAAGGGACAACATATTGACATCATACAACCCAGGTAAGGGGCAACATATTGACATCATACAACCAGGGTAAGGATTACATGTAACATATTGACATCATACAGCACGGGTAAGGGTTAACATATTGACATCAAACAACCCGGGTAAGGATTACATGTAACATATTGACATCATACAACCCGGGTAAGGGTTACATGTAACATATTGACATCATAACACCCGTGTAAGCGTTAACATATTGGCATCATATAACCCGGGTAAGGGTTACATGTAACATATTGACATCATACAACCCGGGTAAGGGTTAACATATTGACATCATACAACCCGGGTAACGATTAACATACTGACATCATACAACCCGGGTAACGGTTAACATATTGACATCATACAACCCGGGTAACGGTTAACATATTGCCATCATACAACCCGGGTAACGATTAACATACTGACATCATACAACCCGGGTAACGGTTAACATATTGACATCATACAACCCGGGTAACGGTTAACATATTGACATCATACAACCCGGGTAACGGTTAACATATTGTCATCATACAACCCGGGTAACGATTAACATACTGAAATCATACAACCCGGGTAACGGTTAACATATTGACATCATACAACCCGGGTAACGATTAACATACTGACATCATACAACCCGGGTAACGATTAACATATTGACATCATACAACCCGGGTAAGGGACAATATTGACATCATACAACCGGGGTAACGGTTAACATATTGACATCATACAACCTGGGTAAGGGTTAACATATTGACATCATATAACCCGGGTAATGGTTAACATATTGACATCATGCAACCCGGGTAACGATTAACATACTGACATCATACAACCCGGGTAACGGTTAACATATTGACATCATACAATCCGGGTACGGGACAATATACTGACATCATACAACCCGGGTAAGGGTTAACATTTTGACATCATACAGCCCGGGTAACGGTTAACATATTGACATCATACAACCCGGGTAAGGGACAATATATTGACATCATACAACCGGGGTAACGGTTAACATATTGGCATCATGCAAGCCCTTTCAGTTTGTGGTTTATTCAGAAGTGCTTTTCGTGAGGTCGAATAATTCGGACAGATTTTACAAGCATGCAGTATATGGTATAATTATATCGTCACAAATAATAACCTCCATGTGAATATGTGCTATCACAAAAAAAAGTCAAATCACCAACCTGCTCGCTGTATCATATTTTTAGATTAATGGGAGAATTATTCAACAATCTAAACATATTCTGGTACCAGACTGTGATAGTTACCAGTGGTACTTAACCCTTTCCTTCATAAATTCGCCTTTCTACGCCTCTGTAAAAGTCACTTTTTGAAACCATTAGGAAAAATAGAGCATTTACTCCTATAGGAGCAAATGTTCTATTTATCACAACGGGTTCAAACTACAAAATTCTAAAATGTTCCTTTACTTTAATTAATACTCGTTTTCGGTAGATTGGTTGGATCTAAAAATAGCCTATGAGGGAATCGGCTAGCCCTTGTCTGCTGACAAACATATGTTTGGTCAATTCTGATCTGTTACAATGTCTACATACTTTTGATTTAGACCTTTTAAGAAACTATTGTCATAATGTCAAACAGCTTGGGACCTGATGAGACGTCGAGTAAATCGGCTTCTCATCTGGATCTAAACGGTTTGCTTTACGCGAATCAGGTCGCGCTTAACCCTTTCCCTGATGAATATTCATGTAGGAAATAATGACGTCATGAATATCAATAAGATTATTTTTTATAATGGCATATGGACACAGGATATTTCGGCTCAGACAGAAGCTGTATAATCAGATCTATATTATACCACAAGCAAACAATGCAGACCCTGATCAGACGGTATCTACAGGAGCCGCCTGATCTGGGTCTACTCTGTTTGCAGATGCGTCCAAATGCGAAAGGGAAATGGTTAACAGAAAATTGGTTAAACTTACTTCAGAGTTTCATATTGCGTTTGATGTAAATTCCATAAATTCTATATGTTTTGACAATCAATGTACAGCAAAAACAGACAATGCTCGGTACGTATGGCGACAGAATTGAAATCAAGTACATTGTATATGTATCTTATTGCATCGATGCACCTGTGTGCTAAACAATCAACAACAACACACCTGCAACATATTTGCGAACATAATTTATGTATCCGTTGTAATATTCCATTAGTAAACCGGGCAGATCCTGATCAGACGGAGGTTATTTGTGTTTCCAGTAGAACCTAAGCGGCCGTTCATGTATTCAACTCAAGCAAACAAAACAGACCCTGATCAGACGACCCAAGCAGGAAAATCTTACTACATCAACACTTTAACTCATACATATTCATTTAAGATATAAATTACATCATGAATATTGATTAGCTTGGTTCTTATGATGGCATATGAAAATATGAAGTTTTGGCCATATCAGAACCAGTAGAATCAGATCTATATAATTCTATAGAAAAAGAAGAGATCCGGGATCAGATATATCCTGCTTGAGTCGTCTGATCCGGATCTACTCTGTTTACAAAGGCACTAAAAGGCACCTCTATCAGGCAAATGGTTAACTCTTTCCCTATTCTCATTCAGTATTCGTTCAAGAAATAATGATACCATGAATATTTATTAGCTGAATTTATATAATTTCCACATGTAGACAGAGTTTTTGGCATTGGTAGGATCTAAAGAATCAGATCTATATTATTTCATAAACATATTGGGCATACCCTGTTCAAACGGATCCCACAGGAGCCATCTGATCTGGGTCGCCTCTGTTTGCAAATGCCTGAAAATGTATTTATATGATGGAAAGGGTTAAGAAGGAGCTAGACGCTATGAATGAGACAGAGATAGAGTCTTGTGTAATGCATTCTGTATCTTGATCCACTTAAAACACTTTTATCCAGTCACCAGGCTTCTCTAGTGACATAATAAAGGGGGTGCAAATAAACTTAGGTTTATTAGGTTACTTCCGGTAGTGGAAGGTTTATTAGGTTAGTAGATAGGCGTAATGATTCTATAACCATGGAACTATTTTAGTTTTCTGTAAATATTCATAAACATGTTGATGGAATAGATCTAACAGATCTATTTGGTCACCAGAAGAATTATTCAAATGAGAAAAAAAAAAATGGCTACAGCTGGATTCGAACCCGCGCCTGATCCTACAAAAACTAATTCTAATCTCTCTAGAGACGTCGCCCTTACCGATTACGCCACTGAGGCCACATACAAAATGACGTTGATTTATCACTTTTATTAATTTAATCCACCGCTGGCAAAACCCGTTTTTGATAAAATCAAACCTGGAAGCAAAGATTGACAGATAAATAGTAAATGTTTTCTTTTCACTCTCATGATTATTTGATTGATAAACTCTTACAGGGGCGGTGATAGTCATAAACCTAAATATAGCCTGTTCAGTTCCATCGATTTCTGAGTGACGTTAGGTAGAATCTAAAAATAGAAACCGAGACTACGTAACTCGAATTTGACCAAAGAATATAGATCATGTCTGTTTGAAATAACTTATCGACCCTCGATTCAAATCATCTTATTTTTCAAATTCAACCACGTTTCCCTTCTAGTAATACAAGTATCGAAACTATATTCCTCTGCGGTAGCTCATTAGATCTATTTACGTCTAAATGGAAGTGAAAAGGGAGGGATCCGTTGATTGAAAAACTGCATTTTCAATGTAAATTATTTCAAGAGTGTTATGAGTCTATAAAAAAGACATTTAACTATATTGACTGGATAAATCGAATAATAGGTTAGTGCCGTAGATGGGACGCCTTTATCCGACTCGGAGAGAAAACAGTTGAGGCTCGGCAAGCCTCGCCTCAACGTTTTCTCCCCTCGTCGGATAAAGCGTCCCATCTACGGCACTAACCTATTATTCTCTATATCATGCTGTGAAACAAAATGATGTCTGCTCAGATGTGGATCTGGAGCCATTTTGCCTATTTTAAATTCGAACAAACATTTGAGAAACTATTGGCCGAGTGTCAAACAGTTTGGCACCTGATGAAACACAGAGTGACTCGGTGTCTTACTTGTATCGAATATGTTTGCAAATGAGAGTCAGGTTGGGGATTTCCCTGTTCTATAATTAGACTTTCAATACCTACTGAATATTCATGGCCGAAATGAAATATGGAACGTGGAACATTGCAGCCATTTTGGAAACATATCTCTTAAATTCAATTAACAAACAGAGCAGCCCTGGATCAGACGGCTCCTGGTCCGGGTCTACTCTGTTTGCAGATATGTGAAAAGGCGTTTATATGAAGGAAAGGGTCAACCCATAAAAATATATCTAATTGATTCTGTCAAATTACGTATTTTGAACTAATCTAAAAGCTCATTGTGTTGCCCGTTTCTACAAGAGTGTAACAAAGAGCCCTTTCTAAAAACATCTGGTCTAGGTCTACCAAGTTGCGTTTACTTGACAAACATATATACATCGTTCTACGCCTTTGCAAACAGAGTAGATCCCAATCAGATGGCTCCTGATCGGGGCCTACTCTGTTTGCTTCAGAAATAATATAGATTATGATTCTACATTTTCTACCGTGGCAAAAATTATTACAAAATTAACTTACATGCATTTAATAGTCATAGTAACATTATTTCTTGCATGAATATTCATGGAGTATAAGTATGGTTAAAAGGTGCTCTAATTATGCAATCGTCATGTAAGGTTTTGTCTTTGGTATCTAGTGGAGGTATTTTAATGTTTATAGACGAGACATGATCCTGGGTTTCATTACTATAGGTCAACGGGGAGCTGAATAATTTGAAACACAAAACATGCAAATCATTACCGTCTTATTTTTTGTGGATTTCATATTAACCCATTACCCCATAGGCTATTTTAGATACAATATATTTGAATAAATATACCAAGAAGGAACATAAACTAGAGAAAATGTCTTTTTTAGAATTTTGTAGTTTGAAACAATTGTGATAAATAGAGCAGTTGCTCCTATAGGAGCAAATGCTCTATTTATCACAATGGTTTCACAAAGTGATCTTTACAGTGCATCAAAAGTCGCAAATATGAGGGAATGGGTGAACCCTTAAATCCTATAGGAGCATATGCTCTATTTATCACGATGGTTTCAAACTACAAAAATCTATTTTTTCCCTTTTCTCTAGTTAATGCTCCTTTTCGTTACATTTATTCAAAGAGGTTTGATCTAAAAATAGCCTATGAGGGAAATGGTTAAATCAATGAAAATTAAGGTAAGAAATAATGACACGAGGAATACTAACTGGCTGATTACATGTTTATGGAGCCAGAAAGCTTTGGTTAATTGTAGAAGCTACAGCAGTATATCTATATTATTCCATAATTAAACAGAACTGACCTAGACGTTTGATACGGGTCTCGTCTGTTGCAGATGCGTTAACCCTTTCCGTCATAGATTAAAATAGATCTGATTTTACAGTTTCTACTACGGCCCAATTCCTGTATCCATGTGCTAAAATAACACACTATTCGAATTAATAATCGTAAGGTCATTATTTCTTACATGAATATTCATGGTGGAAAGGGTTAAAATATACTTAATAGCTTTGCAATTCTGCTTTTATCTCATTATACCCCCATAAACGAAATTGGGGGCGGGGTATATTGGAGTCACCGTGTCCGTTCGGATGAAGTTCTGCTCCTGCGATAAAGGTTTTCATTTGTCGCTTCATGCATGCTTGAATGGTCTCCCTTTTCGTTATTTAACAAATAAAAATTTAGCGGTCGGGAGCTTTATTTCTATAACCCCCATCTCTGTGTCAACTGTGCTAGTCGGGGTATTCATCACCTTTAGTGGCAGTTCTTGTTTATTCAGACACACATTTAATCGTTTACTCCATATTTACGCGTTTCTACTCGATTGCAAACGGAGTAGACCCAGATCAGACAGCTTCTATAGGCGTCGTCTGATCAAGGTCGTCTCTATTTGCTCATGCTATGATATAGATATGATTCTATGTTTCTATCATAGACAAACATTTCCGTGTCCATGTGCTAGTATAACACTTCAGCTAATTAACCCTTTCGCTGCCTATGCCGGATCTGTGATTACCTATGCAAACTGTTTGTTATTGTTATCATGTTTTTGAAACAAAAATGAAGAAAATCAAAAGAATGAAAATTTGTAGCAGATGACAAAGTTAGCAGACGACAGAGCTTGGCAGCGATACGGTTAATAAATAATCATGCTGTCATTAGTTCTTATTTCTTCGAAATCGCAACTTGATTGATTATTTTGATACTATCTTTTGAAAACTTTGTCACAAGGAAATCATTGTCACAAGGAAAACAAGGAAAACATTGTCACAAGGAAACGTGATGCAAATATATAACTGAACTTTAAATGGCATCTCCCAACGAAACCGACCTTCTTATGTCATTTGCGTGTTACATGTACATGTATATTACACGTGTGCAGTATAACACATAATGTTATATTAAATTGGATACACGCAGTATCATATGATAAAATGTATTCCAGTTGGTACAGGAAGTTTCTGATCCAGTGGTTGACTGGGTGCTTCGTTGTTTGCAGTACTCCTTTCTCAGTTAGTTTAGACCGGAAACTTACAGTTACCCGTGTACATGAGAAGCGCCAATTGACACGCATTTGCAAACGGCTTGGATCCAGATGACTTTGACACGCGGTCAAAGTTTTTTTTAGCAAATCTAAAGCAGAAAAAACTATAACAGATTAGACATGATTTTTCCCCAGCAGGCAAAGGGTTAATGAAATGCATGCTTCAGATTATAATTTCGGTGCAAGAAACATGTAAAGTGCAGTGAGGTTACTAGTGTAAAACTCTATTATGAATAGCAAGAACTGTTCCTATCAGAGCGACATTTATTCCACAAGAGGTCGCTGTGTTTGTGTCCCCACTTTCACGGCGTTCTAAGTGTTATGTTACAGGGGTCGCATGCAGCGTACCAGCCCACGACCTGTGGGTTCTCCCTCATAGCGATCTGTCTCGTACACCTGACGACGTCATCGTTGTAGCAGGATATTTTCTACATTTCTCGGACATACACAAGTCATTCCGAACGAAACAATTTATGGTGTTCGTACGAATTACAGCCCAACCCTCTGACATTATTACTGGGGATTAGACATGTGTACACTTTTTAACCTACCAGGAAATTAACATCACACTATTGGCTACCAAACTCTGTTGCCGCTATTCAATTGCCACAGAATTATAAGTGCCAAAGAAGCAATGTTTGTTATTTTCTTTAATATCATTGGTCCAGTTATGAAACTTGCTGTACCAACTAGAATGTCTGTGACTGGGTTATTTCATAAAGAGAAATTTCAAAAGAAACTTAAATAATACTGTTTTAAACGGCACACACACACACACAACGGATTTGCTCCATTCCCTCATATTGACGACTTTTGTCGACTCTATTAATGTCACTTTGTGAAACCATTGTGATAAATAGAGCAATTGCTCCTATAGGAGCAAATGTTCTATTTATCACAATGATTTCAAAATACAAAATTCTAAAATGTTCCTTTTCTCTATTTAATACTCCTTTTCGGTAGTTTTATATAAAGAGATTGTATCTAAAAATAGCCTATGGGGTAATGGGTTAAGCACTTATCCCTGCTACTTGGCAGTGACCTGCACATACGTTTGCTGCTGTGACCTCGTTTTTGAGGAAGGAAAAGGGGTTCCAGTTCTTCCACATGCACCCTATTCTCCTGCCCATATGACTATGTTTTGTATCCGAGACTGAAACATTTATTTTAGCTGGTAGACATTATATGTCTAGACTGGCCCTGGGATCCGCTGTTAATCGGTGTATGCGGGGTAAACCTGGAAATGAGTATGGACATGAGTTTAAATGAGTATGGACATGCGTTTAAAAAGTGGATTATACGTTTGAAACCTTGTGTACGTAAATAAATTAAAACCTGTCAATAGCACGTATTGTATTACCCCATTTGCATTACTGTTGAAATGCCCCTCGTATTCAGGGATACTTCTAAAGAAACCCGTAACATGAAAAACAGTGCAGACCGTAATGAGAGGGCTCAACTAGGAGAGGCCGTCTCATCGAGGTATACACTGTTTGCTAAGGACATTAGCGACTTTTCTTCCGCACTGTGTGGGTTAAAGCATATCGCCTCCGCCTAAAGAGTTAAATGTATTATAATCAATTTTGACCCATATTGTCCCCGCGATGTCATCTATCTATAAGTTACTTTAATCCATACATCACTGCTTAAGAAGGTCATGCATGCTAAGGATAAATGACATGAATATTGTTTTTAAACCACATCTCTTTTAAAATCTTTTAATGGAATATGAGCAAATTGCACAAAAAAAGGTCCTCAGGAAAGTCAAATTATCCAAGTCGTGTAAATCGTTTAGGCCCAGTGTATAGATCAGTAATTTGATCTTAATAGATTGGATATAAGCAGAGGGTTATAGTTGCTTTTGTAAGTATTTTCTCCTCCTAAACCATTGACCTGGATTTGGTCTAAAGTACTGATCCATATGTAATGTATCAAAGTTATATAAATCTGCTGCTGCACAGTTAGGCTACAGAAGCTATGTTTGGAAATCTTCTTTGCAAAACTTGCATATGGTGTTTTCAAATAAGTCTCAATACCGGTCTGTAAGATAGGTAAAAGTTTAATGCTGGATATTGTCTGCATCCTACATGAAGTAGCCACCTACCGAAAACGATCTTACTTCGACCTTAATAAAATTCCACTTTATAGGCGTTTACTGTAATTACGAAACGTTGTGATATATGGAAGGTGAGCTGTGATAGGGTAATTCTGTGTCACGTGTCACTAGATTATACAATAAAGCTGAAGTAATGTATGTAAGGTATGTATTATCCCCCCAGTTCTAGAGTGAACACGGGTGCAAACAGAAGTGCAAGCATCGGATGTAGACATTGGACACTATATAATGGGGTCAGTAATAGGGTACAGTAAAACCCAGCTAATGCGACCACTTAATGAATAAACATGTCTGTCTTTGTAAATTATAAGCAGATGGTTGCTTAATGCAGGACAAAAGAAATGCAGAAAGCTCCTAGGAGCTTTCTGCATTACTTTTGTCCTGCGTTAAGCTACCACCTGCATATAGCACCAAGAATTATACCTCTTTTAGGTGGTCATATTAGCGGGGTTTTACTGTATTTGTTATCTTTAATTATATTTTCCCACGCTTCATCTCATGTATATTCATGTAAGAAATAATGACATTATTACTACTTATAATATTATTTTCAATGATACATTTGAACACAGTGTAGTTTTTCCTTGGCAGCAACAGAGAGGGTCTTAGATTTATACTATTCCATTAGCTAACAGAGCAGAACACTGTAGACATTGGACACTATATTAATTGGGTCAGTAATACGGTATTTGTCATTTTAAAATGTTTTATTTCATCTCTTTCCCCTCATGTATATTCATGTAAGAAATAATGACAATATTACCGCTAATAATATTATTTCAATGATACATTTGAACACAGTATAGTTTTGCCTTGGCAGAAACAGAATCCTTAGATATATATTATTCCATAAGTAAACAGAGCAGAACATGTAAACCCTTAACCATTCTCTTGCTGAATTTTAAAATACATTTTGCCTTCTTTTCCCATGCCCTGTTGTATACTTACATATATCTGCACTGTGTACGTGTATTTCGCTGTGCAATCATTGCTGCGGAGTGCATTGGTTGCACAATTAACTTGTAAATAGTACAGACCCTGATGAGACCCAGGAGCTGTCTCATCTGGGTCTTATCTATTTACAGGTAGGTATATTGACGTGAATAGCAAGCGAATGCTTACTATTGCGACAACCTGCCAGTTACTCAGTAATATGAGTCTATTGTCTTTTGTTCCAATTGTTTACTATACCTAACTTGTTTTATTGTTTCAACATCCTGAATGCTCCCAAGGTATTTGTATCAAGGGTGTACTTTGCTTTAACTCTTTTGGCGCGAAATTTAAAAGTGTCGTCTGCATTAATAATTTCATATTAAATATAATTCTAAACTAAATAATAAGGGTATATTATTTAGTAAAACATTTGTTTTTAAAACACGTATGCTTTTGGTTAAAACAAGTTGGCTTCCTTTAAAAAGGAAGACAAGGAGAGGTCTGCAGTGTCTTCTGTGTATTTACACATTTAAATGGAATAGTTCAAAGATGAAGGTATTGTCCTGTTTTATTAACCTGTCATATTGTACGCTTGCTGAACACGCCATATATAGCTTCGGTTGATATCGATTGTTTCCGCTAATAAAAGCTTTCCTACATGGCATATTCAAGTACCTGTACATTTTTTGTGAATCTCGTGAAAAACGTTTGAAACACATGTTTACCCAAGCTGAATATATCCTTTCAGTGACGTAGGAATATTCAATTTGACAGGTTAATAAAACAGGACAATACTTTAGGCAATGTAATTAATGTTGATTCTGAGCGTCGTTGATAGGACAGCTACTATATCAAGAAGTTTGATAAGGGCCTACCTGTACTTATTGGCCTGTTTTATTAACCTGTCAAAATGTAAATAATTATACGCTTGCTGAACACGCCATAAATAGCTTCGATTGATATCGATTGTTTCCGCTAATAAAAACTGTCCTACTTGGCTTATTCGAGTATTTGTACATTTATTGTGAATCTCGTAAAAAACGCTTGAAACACAGGTTTACTCAATCTAAATGTATCCTTTTAGTGATGTAGGAATATTCACATTTTGACAGGTCAATAAAACAGGACAATACCTGTAAGTGAAATGGTTTGAAGTCATATATGTTATATAGAAACGCGTCACAAACCATGTATTTGTTCCGGAGTTACCTGTGGTTAAACAGACAAGCAATAAGCATAAACAGTAAAACCTCTCTATAACGGCCACTAACTTGTGTTAATTAGTTGGTAGTTAGGGCAGGTGGCTGCTCAAAGCAATGTGAAAGTAAAACAGAACGCTCATATAGGAGCGTTCTGCAGCTGCGACCCTCTCATCTTCTTTTGAACCATCAATATAAACTTGTTCATAATCTTCAAATTTTGAAATTATTCCATTTAAAAAAGAACTGAAAAAAGAAACTGAACTCAAGCGAGCTTGTTTCAGACTTTTTATGCCTCGTTAGTTAAACGTCTTTTCAACTAATTTTCAACTAAAGATTAATCACTATTTTGAAAACAGTTTATCATACGTATTCCAAAAGATGGAATTAGCTTTTCCTTAGATCCAAATAAACGTTGAAATGTAGGTTAAAAACATGTTTATGAGCGGGATTTGATAGGTTTGAAGCCAATTTAGAGGTATACTGCATGTATATTTTTTCACAACGAGAGTAAAGTGATGGCTCATTCGCCTCAACATATGCTATTTTAGCAGGGGATGTCATAAAGGCACCCAATGCTAAACGTAAACCTTGGCGATGAGTTTGGACCTCACTAAACTTCTGTAAAACTTGAGCATTACATTGCGATCTGCACCTCATTCGGTATGTGCAAGAACGTGAAGCAATTTCAATGTTTTTTGACATTTAGCCTTTAAATATTTAATATGAGGTATAAAGGAAAGTTTCTTGTCAAAATGACACCGAGAAATTTTGCCTGGTCTACAACAGGAATGGGATCACCATTCAAGTGTAAACCAGGATCATTGTGGATTTTTCTCAGTTGACAGAAATGTACACAATTTGTTTTGGACTTTGAAAATCTAAAACCGTTTTCAGTAGCCCATTTTTGAGCTTTATCAATGGACTGTTGAAGTTGACGTTCAACAGTACGCATGTGTTTAGAACGGTAACAAATTAAAAAGTCATCAACATATAATGAACAGTCCGTGTCATTAGTAATACATTTAACAATATTTTTAATGTTAACATGAAATAGAGTGACTTACAAAATACTTCCTTGTGGAACACCCGTTTTCATTTTTTGCATACCATGAAGAGTACAGTCAAATCTGTCTTAACGACACTCTTGTTTTCAGCGACATCCTGTCAGATACGACAGTCTTTCCCTCCTCTCGATGTATTTCCTTCTATATTTCATCTGAATTTAACGACACACTGTGAGAAGCGACATTCAATTTGAACTCCCAAATCGGCAAATGATACTGTTTTCAGCGACATTGAGACGGTCCCTACATGGCGGTATTATGAGTAAATCCACGGATGTGACGCGCTTGTCATAACAGTGATTTGACAGACTCGTTATCGTGAAACTAACAAAGCGTTAATCTCGCTAGAAGCGAGACTGTCAAATTCATTATGGCTTCTCTAGCTACAAAACGTATTTACCTGAAATTAGAACAGAATTTTTTGGCAATAATCAACTAGATCAGGGGCGCCTGGCTTACAGAATAGCAGATTGAAGAACTTGGGGTCGGTCGCACCCAAATTCAGAATTTAAAGAAAAGAAAGATCGAGCTGACAAGCGATTATGAAAACAACGCGCCATCGACATCAAAGCGCCGCCGCTATTTCACAGGTTTGTTTATTATGTTTGCTAGTTTCACACATTATTACGATTATATTAAAGATGGCACATACAGTTCGGCATATTCTAATGATGAAAATTTACTTATAAAATGTAAGCATGCCCCAGAATAATGTTTCTGTTCGATCATTTTCTGTACTGATGACGTCATTGTTATGAACAACGGTATCACACAGTGCAGATCAAGTCTAACAATTCTGAAAGGGGGTGATCCCCGAGAGCAAAAATTACAACACAAAAAGAGAAAATTGCAGACGCGGTTTTATTGAGTCTGTTCATGAGTTATCTTTTTGAAAATTCGCTCATTTTAGTAAATTTGCTTTCTATTCTGTTACAGGAAATGCAGAAATAAACACACTGGTGTTGGAATGGTTCAAGGATGCTGTATACAGGCGCATCAATGTGACTGGCCCGCTGTTGCAGACCAAAGCACTGGACTTTGCAAAGGGTCTGGACAAAATTAACTTTACGCCTCAAATGGCTGGCTTCAAAGCTTCATTAAGCGTCACAAAATTGTGCTTGGCAAACAATCTGGTGAGAGAGGTGATGTTGACATTCATTGTGTAAACGATTGGAAATTGAAACTTGGTGAAATTTGTTCAGATTAAACTGCTGAAATTTTTTTCAACATGGATGAAACTTGTTTGTTTTATCGTGATACCAGTAAAACAACATTCCACTTCAAAGGAGAAGACTGTGCGGGGGCAAAAGATCCAAAGAGCGATTGACAGTGGCACTATGTGCAAGTGCAGCAGGTGAAAACCTCTAGTTATAGGGAAGTCAAGAGCTCCCCGGTGATTTGGAAAAATTAATGTGAAAGATTTGGCTGTTGACTATTTTTATAATAAAAAAGCCTGGATGAACAGTTATGTTTTCGAAGAATTTTTAAAATCACTAAATAAACAGATGAAATCACAGGGTCGACAAATTCTACTCTTTGTTGACAACGCCCCTTCTCACCCAGACATTCAACTGAGCAATGTAAAACTACAGTTTCTCCCACAAAATACAACATCATTTACACAGCCCATGGACGAGGGGATAATTCAAGCAATGAAGCTGATATATCGCAAACGCCAGATACAGTAGAATAATGACATTATTAATACACACACATAAATGTACAGGCTTTATTACCAGAATGTTTAATACATTACCTCATGTGCTATTTTAGGAAAAACCCGTAAACTAAGAAAAACTTTCTCTAAATTTTACTAGCGAAATCTCTCGTTTATTGGCAAGTACCAATCTAATCTCAAGGAGCTTCTGCGACACGGTGTTTCATATCCTAAATTTGATGGTGATGTAATTTACAAACTTCGTAAAATTATTGGACATACCCATTTTCTCACTTTGTTCATAAAATATGTTAAAAAATCATTAAAAAGGGATATGATCCTGTAGTTCTACAACATACTGCACGTTTGGTTGTCAACCCTTTTACAGTTGACAATCACGCTGGCCTCTTTGCATGTACGCCGACAAAAAAGGTTTAGTACTCTATGAAGGCGACCTCTTAAATCCAGAAATGGAAGGAGAACGTCGGATATCTGTACTATTTCGTTTTTGTCGTACCCTTTAATACTTTTCTACAGTTACTCTGTTTGCAGCTCAATCATTGAGTACACTAGCGATAGGTGGATACAGTTTGTTCATTTAAATGTTTTCGTTATACATGCACTTTACCACTGTATTTGCCGTCGCGGTTGTTGTAGATTAGTCGGAGAGGGGAAACGTTTATTTACACTGTTTGTCTTTTAGGGTGGGGATGGAATAAGTGTGAGGTTGGGCGCTCATAAACCGGTTTAACCCCCCCAGTGACTTTTGTCACTGACCGTTCCAAGGCGGTACTTCCATCTTCCCCTTATTGTGTGTTTGTTTTGTCTTTGTGCGTCTCTTGTTGTTTTTATAGTTATGTACATTTGCTGTTTCATTGTGTTGCTGTTATGGCGACTGTTTGTTCTGTATGTGGTGTTTCCTGCATGACTCATTTTTGTACTTTTACTAAAACTACAGAAAAGACACTTTATTAGAGAAAATTAGATGTTTTATTGCCTTCAAAGAATGCAATATACCAGTCGGACGAGTTTCTTTTTAACGGCAAAGAGTTCACTATTTCTTGTAGTGTACATGTGCAAGACAAAATAGTTCTCCTCAATTCTGCACTAGTTTAGTTGTTAAATGTTCATTTATGTATTTACTTTTCATGCAGTACTTCGCTTTGTAAGATAACTACTACTTGTCTATACAAGACAAACCTTTTAAAAGCTTGAACTGAATAAACTCAAAAGAAAACGCGAATGAATATCGGTATCACTAAACAACGGATATGACCGGATAAGAAGTTCAAATTCGCGGGTATGAGTTGCGCAGGCTAAAATCAACCACATAAGCATTTCACTCATATCCGCGTACATGTACGTCATGCCCGATGTTTAGTCAAACATTGTTTTCGCAACACATTGGCGTTTCTAAAGCAGCAATAGCTTGCCTGTTTTTCCCCAATGATCAACTGCTTCTCCGCCGATAGCAAGGAATCTCCCTTCTAGAAAACCTGTTGTGTTTTTTTCATCGACCCATTATCTTGCCGCTGATAGGAAGGGAGAGGACAATTTTTATATCGACACCGATCCGAGTAATCCGTATATAATTTCGCAATGTCTAGTTTCGCTTTTATACCCACAGTGCTGCAACAATTTCTTTTCTATTAGCGCATTTTTACAGATGAAACACGATAGAAATGCCAACTTCTCTTGCAGTGTTAACAGGCTAGTATGCGTATCACTCTCTACAATGGATTTAATTAGTTTTTCCACAACACGATATGGAATTTGACATTGTCATCATAAAAATGCGAGACGTACATGTAGGCCTCTTCGTTTACGAAAAATGCCGATGACAATATCTTTATCTACCAAAATGCCGATCAAATTTGTCTCGGTTAGTGGAATAGTCTGAATAATTTTCTCTTACAAACGGTCTATTCCATAAACATTAACCTGTAGTTATGCGAAAAAGATATATCTATGACGTCATTTATTCGGGTTTGAAATACCAGTTCAAGATAAGAAGGTAAGATTTACTGTACTTTCTCATTATTTATAATTATTTTTTATACTTATATTGTTATAATTATTATTTATATGTTGGTGTTTTGCATATACATGTATACCCCCCCCCACACACACACACCAAATACATCAAAATTAATTTAATAAATATACCATAATGCAAAAAAAACTGAATTTGTGTAGACTCAGATCAGGAGCTATTCTAAATCTCGATAAATGCATAATAAATGCAAATGAGACAGATATCAGGAAAAGTGGGTTGGGAGATTGTAAACAGTGTAGTCCCAGATCAGCAGCCGCTTTTCCCATACGGCATCTGATCAGAATCTACACTGTTTGCTTGACCACATGAATAAATAATGCATATATTCTGGTGATTTTCAAGCAGTGTGAAGCAGATGCTGCGTGTGAGATGCAGCTGATCTGAGTCTACACTGTTTGAAATGCAACGCATTCTCCATTTTCCTTGTGCCCGACTAAAATGCATTATAAAAACGGAAAATGTTTCAAAGAACAATAAATAGCATAATTTATATGTGTCGGAATTTCATGATTTCATTTAGTTCAGTGAACATGCAGATGAAATTTGTCTTCCGATTATTTTTTTCTGGTGGCATCATTCGTTTTGTAGCCAGGCCCTAACCTGGACGGGTTCAGTACTTTAGATCCAGATCAGGCACCGGAAAACTCAACATCTAATCAGGATCTATAATTGGATTCAGATCAGACACACAGTTACCCAGAATCTAATTAGATATATTTTGGACCCAGGTCCGGTGCCGAGTTACTCAGTATCTGATCTAAATCATTGTTTGGATCTAGATCCAGATCAGACATCATACTCAACTTCTGATCTGGATCTAACCTTAATGGCTGAAATGAGTTCTCAGCGTCTGATATCGATCCAAGCGTGGATCCCGAACCGGCGCTGAGTTACTCGCTGTATGATCTGGGTCCGCGCTGAATGAATATAGGAATTATTTACTCAGCTCTGATCTGGATCAAGCCTGTTTGGAAATGATATTTTATTTTGAATAGCAGGCGATAGGTTACTGTTCCGAACATATTTAGCTGAGATTTTAAGGTCAATTATAATAAAGTTCTGAAAATATATTGACTTGCATCGTTTTATCCCCGTGTATTATGCTTATACATACTTCAAATTGCATGAAAAATACACCATCAAAAAGAGAATTTAATTTCCTAAAATCGTTTTATTTACACTATAATGATAATGGCAAACATAAATGCATTTATATGGGACTGAAAAGGACAGGCGTCAGATTCAAACTAATTTTCCAATATTTCCAATAAACTGCATTGGTGAGAGTGTGTTACGCTTACCACATGGATATTGGTTATTGATTATCGGATAAGGCTTACCTATATCGGTGCAAGATAAGGGTTTGGAGGTTTGGCTATTGGGTAAAGGGTTAAGTACAGATTCACGAAGGTCTTTCATTATGCCATACTTCCAAGTTGTTTCGTAAGATTACTCAAGATCAAAGAAGACAGCAAGTGCAACCCCTTGATGAAAGCTTCACGAATAAATGTTTCCAGCCTAACTAAATGATCATTTGTAACACTGAATCCACTTTGATACTCCGTAATGAGGTTGGTGGATTCAAGATACCAAACAAGTCTTGCGTTTATCATGCGCTCTAAAGTTTTACATACGCACTTCGTCAAGGCTATAGGACGATAATATTTCAGATCTGTGTTATCTTTCCCTAGTTTTGGAACAGGAATGACTGTTGTCTGTTTCCAAAATTTGGACACTTTACCACTTGACCATATATGGTTAAGAATATCTAAAAGAACATGCATACAATTTGAAGGGGAGTGTTTTAGAAATTGATAATGAATGGCATCAGGTCAAACAGCTAAATCATGCGATTTATTAAGAGAATGTGAGACGTAAAATTAAGTTTTCCTCTTTTTTTTACTCTTTTTAATGTGCCTAAATTCAGGAGTAGACTTAGCTGATGAAGAGTTTTTAGCAAAAGCATCAGCTAAGGAATTGGCTATATCTTTTACATCTGTTAATTTTTTATCATCTCCATTTAAAGGTCGAAAAGAGGATTTACCTTTACGACTTATGTTACGCACCATATCCAATGCCTTCTTTACTGATGAACGACAATTTAATTTAGAAACATATTTCTTCCAAGACTGCGATTTAACAGTCTTGATTGTACGACGAGCTTAAGCCCTAAATACTCTAAGGTTTAACCTCCGTAACATTCTGATTACTGATGTCTGCTAGCATTTCTTCCTCATGTGTGTGCTGAAGATCACGGTCTCGCACAACTTCTTAGCAGAAGTTCAGAAACTGATGAGGAGATACCTGAATAGAGATGCCAGAAAACAGTTTATTCTTAAGTAGGTTATCAGATGGTTGTATTTTATTACATTCCACCAAATGTTTTTCCTGATCTGAAACCTTTGACATCTTTTGGTACACCTGCCAAACCCTGCAGTGCTTTCGTAACTGCAAAGGGGTGACAACTTTGCCAGTGATATGTCATCGTTAACCGGACAAATTACCAAGAATCTTGGCCAATAATTGTTCGTGTGATTTTTAGAGGTAATAGTTTCACGGTCAGACTCCGATGACTCAGAGTCTTTCCGTGATCTTTTGAAAGTGTTGGGTTTGTGAGTATTTGAGCGTTTTTGGCGGGGATTGCCATAGCGCTAAAATAAAATTCATCACCCATGCTCCCTTCCCACATCGGAGTCCAACAAGGTGAAGTCTTCGCAGCGAAAGTCTTCGCAGCGAAAGACAACGGGGTTACATGAATGATATACTCAGATAAATAGCAAAGTCGAGTCTACGCCGTACCTCCAATGCGTACCTCTATATAGGACACTGTCTGGCCAATAGGTTAATCGACGCGGGAATCGCTGGTCAACCATACACAAATCTACATGATTAGCCCTAAACCTCCGCCTTCAAAGACACTTCAGAACAAAGTTAATATTAGCGAAATAATGAAATGTATTAAAATAGAGAAAACAAGTCATTTAATAGAAAAATGACGAACTCTCAAGATATGAAGTATCCTTGGGCAAGACATGGTAAGCCGATTGATCAGGCTGGACCAGGCCTGACCGCTCGTCTGCGCCAAGGTTAAGGGCCAAAGCAGTGTGTTGCATCAAAGGTCATACTCTCAGAAACCTCCTTTGCTCAACTACCAGGATCCCATCACCTGGGCGATTCGAGTCTCAACTCACGGCAAACAGGTTGGTACTATTCGGGGGGATGCAGCTGGCGAATTCTAATCCCCGCCAGTAGGGGGGGGGGGTGTGGACAACGGACGACCAAACGACGGATGCCGGACACAGGGCGATGACAAAAGCTGACCTTGGCACTTCGTGGCAGGTGAGCTAAAAAGGTCTAACCCTTTCAGTTCCGACAAGAAGATTTTTAAATATGTTTGTATATTTTTGTATGAAAATCTAATAAGCCCTACGGCACATATTTTTGGGTATGGTAGTCACAGTTTGAAAAATGTTTGCAGCAGACCGTTACATCATGCTAAATACCAAATATAAAAGGTCTGGCTCTTACAGTACCAGATAAGAAGAGTTTTAAATATTTTTGTAAAAAGTACTAAAATGTGCAGGAATCACCACATACAGAACAAACACCAAGAGACGCACAAAGACAAAACAAACATACAATAGGAGGAAGATGGAAGTACCGCCTTGGAACGGTCAGTAACAAAAGTCACTGGGGGGGGGGGTTAAATCAGTTAATGGGCGCCCAACCTCACACTTATTCCGTCCCCATCCAAAAAGACAAACAGTGTAAATAAACGTATCCCCTCTTCGACTAATCTACAACAATCGCGACGGCAAATACAGTGGTAAGGTGCTTGTATAACGAAAACACATTCAAGTGAACATACTAGTTTGAACAATGCTTCTAGGAGACCATTTGTTCATGCTACATTACAAATATAAAGATCTAGCCCTTACAATTCAGACAAGAATATCTTTAAATATATCGTATGAAAAACTGTTAAGCCTAAGGGCTGGAATATGTTTGGTCGACAGGGCATAATTTGAGCAATCTCTGTAATGAACCATTAAATCATGCTACATACCGAATATCGCAGCTGTATATTTTGTTGTTTCAGAGAAGAGGATGTTCAAACTAATTGTTTACAACACACGACACACTTGATATTGATCCAATATTATTTCAGTATAGTTTGATTATGTTCTGACTATGAGCTGTTGTTGGCATGCAAACAGATGATAGATGACGGGCGATCATAAAAGTGGAGCTGAGAATACTCAACAGAGCTGTAAATAATTGTAACCTGGCGAGTGGATTTAGAGGTGTGGTATGACAATATGAACATACAGATGGACAGGAACAAGCACACTTTATCACAATTAGCATATACTTCAGGTCAAAGTTAACAGAGGGTCACTACAAGACACTTGCTATTGATTGATTTTTAAACCAAATAACTAGTGTCAGATATTTTAAGTGACCATGCTTTCTGTCAGCCAGTTCTAATGAAATCAAATTCGTTCAAAAATTCACAAAGACTTGTTTGATGATTTGTTTTGTTAAACTAGATCATGCAGAATTTGTAAGATTTATGAAATGTGGGTCCTAGTTTGCATAGCAACAAGGGGAAAACTGTAGCTGGAAATGTTTATTAATATTTTTTTGCATAGTGATTCATCTAAAAAGTTTGATTTGAAAACTGCCCAGTGTTTCAGATGATATGGTGTTTGAAGGTGTGATCAGACAGAAACAACAAATGGAGAATTATCACAATATCTCGCCTGAGCATATGTTTACTTATGTGGACTGAGAAATTGAAAATAAAAAAATACATTCCATATGCGTATAATTACCTACCTTCAGCACACCGGAAAAGCGCATTGTTTCTGAGAAAACAGGATATACAAAGGAAATATGCAGATGTTCCTGTGTTGCTGTTGGAATGTTGTCATCATTTGACAGGAACTAAATTATAAAGGAGTCTATAATGTCATGGTCAGCATTGTTTGCACTCAGAAGTGTGTATACATGTATTTAGAATTAGTGTCTAATATACAACAAAGGTATTTAGAATTAGTGTCTAATATACAACAAAGGTGCACAACTGAGTCATGCAGGAAACACCGCATACAGAACAAACAGTTGCCCGAACTGCAACTCAAGGAAAGAGCAAATGTACATAACTATAAAAAATATCAAGAGACGCACAAAGACAAAAACAAACATACAATAGGGGGAAGATGGAAGTACCGATGTCGCAAGAATTTTTTAGGCAACTATGTTTGTCCATTAACATTAATAACATTTTTGAATTCTACACTACTTCACAGTAATGAAGCCATATGTTTTCATTACAAAGAAATTAGGGTTCGTTTAGTGTAGACTATACAAGCCTTGAAAAGCAGAAAGCATTTACCAAATGTAAGAATAAACATAGTGAAAAATGCAGTTGTCAAGCAACAGGAACTAAATGTGTATCTAAGGGTGCTCATTTAACTCTTTGTATGTTAGCGCAAAACTGTCATTACTTATGCTGAAAGTTTGGAACCAGGTGAGACATTGCATAATACAGGAGCTGTCTCATCTGGGTCTTCACTATTTACAGGTAGGTATATTGACGTGAATAGCAAGCGAAGGGTTAAATTTTCCAAGAAATGTATTACATCTTAAAAGCAAAGGGAGTCAATAACGATGAAGTCGTTAACTTCCCCTCCATAAAGACGCCTTTCTATGTCTGTTTAACCATTCTCTTGCTGAACTTTAAAATACATTTCTCCTACTTTACCCTTGTCCTGTTGTATAATTACATATATCTTAACTGTGTACAAGTATTTCGCTGTGCAATCAATGCTGTGGTGTGCACTGGTTGCACATTCATCTTGTAAATAGTGCAGATCCCTGTCTTGAAAACATTGTGATAAATAGAGCATTTGCTCCATATGAGCAAATGTTCTATTTTTTAGAAAGGTTTCAATACTACAAAAAATTTTACTTTTTCCCAGTTAGTAAATGCTCCTTTTTGGTAGCTTTATTCAATGAGGTTGGATGAAAACTAGTGTAAGACGGAATGGGTCAAGTTCCTTATTTGTATTCTCTGATAAGCAATGCATGAGGCTGCTAGTGTTGGATATCGTAATGAATGTACACAACACTGAAGTACATGAACGAGCAACAAACAACATCCATTTTACTGGATCCCTCCAGCACCTACGTAACACTGCCTTGCTTTTTCTCTGCACTGACGGTCAAAATGACAGTTCTATTGGGCTCTACTGGTGCGCAGAACATAGCTCTACTTTTTACAGTGAATAGCAGTGAAGTGGGTTTTAATTACATTATTCAAGAGAAGTGATGGTAGCTGCTGAACTTTTTCTAGTTGGTCTGGCTGGAACAATTTACAATATGCTGATCCAGTGGAGTCTGCTACAACAGTCTCAATGTAGGACTTCTATGTGTTTGATTGCTTGAGTACATGTACTATTGCACAATCAATAATCTGTACCTCATTTGTGACATTGGTATGATCAGGTAATTTGAAAATGTCTTCTAATGAAGGAATCTGTTGAAGAAACAGAAAACTGAATGTCGGATTTAGCAAAACATTGTATTAAAATGATGCACAGCAATAAGAACTATGCATAGCAGTAAAATTGCAAATTTAAAAGGCAAACATGATTCAAGTGTACAATGGCTTGTTATATTTTCTGGTCCTTCGGGATCATGAGTTTTGATGCTATTTGTTTTGAAAATTGAATACTGCTTAAACCGGTGCTACTGGGCGTGAGTGGTGTTGCAGTTTTAATTACTACTCATGAACAGACTCAATAAAACCGAGTCTGCAATTTTTTATGTTTGCTTTCGAAGGATCACCCATTTTGAGAATATATTTATACACAAACAGTGAAATGAGAAAATAGTTTCAAGCATTTGATTTTTCAAAATACTTGTGAGGTGTGACAACTGCTGCATTATTTTAGCTTGAAATAGATTATGACAGATATATTGAAAATATGCATTCTATAGGTTTTGTTTTCGTACAGTTTTTTTGTAGTATTCCAATACTTTCGGGTCTGCAGTAACTTTTGTAGGAGAAAATGAATACAAACACAAGCCTGCAAATGAACGAACTCGACTAAGTGCAACATAGGACATACCATATGCAAAAATACCATTGCCAAGGTCACAAAACACTTTGTCTAAAGAAGCCCCTTATGCTTTATGAATTGTCGCACCCCATGCAAGGCATATTGGGAACTGCTTACGAATTATACAGCGTCCTCTACAGTAAAATTATTGTTTAATATGTTCAATAGCTATAGCATTCTTATGTAAAGGTTGTAAGCATCTACCAATGCTTACATCATCAAATGAAATATATATCAAAGAGGGAACTTGCTCATTTTGTATACTGCAAAAATTGAATGCCATCAACTGTTCCAAGAGCTCCATTAACTAAACCTTCACTTGTGAATATATTTCTTAAAAGCATAACTCTACTTCCAATACTCAAAATTAAGGTATTTCGTATGCCACCTCCATTTCTATCATCTTCTGGAATATTTTCAGGAGTGAATTCATCTGATGATGAAATATCATTGCAAGAGTAATAATGAAAAGCCTCAATAGTAATGCTATTTGTTTCCAGACAGTTTAGCATTGCAATATTCAATTCATTAGCACTTTTGCATTTTCGGAACAAATGATGGTTACCTTCTTTTCTTGAGAATTTACTGAATTAGGACAGATAATTCTTGACTGTTGCTTTTTTATATCGTCCTGATTTATATCTCCAATTCTTGCACGATTCAGTAACCGGACAAACGATAGGTCTTAGTTAAAAGAAATCTCCAAATGCAATGACATTTAAATTGCCAAATGCATCAATGTTACCAAAACGTTGACATAAATGATCATGGACTGAAGACAGCATTCTGGCACTGACCATACTTATTCCATCAATTACCAGTGTGGATGTGGTAAATTTCTAAAGTGATTTTGCAGGAAGACCGTGTTTGTCCGAGAAATGTTTATTATCAAAGGGCAAATGTAATGCAGAGTGAAGAGTTAGGCTATGTATGTGGCGAGTAGCTGTTCCAGTTGTGAAAAGAGCTCTTACAAGAACCTGCGAATAACCAGGTGTTACTGCTGTTGTAAGACTTAAGTAATTTGCTGATAATAAGAAGGAGACTTTCCAACACCAGCTCCACCTGTTACAAATAAGTGTTTTCCCTTTGAAGAGGTTCTGAAGTTTGCTTTTACAAAATTGAAAACTGTCTTCTGATCAGAAGTCAACACATTTGTTTTCTCTAATAAATGGAAAAGTAGTTAAGTCAAGCAGGCAAAGCCACATACAAGACGCAACCACCACCGATTCAGAAATATCTGTTGTAAGAAGTAAGTGTAACTGCCTGTCGACATCATCTTCATGATATACAGGTAACCTTGCAGGCCTTTCTGAATGATTATCATCTGTAAAAGAGTCAGACCATTCTGGAAGACTTTGGTCAGAAATACATTCATTGTGCATTGTAGTAGGTTCACTCAATGTCGACAATTAAAAAAATTCTGATAGTTCTTCATGTGAAAGTCTATACATACAGCAGCTTCAATATGTCAGCAAGGAAAGCACCTGTTGCATATGACTTGTCCAACAGATTTTCTTTGCAGATAAAAGCCTCTTTTGCAACTGCATATGGTATAAGAAGTTGCAATTCATTTCTATGTAGCCATAACAACATTAAGAGGATGTAGTACTAGTTTTTAGACGGAAGTTAAAATCTTTGAGTTCGAATTACATTTTTCATTTTTTTGTCGTAATCATTAGTCAAATGTTAGCTAGTGTTAGAATGTATACCTTGGTAAGTATCTATTTGTAATAGATGCAGCAGGCTTTGGGCATAGTTGGTAAGAGGAAGCAAAATCAAATTATGACATATACTCCGTACAAACTGGTCTATCATGGTAATAGTCTATAATATTTGTGTGCATATTCTGTATGCAGCTCTTGTGTACCCATCCTACGATTTTTCAACAGGCATATTCCTATTTTCAGTAACCTGGAGTTAAGCGTCAAAGATTCTTCAGTTTGTGAGAAACTGCTGATTAGTTTGGCAAATTCAGCTTTCAACACATCTAGCTCAGATACAAAGATAAGCACATATATAATATACAGCACTTTCTGCATTGTTGACAATCTGTATATCCATGTTTGAACGAAACTATCGCAAAATTGTTGGTTTGTATGCATTTATATACGAGTCTTGTGAATTATGTCTCCCCCATATTTATATGGGGGAGACATATTGTGTTCGTGAGAGTTGTCTGTCTGTCCGTCTGGCTGTCTGTCACACTTTTTGTCCTGACTTAATCTCTCTGATGCCAGTTGATTGAAACTTCATATATGGAAAGAGCATAATGAGAGGAAGTGTCATGCAAATGGTCCATACATGTTGCTTCTATAATATAGGAGTTATTACTCCTTGTAAAAAAATCACAATTTTTGTCAGGACGATAACTCCTATATGACACATGCCTATGGAGTGAAACTTCATACACGGAAAGATCATGATAAGAGAAAGTGTCATGCATAAGATCCTTAACCCGGGGTTCAATTTAACTACTTTTCCATTCAATAAATTTAGAGTAATTGCCCCTTGTACATTTGTTTAATGCTTTCTTGTCCGGATAATAATTCCTACATGGCTCTTGCCATCGTATTGAAACTTCATACATGGAAAGAGGATGATGTGAGAAATTGTCATGAACAAGGGCCATAACTCTGGCATCAATACTTTGGGAGTTATTGTCCTTTGTTACATTTTTTTGCCGATCAATAACTCCTGTACGACTGATGCTATTGGAATGACATTTTACTTATGGAAAGGGCATGATGAAAGCAAGTGTCATGCAAAAGGGCCACAACTCTGGTATCAAAGTTTTTGGAGTTTTTAGCTGTTATCATTTTCTCTTTAAAAATGTGGTGTGGAATGTGCATAAGGAAATAGGGGAATTGTCATTCATCAAGTCCATAACATGTTTAGTGATTTTCCTTTGCATATTGTTTTTATTAGAGGGGAGACATCCGTTTTTGTGACAAAAGCCTTTAGTTTCTCTTTGTTGCATAGATATTTCCATGTACACTGACATTAGAAATTGCAAGTAAATGTGTTGTAGGAAAGGGAAATCCAAACCTACAAGATCTTCTCCTTTTCATGCAATAATAAGAATGCCTCTGTGTTTGCATTTGTTTGACTAAATGATGTAAAATTGGATCTGATTTTTCGTCTGAAACTAATTGTTTGTTCACTGTACTTTCAGAGATGTATAATGTTTGGCTATTGGAACATCTTTTATCCAATAAAATAACTGATAATGCGGACTTCCTCTGTTCTGAAACTCCACCCGCACAAAGTATTCAACAATTTCACCAAGAGGCTTTTCTTCAGAATTTAGAATATGTTTAAACAATACGGTATATCATCGCTCAAAATATATTGCTGTTAAGTATGGATCAGTATGGATCACGTTTAACAAGATTCGGAAGATCATTAATGTAATTCTCAACTTCTTTCTCTTAACATCCAGTTAAAGTCATTACCAATTCCGGCCAATGGAAATCATTAGCGCTCAGAGTAATAAACAGAGGTGGAGGCCCCACACGTTTTAACATAGCAAGTAAATTTGTAAGTGCATTTTTCCAGTATGCAGCTGTGTCTCGTAGATTTTTCATAAACATATAGTAGAACCCCTCTAATGCGACCACTTAATGAATAAACGTGGGTGTCTTTATAAGCAGGTGGTTGCTTAATGCAGGACAAAAGTAATGTAGAGGAGCTTTCTGCATTACTTTTGTCCTGCATTAAGCTACCACCTGCATCTAGCACCGATACTCATATCTCGTTTAGGTGGTCGCATTAGCGGGGTTTTACTGTATATGAATTCTTTAGAAAGTCATGGTTTTCTTTCAAATCTAAGACATTTTTAGCTTTCACTTGCTCATGATTACAATATGATTTTCACATAATCATATGGACAGATATATGCGCAAGCAATTGCTGATAATCACAAACATTAACGCAATTTAGTAAGTATGGAATATCTGTTCTGAATGTGCCTTTGAAATTTATCAAACGTAACTAAAAATATTCCATTTGGGTCAATTACATAGGTCTTTGGGATAGGAAACCATTAGTCCCATATGGGTACAACCATGGAAAAGCCATTTCTTCACCATACTGCATTTCATATGGAGTTATTGGCTCAGAAGAAATGCTGTGCAAACAATGGCTGGACAGCTGTTAATAATGTCACACACGTTTAAGTTTGGGATACTGTAGTTTGTGGAATTAGCGCAACTTTCTTCACAGTTGCTTAATCTCTCTGACTGTGATGCATTGCCATAAATATCTGTAGTAGACAAATTGTTGTATAAAGGATTATAAAGTTTTAACCATGACAAATCCCGATATATTTTCAAAGCAGAAATGTAGTGATCAATATTTTGTAATATAGGATTTGCTTCAGCAAATTTAACCACAATCATTTGATCCATTACAGGCAATTGCTTAGCAATATCAATTTATGGTGATAGGAAATTTATAACAGAGCCCCGTTCAGCATAATGCCCCCCCCCTGGAAGCTGCGCTTTTGTCATGAATACCTGAATCAGCGCAATAAGTTTTTTTTCTATACCACATAAAACAGTCAACACCTCAGGAATTGGTCCATTTTCCAATAAATTGAAATCAACAGAAAACTTTGGAATATGATCAGCTACAATCTGTTTGCAACATGATGAGCACAGACTATCATCAACCAATAAATTAATAGCAAAAGCAGTACAATACAATTCCTTCAAATGTGCTACCTGTCATGGATACAGGAATTTTTCACAACATCGATATGAAAACTTAGGATGTTTCTGTATATCACTGATAACATTTTGCACATTTACAAACCATTTGCTGTAACATGTACTTTTACTGTTCACTGAGCTATAGGCATGACCCAAATCTACATAATTAGGTTGATCATACAATGTTCTGTATCACATTAATCTTGTCCTGTTAACATTTGGTTGCTGCAAGAAGTATAATGCCTGTTCACAGAATCGACATACAGATTTTCAACACTTTGAAAGTGCTCATGATTTCTGATAAAAGCTTGTAAGGTTGAAGAAGCATTTGTATGACCATTTCTGAGCATTTGTACATTCTCTTGCACGACTTGCTCATTTGTAAAAATATCCACGTGCGAGAGATTGAAGTACTGTTGAGCATATGCAGATCGTAAGAAAATTATAAAGTCATCTACACTAGAATACTGCATGAGTATAGCTGAACCATAATTATCTGGCATACCTTGATTATTTCTGGCATGAGAATCAAATAAAAACCAGCTTCCTGCTCAACGAAATACACTCAAAGACAAACTATTCAATGTAACCAGCAACGTATCAGAAACGCTAAACGCAGATCGCAGGGCAGTTTCTAATGACGCAGATTGTGCTTCTATGTTTTCATCTGTCCAAACGATGCCATAAAACAAACACTCATGTACATCAACAGTGAAGAGTCTGTTCATAACTTCAACTACTCTAGGAACTTCATTGTGTGCTAAATACCTTGGCACTGGACTTCCAGACTGCAGGACAGTGGAATCATACACTCTACTACCTACAATAATAGTTTCATTGATGCTATCAGCCGACCAAAGAGAGACGTACTGACCATTGTGTGTTAACATTATCAATGCAACTAGCGCAACAACATTGCAAGCCACGACTACTACTACCAATCATTTCTTGGTGGAGTGAGCCACGCAGTACACGCCTCATTCTCTGCACTCACATTTTCTGTTGATGTGTAGATTCAGCTTTTCTGTTTTATTACTTCAACTTTCCAATCTGTCTATATATCTGACATAAACGCGGGAAATATTGACTTTACATAACAATAACAACGCGAAACTGTTTATCTTGCGAAACGTAAAACATTGAAAATATATTTCATGAATTTTGCAACTCACTTTGAAAAATAAGATATCAACATTCTCTATTAAAATGAACGTGTTGGTAAAAATTAACCCCGTTTTGTATAAATTATTCAATATTAAAACTCCTTATTGATGAGTAATTTTCAACTGCGTATTCTGTACATAACCGGAAACACGGGCATGCGTATAGCAAAAAGGTAGACGGTGTACTGCTTTTTGTACAGTCCCGATTTAAAACTCCACGAAATAATATTATAAATCTTCACAAAATGTGCCGACATCTAATCCAAACACTGAGGAGAGGTTTGATGACCTCTCCAATAATACAGAAAACAGTGAAGTCCCAGGTCAGATGCCGCCTTGAAAAGGCCGCATCTGACCTGGTACTGCACTGTTTTCAATGGTGCCAACAGGCGACATTGGCGTTGCTTAAACAGTGGTTCAGTCAATATAGCGACATCCAGCTAATTACAGTACGAGCAAGACACTGTGGTTCTGTACATTGCTTCTGTACATGGGATAAACTGCACTGTTTCTTGTTCACAGTGGATAGAATCACCGACCTATCGAAGGCCAAATACCCAGGTCTAGATATTCTCAGGAGACACTCTGTTAGAATGGATAGCCTTCAACCTCATTGAAACGCATTTGTAAACAACATAGACCACTTGATAATCAATTACGTCATTATTTCATGATGAATATTCATGAGGTAAATTGTTAAAAATGCAGCCAGACTGTCAACCAGTATAGATTCTGGTGAGCGTCTAGATGTTCACCAGGGAAAGGATTAATACAGTCTTAAAGTAGGCAGTCCTTCGAAAGCAAAGCAGCAATGGGTAAGGAGAAAATCGTCTACTGTTGTTTTTAGTCTGTTCACGAGCATGCATTAAATGGTCATCGCTATCCATGCTCATTGGCTTAAGCTGTATTCAATTTTCATAACAAAAATCATTTAAACTGATCTCCCGAAATCATTATGTAAAGTCAAATCACATGAACGTCAGTGATATGCTTATATTTCATATACGACTACAGTGCTATCGCATTTGCTCTCCATTTGCTATTCCTACGATAAATTTGTTCAAAGTAACTTTTGGAACCTTTTTATTGTTATGTTGTGGATGCACATCGAGCAAACGATTTATTGCTATAAACCACTAACATCAACTGATTCAGCGAACAGTACTGACTCGTTCAGCTTACCTCTGAGCTTGGTCTACATTGTTTGTCCATGCCTCATTTAGCGGCATTTAAATAGGTTTAATTGTCTGAAACCATATCATGAATTTCAATATTACCAAATCAATCGGAATCCGTCAAAACAGATCTGCTGACTATTTGCTGCTGTATTGTTTTACATATTGGATATGTTCGGACCTTGTCAGTCTGTGCGAAACAGTTTGTATCCTGATTAGACACCTGTGAGGATCATGATATCAAACTATTACAACAACCATATTATTGTTCATTTCAGGACGGCGGTTGCAATTGTAATTCTTCTGACTTTCGGGTATGTCCACCCATACCAGCACTATCAGCTTAAGATACCTAACGGAGAAACAGTACCCCATCCTTGTAAACCAAACTACATATGGAGTGGCGTGGGACATGAGAACCATTTAGGGGGCGGAATAAGAAACCCGTTCGGTGTCGACTTCAAAACTAACAACTACGTAAGTTAATTGTTTCCTAAAATAGTAACTTCTCTAAAATATATGTGTTTGTTCGGCATATATCACATATAATTATTGTTGGTGAGGTGGCAGTAATATTAGTCAGCTTTTACATTAACCATTCAGCTCTTGAAGTTTATTTAGATATGTTCAATTTTGACTACGACCGCTTCGATGAAGCTTTTGAGAAATTATTAACGGAGTATCAAATACAGTAGAACCCCTCTAATGCGACCACTTACAGAATAACCATAGCTGCCTTTATAAGCAGGTGGTTGGTTAATGCAGGACAAAAGTTATACAGAAAGCTCCTCTAGGAATTTTCTGTATTTTGGAGGAGCTTTCAGTATTTTGTTGTCCTGTATTAAGCTACCATCTGCATCTAGCACCCAGAATTATGTCTCCCCCACATTTATATGGGGGAGACATATTGTTTTCGTGAGAGTTGTCTGTCTGTCTGTCTGTCTGTCCGTCTGTCCGTCCGTCCGTCTGTCCGTCTGTCCGTCTGTCTGTCCGTCACACTTTTTTGTCCGGACGATAACTTCAATATGCCTGATGCCAGTTGATTGAAACTTCATATATGGAAAGAGCATAATGAGAGGAAGTGTCATGCACAAGGTCCATAACTCTGGCTTCACTAATATTGGAGTTATTACCCTTTGTAAAAAAATTACACTTTTTTGTCCGGACGATAACTCCTATATGGCTCATGCCATTGGATTGAAACTTCATATATGGAAAGATCATGGCGAGAGGAAGTGTCATGCACAAGGTCCATAACTCTTGCTTCACTAATATTGGAGTTATTGGCCTTTGTAAAAAATATCATAATTTTTTTGTCCGGACAATAACTTCAATATGCCTGATGCCAGTTGATTGAAACTTCATATATGGAAAGAGCATAACGAGAGGAAGTGTCATGTAGAAGATACATAACTCTGGCTTCACTAATATAGGAGTTATTGCCCTTTATAAAAAAATCCACACTTTTTGTCCGGACGATAACTTCTATATGGCTCATGCCATTGGATTGAAACTTCATATATGGAAAGATCATAACGAGAGGAAGTGTCATGCACAAGGACCATAACTCTGGCTTCACTAATATTGGAGTTATTGCCCTTTGTAAAAAAATCTCAATTTTTTGTCCGGATGATTACTCCTATGTGACACATGCCATTGGAGTGAAACTTCATACATGGAACGATCATGATAACAGAAAGTGTCATGCATAAGATCCTTAACTCGAGCTGCAATAAATTTAGAGTTATTGCCCCTTGTACATTTGTTTAATTCTTTCTTGTCCGGACGATAACTCCTACATGGCTCTTGCCATCGTATTGAAACGTCATACATGGAAAGAGCATGATGAGAGAAAGTGTCATGAACAAGGGCCATAATTATGGCTTCAATACTTTTGGAGTTATTGCCCTTTGTTACATTTTTGGCCGATCAATAACTCCTGTTCAACTAATGCTATTGGAATGACATTTTATTTTTGGAAAGAGCATGATGAAAGTAAGTGTCATACACAAGGGCCATAAATCTGGTATCAGTATTTTTGGAGTTATTAGCTGTTATCATTTTCCCCTTGAAAAATGTAGTGTGGAAAACTCATAATGAGGGGACGTCAAGACCATAACATTTTTCGTGATTTCCCTTTACATATTGTTTTTATTAGAGGGGAGACATCCCTTTTTGTGACAAAAACCTCTAGTTATACCTATTTTAGGTGGTCGCATTAGCGAGGTTTTACTGTAGTTTATATCTTGTTCAAACATTGAGTCGCATTTCATTTTATAGCTCAAATGAACCTCTTCTTCCACCTAAAGCTAGAATTTCTTTTATACATCTTAAAAAGGGTTTATAGGATTCCCATTCAAAATGCGTCTTTGTTCCTGCTGATAAGGCATCGAATAATGTCAGTATTATTTAATGATTGCATTCAATCGATGTTTGGAAGCATGACGATGTTTTCAGACCATATCAAAAAGTGTGAACAACTTAGAGCAGATATTACAATTACATAATACAACATTCATAAAAATGTACTGGTTACCAAAACTACATAGAACATATAAAGCGCGTTTCATTGCAAATTCTAGCTCTAGTACAACTACAAAAGGGTCTATAAGTTTGACTTCTTACGAAGATAAAAGAACATATCAACTTCTATTGTTAGAAGACTTATGTAAATTCTAGAATAAATATATTTTAGTCTTTTAAAAGCTATTCAGAAGTCTTAAACAAATTTAAAACCAAAAGGTTTCTTGCATTCAATGTAAGTCCAAACGGTTTGTCTACTTTGTACACAATCCTTCCTCGTGATTTAATTAAAGATAAACTTACTAATTTAATCCAGAGAATATTTGCAAAAATCATATCTGGCAGGTAATGCTGACATGCTTTTTTTACTGACGAGCCAATAGAATATTACACGAATGGGACTTTCCCAGAAGTTTTCAAAACTCCTAACCTATTTTTTCTGATAACATATTCGTATGTTATGGGTATGCTATATACCGTCAGGTGACTTGTATTCGTATGGGTACGAATTGTGCACCACTGGTTGCCGATTTGTTTTTGACTGCTATGAGAGAGATTTCATTTTAAATTAGACCCGTAATCACAAGACAATGTCATAAAAGTCTTCAATGAAACTTGAAGATATTTGGATAATATTTTTTACCCAAAAGAACTCGAATTGAATAAAGCTAACCCTTCCGACACTTATGCAGCTTTTTATGATTTAAACTTTAAAAATGCCAATTGGATTATTTTGTTCTAAAATTTATGACAAAAGAGACGATTTAGAGTTTAATATTGTAAGTTTCCCTCATCTTAACGGAGATGTTCCCCGTGCCCAAATCTTACGGGGTTTATATATCTCAACGTAATCGTTTTACTAGAGCTTGATTCTGTTGACGCTTTTAATAGTCGAAATCTCATTTTAACTGAAAAGCTGCTTCTCTAAATTTTATTTTCGTAATCTCTCAGTTTTTGGCAAGTACAAATGTAATATTAATGTGCTCCTGCAGCAGGATATTTCACATCCTAAATTGTATGGTGATGTGATTTATAAACTTCGTAAAATTATTGAACATACCCATTTTCTCTCATTGTTTATCAAATATGTTGAATTCGTTAAAAGGTACATGTATATGATCCTTTAGTTCTACAACATACTGCATGTCTGAATGTCAACCCTTTTACAGTCGGCAATCACGCTGTCCTCTATTAGTATACGCCGACAAGACAAGTTAGTACTCTATGAAGAAGACCTCTTAAATCCGGAAACGGAAGGAGGACGTCGGATATCGTTTTTATCGTACCCTTTGTTACTTTTCTCTGTTTGCAACTATTCATTGAGTACACTGGCGATAGGTGGATAAAGTGCTCCCTCTCTTAAACGACACCCTTTGGGGCTACGTAGATTGTATGTGTTGTTCAGAGGGAATTGTTATAGGGAGGGAAAATCAAACATAATTAGCTTGTTTGCAGATCCCCAGATAAGGTGTATGTCTAGAACTAAAACTGATATGCCTCAATTAACCCTATGTTGTGACCACTCTTTAGAATCGTCACAAAGGGACGATTCTAAAGCGTGGTCACAACATAGGGTTTGATGGAGGCATAAAGAAAAGAAGATGGAACAAAATGTTTCTGGGGCCTTGTTGTTTCGGGAACAGTGACATGCGTTGTTTTATGGAGGGAATCGTTATTGAGAGGGTCGTTGTAGGGAGGGAGCACTGTACAATTTGTTTCACTCAAATATGTTTTCGTTTCACGTGCGATTTACCACTGCACCATCGCGGTTGTCGTAGAGTAGTCAGAGAGGGGATACGTTTATTTACACAATTTGTCTTTTAGCATGGGGTGGAATATATGTGAGGTTTAACCGGTTTAAACCCCCAGTGACGATTGTCACTGACCGTTCCAAGGCGGTACTTCCATTTCCCTAATCGATTGTTTGTTTTGACTGTGTGCGTCTGTTTGTGTTAAGATAGTTATCCACATTTGCTTTGTTTTCTTTTTCTGGTGGTTGTTTGTTGTGTATGCGATGTTTTCAGCATGACTCATATTTTTTACTTTTACTCGCTTTAGAGGGGTTGCACTGTAGAAATTCATGTTGGACCCTGCTGACTTAAAACATTTGAAAAAAGCCCAAATTATTACAACAGTCGAACCCGTCGAAACTAACCGTCAAAAAGATGTTTAAGGGCAGGTGGTAGCTTAATGCAGGGCGATCTCCTACAGCATGTTTCTGCATAACTTTCCTCTGTATTAAGCAACCAAATACTTTTAAAGACACCTTTATGTATTGATATTGATCACGTGGTTGCTTTAAATAGGTTTCACTGCATATATTGAGCCTACCTCTTCGACCTTTGCCCATGATTTGAAAAAAAAAACAGCTTGAAGAAAAAAATCTTTACCTCATTTAACGCCTTTGCAAACAGAATAGGCACATATGAATAGGCACATATCAGATGGCTCTTATGGGGGTCTGCTAATCCGGGTCTGCTCTTTTTGCTTCTAGTATAATATAGATCTGATTCTACAGTGTCTGTTTCCACATGCCATAATAAAAATTGATCTTAAGTAATATTAATTATATTTACATGGATATTCAAAATGTTTAAAAGGTTGACATGTCATATGATTACGTATCGAAATCATAGCATGTGTAGCCAGGTAGAGATTGCGTTGAAACAGTTGATAGGCTTGGACTGTGTAGCTTGGTAGCTCGGTCGTCAGAATGTTGGCATGGTAAGCCAAATGCGCTGGGTCACAACTTTTCACCATATTACATTTTGCACCCAACGTGAATAACCCGCAGTGTGATTTATATGAACAAAAAATGTAAGAGAATACTTGTTGGGTGTTCTTTGAGTATGTTACAATATAGAAACGCGAAACTGATTCGAAACCGATACGTTACTTTGAGAGTACAGGGGAACTCACTGCTGATTTCGAATAATGATGTGATTGATAGATGACCATGCTTTTTAGAGTACATTTTGTCAGACAAAACAACAGATCAAAAACGTACTTCACAACAGCAGGCGTTAGGTGCTTGTGTGGCGGCCTTAAAAATCGCCCGTGCTTCATTCTCAGTGTTGTTATATTTTCTGGTCCTTCGGGACCATAAGTTTTGATGTTATTAGTTTTGAAATTTGAATACAGCTTAAACCGGGGTATCGCCTATGATGGATTTGCAGAGAGAAAAGTAACACCCGAGTGCAGAAGGTGGAGGCATTTGATTCGTCGTGGTAACGAACTTGGTATATTCCTAATTCCAGAAATGGACAGTCGCTTTGTGCCAGATGGACTCAGACGGGGACGGTAAGACAAATGGAGAGGAACTGGGAGACCTAAATTGTACCTGGACACCAGGGACGGAACCACAGTCAATATACGGACTTTCCCATCCGGGTGAGTAAGACTATATTTTAATAAATGACCTTTAATTAACCAGTATGTTCAATTAAATGTTTTTTTGTTATACATGCACTTTACCACTGTATTTGCTGTCGCGGTTGTTGTAGATTAGTCGGAGAGGGGATACGTTTATTTACACTGTTTGTCTATTAGGATGGGGATGGAATAAGGGTGAGGTTGGGCGCCCATAAACCGGTTTAAACCCCCGGTGACTTTTGTCACTGACCGTTCCAAGGCGGTGCTTCCATCTTCCTCCTATTGTATGTTTGTTTTGTCTTTGTGCGTCTCTTGTTGTTTTTTCTACCTATGTACATTTGCTGTTTCCTTGTGTTGCTGTTCGGGCGAGTGTTTGTTCTGTATGTGGTGTTTCCTGCATGACTCATTTTTGTACTTTTTTTTATATACATAAAAAGGTTTTGTCAACAGGGAAATGGCGAAGATAACAAAACAGTACTGTCCAAATGTATATATGCGGTGATTGAACATAGATGCATATGCAGCATATTTGGTCGCATATACATTTGTACGCCGTTTAGGTTCGCGAATGGGTATATATTTGTATTGTGCTTGCAACGGTGTTTTTACGTCACTTAACAAGTATTTCAGTCATATTGCAACGTTCAGCTAATCACTGGTAGTGGAAATCCAAGAGGTATGTTCTTTCATGGAACAAATCATATCGTTTCGTGCACAGAATGCCCGTATGGAACACTGACAGTCAACTGGGATATTTTCCACATGAAACACCAAACTGTTACTGCGAAAATATTCATGGCTGGACCATTTGTATAAAAACCTAGTAATAACATATATGTATAGGTTAAGCAATAGTTACCCTATACATTATTTAACGACTCTGTTGGTTTGAAATTGTTGGTTTCTGTACATTTACTATATCCTTTAAATATAATGACAATGTTGTGGGGTTTCGAAGGGTAGATGCAAGATAATTGCATTAATCGGCTTATACTCATTACAAAATCGAACATTTCCCTCGCTGCAATGGCAACCGTGGCGGCGGGGTAACTGTCATACATAAGGCTTCAATAGGACTTCGCCTCCATACATCAACGAGAGATAATGATTTCTCAAACTTTGAGACCATGGACTGCACTTTAAATATCCGAGATATCACTCTGCGCCTAGTAGATGTTTATAGACCCCCACCATCACGTGGAAATGGTCTAAAAACTGGGTATTTTCTTTTGAATGAGTGGCCATTTTTCTTAGCTAAATTGGCCACCACCGACAGACCGGTCGTCATTGTAGGGGATTTAAACATCCACCTAGACATTCCAAATGACATTCCAAATACAGGATAATTTCTTAAATATATCACTACACATATCTAGAAACACACGTGACAGCTTAATGTAGGTCTAAAGTAATGCTGAAAGCTCATGCAGGAGCTTTCAGCATTACTTTAGACATGGATTAAGCTGTAAACCTGAGATATTAATCAGATTATAAATCGGATGAGTCGAACCTCTCTTATCTCGAACTAATTTATATGGTCCCTTGAAGTTCTAGATATTGAGGTTCAACTGTACGTCAATGAAATGATAGAATTATTCACTTTGATCCTCTCTTGTTATGCTTTGCAGGTGTGTGTGACCCGTTTGACAATACACTCTGTGACGGAAAACACGACTTTGTTGATTGTGAGCACTTGGGGTATCAGTGCGATACTGTAAGTGAAGAAGGTAATTTTCAGTACTTTACCTAACTCTTAATTAACATAAAGCCTGCTGAGTAATTACATATGTTCATAGTTTGGATCCAGATGAGACACTGTGTTACATCAGAATAAAAACTATTCGATACTCTGACCGTGTTGTTAAATGAAAATGCAAGACAATTCAGAGCTACAGATAACGGTGCGTACCCAAATACTAAAATCGTTATTTCTCCACAAAACCCTACATTGTGGCCACTCTTTAGAATCGTCTCAAAGAGACGATTCTAAATAGTTGTCACAGTGTAGGGTTTGGTGGAGAAATAAAAAAGTTATTCCTGAATTTGATTTAACTTACGCATCTTATCTGAAGCTCTGTAATTTATCTATGACAACTGTAGTTGTTGACACTTTCTACCAATAAGTTTTCAAGCAGGCTAAGGGTTAAATAGATCTATTCATTATAGGAATACGTTCATGAATGTTACTATGAAATAACTTCTCTAATGAAGGACGAACGGGTTGAGTCTGATGGCGCTGCTACATTTGTTTATCATATACATATGTCCAATATGATGACAATCACATTGTGTCGCTTTAACATTATGCCAATTATATCGCGACATCCAGTTAATTCATGTGAAGAAACCCCACAGCGTTTGTTCGTGCACAGAACAATAAAAGAGCACCCGGGTAGAACCGCTGACCTGCAGCTAATCAGTGGAGTAGGTAGAATGAATTGAAAGGGCGTATAAATGCAATCTTTGAATAGTAGAGGTTAGTAACTTTATCGTTGACCGTTGGCGTCTTTTGACTAATTCAACCATAGATGCCACGTTTATTGAACAGATATGACCACAAGTACCAGAAGAAAAATTCTAAATTCGCTTATGATACTATTAAAGTCTCATAATAATACAGCATCCATTAGACACATGAACAACAACAACACGTAATTGTAGAACTTCTATGCAAACAGCTTGGAACTAGACCAGCTACCGAGTAACTAGCAAGATCCTATGTGTTTGACACCCAAATAGCTTAACAAGTCAGTCAAATAATTATGAATAGAATATGAGGAAACGATATAATCGCAGGCGAAATCTTACAGACGAAAGGTGTATGTCGTACAAAGGATAAGCGATTTAAGCCGTCTGTTTTTGTCTAGTACCTGTGAATATGACGGTCCGGCATTGTTTGCATTCAAGGAGTATTCAACTTCACTGTCCGCCTGCCGCAGTTGCCAGTCCCAGCTGTGGAGACTACATACACCTGTATGTATTTCCGGTTCCCGACCGACCAAGCCACAGAATATCATATCGTTGGTAGTGTCCCATACATGGACAATATGGACGTACTTCACCACATTGCGGTGTTCGGGTGTACAGGTAAGTCCCAACATCAACCGCACGAATGTAATGCTAGAATGCACTTGGGATGGAGTTGTCTAACCTTTCAACGCTGAATGTCAAATGGACTTATTTTCAAACTTCGAAAAGGTCAAACTTACCATGACTATTCAGGAAGTATTCACACCAAAAATATAAAATAACCAATAGTGCAGATCTGATTAGCGGGTTCACTATCTTTTAATGACATTAATTAGTGAATCGTATTTCGTACTGAAAGGTTTTAAACATTAGCAGCAACATTGACAAATGAGGTACTGAGAATGAATTCAGACTTAGAAGTTTTGTAACACCCGTACATGGACGTCATTACTTTTGGACTGACAGTGCATTTCCTAGTGGTTGCTTAATTCTACTTCATCGCGTGAGACACTCTCTCTTATTCACTGATTTGTAATTCATATAAAACATTTTTACCTGTATCGTCAGAATTTATATTGAAAATGGATGTAAATATTGATTAGTCATAGTAAATATATTTACCACACCCGGGGCTGTACATTAGAAGTGTACTAATATGCCAAAATATCCCGTTTCCCCGCAAAACCCTAGCTTGCTCTCCCCGCCGCCAAGCCATAGCTTGCTACAACTCATATAAATGTATCGAAGTAGCGACTCTTAACACAAAGCAACAAATAAGCAAACGTACTCAAGTACGAAGGGACGGGTCTAAAGAGTGGGTCACAACATAGGGTTTGGTGGAGAATTAAGGAAATTAATTTCGATTTTTTAACCCCTTTCGTGCCACAATGACGGGTTTATGGTGCAAACAGTTTGGATCCAGTTGAGACGCCGAGTAACTCGGCGTCTCATCAGGATCCAAACTGTTTGACACTCTGTTTACTGTTTTATAAAGAAAATTGAAGAAGTGCACACACTTACACTGAAAATAAACGAAACTATGCCCAGCAGACGACAATGCTGGCACCGAAAGGGTTAATTGTTGCATCTTATCGGTTGGAAATAAAGTGCAGCAGGATAGGGTTTGCAATTGAAATCTAAAAAAAGTATTTGATTGGCTGATCAACTTTTGAAATCCTTTATGTTATATTCAAGACAAGCAAGACGTCACTTTCAATGAGCCATATCCGTGTTTCATGGCCACCGAGGAGGGATGCTCGGATTTAATAAGTGGATGGACTGTAGGTATGCCGGGTTTTTGCGGTCACAAGGATGCTGGCTTTCTTGTTAGCCCGACCCGAGGCTATCGCATAGGTGTCATGCAGGTGAGCTCCATATTCCTTACCCTTTTCATGCTGACCATGAAGTTTTGTTGTTCAATTTTCTCCCTGAAAGCAATGCAACAGTAAGAGGCATTAGGCACACTGCAGTATATACTAATACGATACCCATTTAAAAAATAAACAAGTTGTTATGGATATAGACCTCGTCGGAAACTTTGGGAATTAAAAGGGCTGATCACGGCACATAGTACAGAACGATATATTATTTACATAAAGCCTACATGAGCAGGCTTGATTTCCAACTGCAATTAACATCCGTGTCCTTCGTGTTCCAACCTTGACATAAATATTGGATTAAAACATTCCATTGAGGGGATGCGATAAATGTTATACATATTCAGCTCTAATTCTAGTTTTTCGAGCCTAATTGGCCTTTTCTAAGAATACTCTATACTTGTAAATATGAAAAAAGTAGTAAATTCAAGCAGGAAAACACACACAAAAAGGCAACCACCACCAATCCACAGACAGAAAGCAAGCAACACACACACGCACACAAACACGCACGCAAACAATACACACGATACGAAACTTATAATTAGGAACAAACGCACAAGAACAAAGACACCGAAACAAAACAAACACAAAACCAAGGATGACCAGGAGAGTACCGCATTAGAACAGTCAGTGGCAAAAACACCACTTTGGGTTTAAACCAGAGTACCGCATTAGAACAGTCAGTGGCAAAAACATCACTTAGGCTTTAAACCAGAGTACCGCATTAGAACAGTCAGTGGCAAACACACCACTGGGGGATAAAACCAGAGTACCGCATTAGAACAGTCAGTGGCAAACACACCAATTAGGCTTTAAACCAGAGTACCGCATTAGAACAGTCAGTGGCAAACACACCAATAAGGGAGTGGCAAACACACCACTTAGGGTTTAAACCAGAGTACCACAATAGAACAGTCAGTGGCAAACACACCGCTCAGGCTTTAAACCAGAGTACTGCATTAGAACAGTCATTGGCAAAAACACCACTTAGGGTTTAAACCAGAGTACCGCATTAGAACGGTCAGTGGCAAACACACCACTTAGGGTTTAAACCAGAGTACCGCATTAGAACGGTCAGTGGCAAAAACACCAGTTAGAGTTTAACCCAGAGTACCGCATTAGAACAGTCAGTGGCAAAAACACCACTTAGGGTTTAAACCGGTTCACGGACGTCCTAACCTCACACTTATCTCACAGTCACCATAGCTTAACAAATACATGTAGTGTAAATAAAGGTATTGCGCAGACATCTAACGTACGACGACAATCTAGCTTGCCTTTGTTAATGGACAGGTCAGTTCGAATTATTTAAAGTCAAAAATGTCTGATTATTCATGCATTAACTATTTTAATTGATTTCATTCTTTGACAAAGGTCGAAATATTATAATACGAGTTTTATACAAAGCTACACACAGCATGTTCTTCGACCTCATACTGATAAAGAATCTGAATATAAAAGACATTTTCTTAAACTTTAAATCATAAATAAAGGTATAGATTTTATTGATATTCAAAGTTTCTTTCGTGATAAGAGTGTAATCGATATTATTACTAAATATTTCATAAGTTCTGAATTACATATTATCTGCTATAAATACAATAAACCAATAAGGAACGTTATTTTTAACTACAATAAAAGTGTAGCTATTGATGTCAATACCCATACTTCTTGAGACTGTAGCACTTCAAGCTTTTGTTGGTCACGCCATTACTATGGCATGTTAGGCGTTGCAATATTGTATAAAATATATTTTTATTGTATAATTTTATATATTTATTGTATATTTTTTGTGTCGACTGCCGAGAAGTAGTGTGTCACTTGGGGATCTGTTTTGTGTCGTCTGTCTGTCCGTCACACTTGCTTTTTTGGCTATTGTTTCTAAACTAATCATTATAGAGCTTTCAAATTTCACATGTGATGTGTCTTCCACTCATTGAGGATCATTGATGTGACTAAGGTCCCTCACTTTGCATGCAATACCTTTTGAGTTATTACCCTTTTTCTGATTTCACTCCCGCATATTAAGTTTTTGTGTCAGCTGCGAGCAGGTGACACATGTGTTCCTCTGGACACTGTTGGATATATTCTATATTTTATATATTTAATGTATATCTATTGTATATTTTATACAATAAATATATATTTCATATATTAAATATATGAAATATACAATATATAAAATGTACAATAAGTATATATTTTATACAATATATGTTACCACTGACGAGACGTTTGTCGAAACATGTTTGGTCTACTATAGTTTAAATTAAATTTATAAGAAACAGAGGCGTGTTAAGTTGACATTTTTTTCCTGTTTTTATACAATATGTATATTAAATATGCAATAAATTTGAAGATTTGTACATTAAATATATAAAATCTACAATATATATATATATATATATATATAAAATTATAAAATGAATATATTGATTTTGCAACACGTTAAATATATTGATTGTGTATTGACCAGTGGATCGTCTTAGCATGTTCTGCATCAACGATAGTTGATTCGGTTCTGTACCGATTACCGAAATTAAGCAACGTCGAGACCGGTAAGTACTTGGATGGGTGACCGACTGGGAATACCGGGTGCTGAAGACGTTTTTCTATTATTTTAATTATTTAAAAAACTGTTCATTTCACTGCTAAGGAATTAAAACAAGTTGTTTATACATTTAAAACTTTTTTCTGCTCCGATCACTAAGATTATATTTTAATAAGGCATATTTCTCTCGTTTTCAATAACATTTTGAATAATGTTATTGTCTGACAGTCGTTGTAAATCCTAAACCCTTTACTCCATGAATATTACGGTAAGAACTAAGTTCATTATGAGTATTGATTAGATTAGCTGTTATAATTGCAAATAGAGAAAAGAACGTTTGACTATGGCAAAAACTGTAGAACCATTTCTGTATCATATGATAAGCAAACAGAGCAGACCCTGGTTAGACAGTTTTCTGATCTAGGTCTACTCTGTATGCAAATGCGTAGAAAATACATATGTATGGATTAAAAAAATTAACATCTACTACCACCTCGACCAAGAGTTACATTTCGATATCTGAAGAAGAACATTTCGAATTTTCATTCTAATTATGTTCTTGCTGCTGCTGACAAGGCATCATATAACGTAATAATTATGTGGAGATTGTATTATATTGACGTCTTGAAGAAGGAATTAAATTGGCTGTTTCCTTGTGTTGCTGTTCGGGCGAGTGTTTGTTCTGTATGTGGTGTTTCCTGCATGACTCATTTTTGTACTTTTGTTAACAACACATATTGCAGTTCAAACCCCTGCAATCGACATAGTCTCGGAACATTTAAACATGTGCAATACCTTTTAAGTATAATCCTAACATAAAACAACATAAACGTTCTATTATGTACTGGATTCCGAAACTAAATAAAAATCGGTTTAATCTGTTGCAAATCTGTTTTATTAAAACTCTAGTTATTGCACTACTTCTAAACTTTTAACGTCGTGTCTTACTATCAAAGAACATTTTAAACGTGACTGTGATAAACTATATGACAATTCTGGTATTGGTTTTGCCCATAAAATGTTACTTATTTGTAATGTTCAACTTTCATTCTTTTCGAATTCAGAAGTTGAAAGTTACACAATGTGGACCTGCCTTGATGTTTGTAGATCTTTAACACTTCTTTTAGCTAACACGTCTGCGCTATGGGGCTACCATATATCGGCAAGTTTTTGGTATACCTATGGGAAATAATTGTGTCCCTTTTGTTGCAGATTTGTTTTTATATTGCTATGAGAGGGATTTCATGATTAGCATTAAACCAGATACACACTCTGACATCGTTAATGTTTTAAATGAAACTTCTAGGTATTTAGACGATATTTTGAATTAGGATAAAATATGGTTTCTTCTATTTACCCACAATAACTTACTTTAAACAAATCGAAGAATCGATCCAACATTCAGTCTTCCTTTTTAGGTTAAATCTTTCAATCACTAATGATAAAAATATTCCGAAAATGGGTAATCCTTCGAAAGCAAAAGTAGAAATGCAAAAAGAGCAAATTGTAGACTTGGTTTTATTGAGTCTGTTCATGAGTAGTAATTAAAAAATGCAACACTACTCACGCCTTCCTAGCACCGACTTAAGCAGTATTCAATTTTCAATACTAATAACATCAAAACCAATTATCCCTAAGGTAAATATACGATAAAAAAGAAGATTTCGATTTCTAAATTGTTAATTATCCTTCTCTGGATAGCGATGTCCACCGGTCTACATCTTATGGGGTTTACATTTCTCAACTTACCAGACTTATGTATTACTTTTTCCCTGTCGTGCCCTTTATGGCTTACCTGCAGGTGCTCTGACTTCAGCAAAGTCATTGAGTACATATTTGACGGATTGTCACAGTTATTATGCTATGTTTTACATGTTGTCCTGTGTTCACCGTCGTCTATGTTGTGGGTAAGTCCAGCGGGGATACCTTTATTTACAATATTTGTAAAGCTAGGGTGACTTTGAGAGAAGTGTGAGGTTAGGACGTCCGTAAACCGGTTTAAACCCCCAGTGGTGTTTTTGCTGCTGACGGTGCCAAGGCGGTACTCTCTTTGTCACCCTTTCTTTTGTTTGCCTTGCGTCTTTGTGCTTGTGGTTTGTTCATGTTGTGGAACGTTTGTCCCTGGTTCTTGTGTGTCTTTTGGTGTTTTCTGTGTTCATTTCGTGTGTGTGTGTGTGTGTGCGTTTGGATGTGTGGTTGTGTGTGTGGTCGTGTCATGCTGTCTATCGGTGTTTTGGTGGTGGTCGCGTCTTGCATGTGGCTTTGCCTGCTTGACTTTACTACTTTTCCATTTATTCGCTTTGTCTGAGCCTGTTCTTTGCTAGAATATTTTAATAGTCCTAATTTAGTTATAAATTCTGAAGGGAGGTGATCCCACGAAAGCAAACATTAAAATTACTTATAAACGTAGCCCCATACTTCATTCTCAGTGTTGTTATACCTTCTGATCCTTCGAGATTATTAATGTCAGTACTTCTTGTTCTGAAAATTGAATACCGCTTAAACCAGTGCTAGGGGCGTGAACATTGTTGCACTTTCAATTTCTGCTCATAAACAGACTCAATAAAACCGAGTCTGCTTTTTTCTCTTTTTGTGTCGCAATTGTTGCTTTCGAGGAATCACCACCCTTCAGAATTTTTAAGCAAGGTCACATATATCATAAAATTCGGAATGCAGTTTCAAAATGTTATTATCAAAATTTACCTCCCATTAGTAAATATAACTGCAATTTACGAACGTCACTGCAACAAGGTATTTCTCATCTGGATTTCTATGGTGATGTTATCTACAAACCTAGGAAAATTCAGGATTATATCCATTTTTATGATTTGTTTATTAAACATATTATAACTTTTAGGAAGAAAAGCTATGACCCAATTATATTGCAACACACTGCATGTCTGGTTATCCTTTTAAGTCGGTCGCTACACGCTTCCCTTTTTGCTTGCACGGTGACAGTCCGAAGGTAGTACAATAAGATGGTATACTCTTAAACCGAGAAACGGGATGAGCTTGCCATACCTATGCATTGCATTTTTCTCTGTCGTGCCCTTAACGGCTTCCCAGCAGTTGATCTGTTTTCAACAAAGTCACTCAGTACATATTTGGCTGACTTTCACAATTGTTATGCTATGTTTTACATATTGTACTGTGGTAACCGTCTTCTATGTTGTGGGGGAAGACCGGTGGGGATACCTTTATTTACACTGTTTGTTTAGCTAGGGTAGCTTTGAGATACGTGTGAGAGTAGGATATCCGTAAATCGGTTTAAACCGCGGTGGTGGTTTTGCCACTGACCGTTCCAATGCGGCATTCCTTTTGTCGCCCTTGCTTTTATCTTTGTTTGGTGTCTTTGCGTCTTTGCATTTATATTTTTGTTCGGGTTTGTGGTTTTCGTTCGTCTGTCTCTGCGTGTGCGTGCTTGTGTGTGTCCGTCCTTGCGTGTGTGAAGGTATGGTGTATTTGTACTTGTTCGTAGTCTTCTGTGTGTATGTGTGTATTTATTGCTTTGTATCGACGTTTTTGTGATGATTGCGTTTTTAGTGGCTTTTCCTGCTTGACTTTACTCCTTTTTCATTTAAAACGCATACACATTTGTACATAATCATCAACAGTAGTTACTGATCAAACATCGAAATTTTATTCATTAGTTCAATTGCTATTTTCAGGTTCACTGGCATAATCCGTTGAAGATCAGAGACTACACCGACAGTTCTGGTCTTACCTATTATGCAACTCCAAATTTACGTCCATTTAACGCAGGCACATTGATCACTGGCAAGACAATGTTTCAAATACCACCTGGACAACACGAACACTACGAATACGGTGGCTGTAGCAACAGATGCCTGTCCAAGTTACTGACTGATAACATCACAATCTTCAGAACTCTTAGTCACATGCACGCGTTGGGTATGAACGAAATACATCAAATACAAACATAATCTAGACTGAATATGAATCGATACAACAGTCTCATTTGCAATTACTTTTTGGCATATCAAAAGTAATTACTGATAAATTAATTCCACATTTTAGCCCAGTAAGTGTACCCAGCTGTTAAATTAGTAACGACAGTGCTCCCTCTCTTAAACGACACCCTTTTGGCTACGTAGATTGTATGTGTTGTTCAGAGAGAGTTGTTATAGGGAAGGAAAATCAAACATGATTAGCTTGTTTGCAGATCCCCAGATAAGGTGTATGTCTAGAACTAAAACTGTTATGCCTCAATCAACCCTATGTTGTGACCACTCTTGTGACGATTCTAAAGAGTGGTCACAACATAGGGTTTGGTGGAGGCATAAAGAAAACAAGATGGAAAAAATTGTTTCCGGGGCCTTGTTGTTTCGGAAACAGTGACATGCGTTTTTGTAAGGGAGACTCGTTATTGAGAGGGATGTTGTAGGGAAGGAGCGCTGTATTAGCAAAGAAAGAGTCGCATTAACCCTTCGCTTGTTTATCTTGACATAGCTGACATATACAAACAGCTTGAATCCAGATCAACCGTTGAGTAACTCCGCGTCTCATCAGAATCCAAGTCGTTTGAAACTCGGGCAAAAGTTTCTCTCAAAAGATAGATCGAAGCATAAGTGAATATAGTTACAGATCGGAGTTTAAGATATATTATTTTGATTGAACGCAACGCATTGTCTTCTCTCAATTTGTCGACAGGAAAGGCTCAGACAACGACACTTCAGCGCAACGGTGATACAGTGTATTTAGCAAAAGATGACGAGTATCGATTTGATAGCCCCGTCATCCACATGTAAGTAAATATATTTAGATATACGTAATTTGAAACCTTTTCAGTGATAGCCCTTTAAATTCTGCACCAAGAACTATGTTATGGGAACTCTTTAGAATCCGAATGATGAGACTCTGCTTGTATCCTTGTCAGTGTTTATCCCTGCACCAACACGATGCTGTGACCTCTCTTTTAGAATTGCCTCGAAGAGACTCTGCAAAATCCTTGTCAGTGATAATCCTTTTATATCTGTACCAAATCATTTGACTGTTTCTTGGAACACAACTGCAGAAAATGAAATTGTAATTTGTAGCAGAAGACAAAGTTTGAAGACGATAAAATATCGCAGCGAAATAGTTATATTCTTTCACCAGCGAGAAGGTCCATATGTGTTAGATAAGTGAGCATTCTTTAGACCCCGGTAAACAATTATTGCAATTGGCAGATTTGCAGTGCTGCCATGAGCCATTTTGATTATGAATACACAATACAGCACCTATTAACCCTTCGCTGGCTATTCACGTCAATATACCGACCTTTAAATAGTGAATAGCTGGATGAGACAGCTCCTGCAGGAGCTGTCTCATCTGGGTCTGCACTATTTACAAGTTGATTGTGCAACCAATGCACTCCACAGCAGTGATTGCACAGCGACATACGCTTACACAGTGCAGATATATGTAATTATACAACAGTGCATGTGTAAAGAAGGAGAAAGCAGCAAGAGAAGGGTTAATGGTACGGTGATGTGACGAATAAAGGACTAGAGACGCATGACTCCTCTTATACCTTGCACTACAAAGCAACACGTTATATCATGTGATTATATATGGCCACACTCATACATTTGCGGTATATGACATCGGTCCTAAGAGTCAATAAAGTACCTTTATTTCACTGGTTACCCAAATGATATTAACCCTTCTCTTGCTGAATGTTAAAATACATGTATCTTTCTTTTCCTATGCCATGCTGTATAAGTACATACATGTACTGCGTCCGTTTTTTGAAAATGAACGTTATTTGAATGCTAGTGTCGTGGGTTTTCGTAATGTCTCCAGCCCGATTGACCCTCCAGCCACCCGTGTGATACATGGGCGTGGAGCTGAGTCCCTGCCCGAAAATATAAGACCAACCAGAGCTCGCTGAGACAGTGTTTGGAGCCAGAAAGGCGTGCAGACCAATCCTACCAAACCCCAAAATGAGCAATATTCGCCCTTTCTTAAAATTAACGTTATCTGAATGGCAGTGTCGTTGGGTTTCCGTAATGTCTCCAGCCCGATTGACCCTCCAGCCACCCGTGTGATACATGGGCGTGGAGCTGAGTCCCTGCCCGAAAATATAAGACCAATCACAGCTCGATGGGACATTGTTTGGAGCCAGAAAGACATGCAGACCAATTCGTACAAGACACAAATTCCATAAAAACTAACATTTCTACCCGTCTTCGATTGCTCTTTTGACTATAGCGGCTGTAAAAATTATGTCCCAATGGAGTATGTTGGTGATTATTTTTCGCCAAGATGTCAGCGTCATTTTAAGCCCTCAAACACTTGCGGGCGATTGGTAACTAGCGCGCAATTTGAAAAACATTGGACCCACTGCGTCCGTTTTTTGAAAATGAACGTTATTTGAATGCTAGTGTCGTGGGTTTTCGTAATGTCTCCAGCCCGATTGACCCTCCAGCCACCCGTGTGATACATGGGCGTGAAGCTGAGTCCCTGCCCGAAAATATAAGACCAACCAGAGCTCGCTGAGACAGTGTTTGGAGCCAGAAAGGCGTGCAGACCAATCCTACCAAACCCCAAAATTAGCAATCTTCGCCCTTTCTTAAAATTAACGTTATCTGAATGGTAGTGTCGTTAAGTTTCCGTAATGTCTCCAGCCCGATTGACCATCCAGACACCCATGTGATACATGGGCGTGGAGCTGAGTACCTGCCCGAAAATATAAGACCAATCACAGCTCGATGGGACATTGTTTGGAGCCAGAAAGACATGCAGACCAATTCGTACAAGACACAAATTCCATAAAAACTAACATTTCTACCCGTCTTCGATTGCTCTTTTGACTATAGCGGCTGTAAAAATTATGTCCCAATGGAATATGTTGGTGATTATTTTTCGCCAAGATGTCAGCGTCATTTTAAGCCCTCAAACACTTGCGGGCGATTGGTAACTAGCGCGCAATTTGAAAAACATTGGACCCACTGCGTCCGTTTTTTGAAAATGAACGTTATTTGAATGCTAGTGTCGTGGGTTTTCGTAATGTCTCCAGCCCGATTGACCCTCCAGCCACCCGTGTGATACATGGGCGTGAAGCTGAGTCCCTGCCCGAAAATATAAGACCAACCAGGGCTCGCTGAGACAGTGTTTGGAGCCAGAAAGGCGTGCAGACCAATCCTACAAAACCCCAAAATGAGCAATCTTCGCCCTTTCTTAAAATTAACGTTATCTGAATGGTAGTGTCGTTGGGTTTCCGTAATGTCTCCAGCCCGATTGACCCTCCACCCACCCGTGTGATACATGGGCGTGGAGCTGAGTCCCTGCCCGAAAATATAAGACCAATCACAGCTCGATGGGACATTGTTTGGAGCCAGAAAGACATGCAGACCAATTCGTACAAGACACAAATTCCATAAAAACTAACATTTCTACCCGTCTTCGATTGCTCTTTTGACTATAGCGGCTGTAAAAATTATGTCCCAATGGAATATGTTGGTGATTATTTTTTGCCAAGATGTCAGCGTCATTTTAAGCCCTCAAACACTTGCGGGCGATTGGTAACTAGCGCGCAATTTGAAAAACATTGGACCCACTGCGTCCGTTTTTTGAAAATGAACGTTATTTGAATGCTAGTGTCGTGGGTTTTCGTAATGTCTCCAGCCCGATTGACCCTCCAGCCACCCGTGTGATACATGGGCGTGAAGCTGAGTCCCTGCCCGAAAAAATGAGACCAACCAGGGCTCGCTGAGACAGTGTTTGGAGCCAGAAAGGCGTGCAGACCAATCCGTACCAAACCCCAAAATGAGCAATCTTCGCCCTTTCTTAAAATTAACGTTATCTGAATGGTAGTGTCGTTGGGTTTCCGTAATGTCTCCAGCCCGATTGACCCTCCAGCCACCCGTGTGATACATGGGCGTGGAGCTGAGTCCCTGCCCGAAAATATAAGACCAATCACAACTCGATTGGACATTGTTTGGAGCCAGAAAGGCATGCAGACCAATTCGTACCAGACACAAATTCCATAAAAACTTACATTTCTACCCGTCTTCGATTGCTCTTTTGACTATAGCGGCTGTAAAAATTATGTCCCAATGGAATATGTTGGTGATTATTTTTCGCCAAGATGTCAGCGTCATTTTAAGCCCTCAAACACTTGCGGGCGATCGGTAACGAGCGCGCAATTTGAAACACATGGGACCCACTGCGTCCGTTTTTTGAAAATGAACGTTATTTGAATGCTAGTGTCGTGGGTTTTCGTAATGTCTCCAGCCCGATTGACCCTCAAGCCACCCGTGTGATACATTGCGTGAAGCTGAGTCCCTGCCCGAAAATATAAGACCAACCAGAGCTCGCTGAGACAGTGTTTGGAGCCAGAAAGGCGTGCAGACCAATCCGTACCAAACCCAAAAATGAACAATCTTCGCCCTTTCTTAAAATTAACGTTATCTGAATGGTAGTGTCGTTGGGTTTTCGTAATGTCTCCAGCCCGATTGACCCTCCAGCCACCCGTGTGATACATGGGCGTGGAGCTGAGTCCCTGCCCGAAAATATAAGACCAATCACAGCTCGATGGGACATTGTTTGGAGCCAGAAAGGCATGCAGACCAATTCGTACCAGACACAAATTCCATAAAAACTTACATTTCTACCCGTCTTCGATTGCTCTTTTGACTATAGCGGCTGTAAAAATTATGTCCCATTGGAATATGTTGGTGATTATTTTTCGCCAAGATGTCAGCGTCATTTTAAGCCCTCAAACACTTGCGGGCGATTGGTAACGAGCGCGCAATTTGAAAAACATGGGACCTACTGCGTCCGTTTTTTGGAAATGAACGTTATTTGAATGCTAGTGTCGTGGGTTTTCGTAATGTCTCCACCCCGATTGACCCTCCAGCCACCCGTGTGATACATGAGCGTGACGCTGAGTCCCTGCCCGAAAATATAAGACCAATCACAGCTCGATGGGACATTGTTTGGAGCCAGAAAGACATGCAGACCAATTCGTACAAGACACAAATTCCATAAAAACTAACATTTCTACCCGTCTTCGATTGCTCTTTTGACTATAGCGGCTGTAAAAATTATGTCCCAATGGAATATGTTGGTGATTATTTTTTGCCAAGATGTCAGCGTCATTTTAAGCCCTCAAACACTTGCGGGCGATTGGTAACTAGCGCGCAATTTGAAAAACATTGGACCCACTGCGTCCGTTTTTTGAAAATGAACGTTATTTGAATGCTAGTGTCGTGGGTTTTCGTAATGTCTCCAGCCCGATTGACCCTCCAGCCACCCGTGTTATACATGGGCGTGAAGCTGAGTCCCTGCCCGAAAAAATGAGACCAACCAGGGCTCGCTGAGACAGTGTTTGGAGCCAGAAAGGCGTGCAGACCAATCCGTACCAAACCCCAAAATGAGCAATCTTCGCCCTTTCTTAAAATTAACGTTATCTGAATGGTAGTGTCGTTGGGTTTCCGTAATGTCTCCAGCCCGATTGACCCTCCAGCCACCCGTGTGATACATGGGCGTGGAGCTGAGTCCCTGCCCGAAAATATAAGACCAATCACAACTCGATGGGACATTGTTTGGAGCCAGAAAGGCATGCAGACCAATTCGTACCAGACACAAATTCCATAAAAACTTACATTTCTACCCGTCTTCGATTGCTCTTTTGACTATAGCGGCTGTAAAAATTATGTCCCAATGGAATATGTTGGTGATTATTTTTCGCCAAGATGTCAGCGTCATTTTAAGCCCTCAAACACTTGCGGGCGATCGGTAACGAGCGCGCAATTTGAAACACATGGGACCCACTGCGTCCGTTTTTTGAAAATGAACGTTATTTGAATGCTAGTGTCGTGGGTTTTCGTAATGTCTCCAGCCCGATTGACCCTCAAGCCACCCGTGTGATACATGGGCGTGAAGCTGAGTCCCTGCCCGAAAATATAAGACCAACCAGAGCTCGCTGAGACAGTGTTTGGAGCCAGAAAGGCGTGCAGACCAATCCGTACCAAACCCAAAAATGAACAATCTTCGCCCTTTCTTAAAATTAACGTTATCTGAATGGTAGTGTCGTTGGGTTTTCGTAATGTCTCCAGCCCGATTGACCCTCCAGCCACCCGTGTGATACATGGGCGTGGAGCTGAGTCCCTGCCCGAAAATGGAAGACCAATCACAGCTCGATGGGACATTGTTTGGAGCCAGAAAGGCATGCAGACCAATTCGTACCAGACACAAATTCCATAAAGACTTACATTTCTACCCGTCTTCGATTGCTCTTTTGACTATAGCGGCTGTAAAAATTATGTCCCAATGGAATATGTTGGTGATTATTTTTTGCCAAGATGTCAGCGTCATTTTAAGCTCTCAAACACTTGCGGGCGATCGGTAACGAGCGCGCAATTTGAAACACATGGGACCCACTGCGTCCGTTTTTTGAAAATGAACGTTATTTGAATGCTAGTGTCGTGGGTTTTCGTAATGTCTCCAGCCCGATTGACCCTCAAGCCACCCGTGTGATACATGGGCGTGAAGCTGAGTCCCTGCCCGAAAATATAAGACCAACCAGAGCTCGCTGAGACAGTGTTTGGAGCCAGAAAGGCGTGCAGACCAATCCTACCAAACCCCAAAATTAGCAATCTTCGCCCTTTCTTAAAATTAACGTTATCTGAATGGTAGTGTCGTTAAGTTTCCGTAATGTCTCCAGCCCGATTGACCCTCCAGACACCCATGTGATACATGGGCGTGGAGCTGAGTACCTGCCTGAAAATATAAGACCAATCACAGCTCGATGGGACATTGTTTGGAGCCAGAAAGACATGCAGACCAATTCGTACAAGACACAAATTCCATAAAAACTAACATTTCTACCCGTCTTCGATTGCTCTTTTGACTATAGCGGCTGTAAAAATTATGTCCCAATGGAATATGTTGGTGATTATTTTTCGCCAAGATGTCAGCGTCATTTTAAGCCCTCAAACACTTGCGGGCGATTGGTAACTAGCGCGCAATTTGAAAAACATTGGACCCACTGCGTCCGTTTTTTGAAAATGAACGTTATTTGAATGCTAGTGTCGTGGGTTTTCGTAATGTCTCCAGCCCGATTGACCCTCCAGCCACCCGTGTGATACATGGGCGTGAAGCTGAGTCCCTGCCCGAAAATATAAGACCAACCAGGGCTCGCTGAGACAGTGTTTGGAGCCAGAAAGGCGTGCAGACCAATCCTACCAAACCCCAAAATGAGCAATCTTCGCCCTTTCTTAAAATTAACGTTATCTGAATGGTAGTGTCGTTCGGTTTTCGTAATGTCTCCAGCCCGATTGACCCTCCAGCCACCCGTGTGATACATGGGCGTGGAGCTGAGTCCCTGCCCGAAAATGGAAGACCAATCACAGCTCGATGGGACATTGTTTGGAGCCAGAAAGGCATGCAGACCAATTCGTACCAGACACAAATTCCATAAAGACTTACATTTCTACCCGTCTTCGATTGCTCTTTTGACTATAGCGGCTGTAAAAATTATGTCCCAATGGAATATGTTGGTGATTATTTTTTGCCAAGATGTCAGCGTCATTTTAAGCTCTCAAACACTTGCGGGCGATCGGTAACGAGCGCGCAATTTGAAACACATGGGACCCACTGCGTCCGTTTTTTGAAAATGAACGTTATTTGAATGCTAGTGTCGTGGGTTTTCGTAATGTCTCCAGCCCGATTGACCCTCAAGCCACCCGTGTGATACATGGGCGTGAAGCTGAGTCCCTGCCCGAAAATATAAGACCAACCAGAGCTCGCTGAGACAGTGTTTGGAGCCAGAAAGGCGTGCAGACCAATCCTACCAAACCCCAAAATTAGCAATCTTCGCCCTTTCTTAAAATTAACGTTATCTGAATGGTAGTGTCGTTAAGTTTCCGTAATGTCTCCAGCCCGATTGACCCTCCAGACACCCATGTGATACATGGGCGTGGAGCTGAGTACCTGCCTGAAAATATAAGACCAATCACAGCTCGATGGGACATTGTTTGGAGCCAGAAAGACATGCAGACCAATTCGTACAAGACACAAATTCCATAAAAACTAACATTTCTACCCGTCTTCGATTGCTCTTTTGACTATAGCGGCTGTAAAAATTATGTCCCAATGGAATATGTTGGTGATTATTTTTCGCCAAGATGTCAGCGTCATTTTAAGCCCTCAAACACTTGCGGGCGATTGGTAACTAGCGCGCAATTTGAAAAACATTGGACCCACTGCGTCCGTTTTTTGAAAATGAACGTTATTTGAATGCTAGTGTCGTGGGTTTTCGTAATGTCTCCAGCCCGATTGACCCTCCAGCCACCCGTGTGATACATGGGCGTGAAGCTGAGTCCCTGCCCGAAAATATAAGACCAACCAGGGCTCGCTGAGACAGTGTTTGGAGCCAGAAAGGCGTGCAGACCAATCCTACCAAACCCCAAAATGAGCAATCTTCGCCCTTTCTTAAAATTAACGTTATCTGAATGGTAGTGTCGTTGGGTTTCCGTAATGTCTCCAGCCCGATTGACCCTCCAGCCACCCGTGTGATACATGGGCGTGGAGCTGAGTCCCTGCCCGAAAATATAAGACCAATCACAGCTCGATGGGACATTGTTTGGAGCCAGAAAGACATGCAGACCAATTCGTACAAGACACAAATTCCATAAAAACTAACATTTCTACCCGTCTTCGATTGCTCTTTTGACTATAGCGGCTGTAAAAATTATGTCCCAATGGAATATGTTGGTGATTATTTTTTGCCAAGATGTCAGCGTCATTTTAAGCCCTCAAACACTTGCGGGCGATTGGTAACTAGCGCGCAATTTGAAAAACATTGGACCCACTGCGTCCGTTTTTTGAAAATGAACGTTATTTGAATGCTAGTGTCGTGGGTTTTCGTAATGTCTCCAGCCCGATTGACCCTCCAGCCACCCGTGTGATACATGGGCGTGAAGCTGAGTCCCTGCCCGAAAAAATGAGACCAACCAGAGCTCGCTGAGACAGTGTTTGGAGCCAGAAAGGCGTGCAGACCAATCCGTACCAAACCCCAAAATGAGCAATCTTCGCCCTTTCTTAAAATTAACGTTATCTGAATGGTAGTGTCGTTGGGTTTCCGTAATGTCTCCAGCCCGATTGACCCTCCAGCCACCCGTGTGATACATGGGCGTGAAGCTGAGTCCCTGCCCGAAAATATAAGACCAACCAGAGCTCGCTGAGACAGTGTTTGGAGCCAGAAAGGCGTGCAGACCAATCCTACCAAACCCCAAAATTAGCAATCTTCGCCCTTTCTTAAAATTAACGTTATCTGAATGGTAGTGTCGTTAGGTTTCCGTAATGTCTCCAGCCCGATTGACCCTCCAGACACCCGTGTGATACATGGGCGTGGAGCTGAGTCCCTGCCCGAAAATGTAAGACCAATCACAGCTCGATGGGACATTGTTTGGAGCCAGAAAGGCATGCAGACCAATTCGTACCAGACACAAATTCCATAAAGACTTACATTTCTACCCGTCTTCGATTGCTCTTTTGACTATAGCGGCTGTAAAAATTATGTCCCAATGGAATATGTTGGTGATTATTTTTCGCCAAGATGTCAGCGTCATTTTAAGCCCTCAAACACTTGCGGGCGATCGGTAACTAGCGCGCAATTTGAAAAACATTGGACCCACTGCGTCCGTTTTTTGAAAATGAACGTTATTTGAATGCTAGTGTCGTGGGTTTTCGTAATGTCTCCAGCCCGATTGACCCTCCAGCCACCCGTGTGATACATGGGCGTGAAGCTGAGTCCCTGCCCGAAAAAATGAGACCAACCAGGGCTCGCTGAGACAGTGTTTGGAGCCAGAAAGGCGTGCAGACCAATCCGTACCAAACCCCAAAATGAGAAATCTTCGCCCTTTCTTAAAATTATCGTTATCTGAATGGTAGTGTCGTTGGGTTTCCGTAATGTCTCCAGCCCGATTGACCCTCCAGCCACCCGTGTGATACATGGGCGTGGAGCTGAGTCCCTGCCCGAAAATATAAGACCAATCACAACTCGATTGGACATTGTTTGGAGCCAGAAAGGCATGCAGACCAATTCGTACCAGACACAAATTCCATAAAAACTTACATTTCTACCCGTCTTCGATTGCTCTTTTGACTATAGCGGCTGTAAAAATTATGTCCCAATGGAATATGTTGGTGATTATTTTTTGCCAAGATGTCAGCGTCATTTTAAGCCCTCAAACACTTGCGGGCGATCGGTAACGAGCGCGCAATTTGAAACACATGGGACCCACTGCGTCCGTTTTTTGAAAATGAACGTTATTTGAATGCTAGTGTCGTGGGTTTTCGTAATGTCTCCAGCCCGATTGACCCTCAAGCCACCCGTGTGATACATGGGCGTGAAGCTGAGTCCCTGCCCGAAAATATAAGACCAACCAGAGCTCGCTGAGACAGTGTTTGGAGCCAGAAAGGCGTGCAGACCAATCCGTACCAAACCCAAAAATGAACAATCTTCGCCCTTTCTTAAAATTAACGTTATCTGAATGGTAGTGTCGTTGGGTTTTCGTAATGTCTCCAGCCCGATTGACCCTCCAGCCACCCGTGTGATACATGGGCGTGGAGCTGAGTCCCTGCCCGAAAATATAAGACCAATCACAGCTCGATGGGACATTGTTTGGAGCCAGAAAGGCATGCAGACCAATTCGTACCAGACACAAATTCCATAAAAACTTACATTTCTACCCGTCTTCGATTGCTCTTTTGACTATAGCGGCTGTAAAAATTATGTCCCATTGGAATATGTTGGTGATTATTTTTCGCCAAGATGTCAGCGTCATTTTAAGCCCTCAAACACTTGCGGGCGATTGGTAACGAGCGCGCAATTTGAAAAACATGGGACCTACTGCGTCCGTTTTTTGGAAATGAACGTTATTTGAATGCTAGTGTCGTGGGTTTTCGTAATGTCTCCACCCCGATTGACCCTCCAGCCACCCGTGTGATACATGAGCGTGACGCTGAGTCCCTGCCCGAAAATATAAGACCAATCACAGCTCGATGGGACATTGTTTGGAGCCAGAAAGACATGCAGACCAATTCGTACAAGACACAAATTCCATAAAAACTAACATTTCTACCCGTCTTCGATTGCTCTTTTGACTATAGCGGCTGTAAAAATTATGTCCCAATGGAATATGTTGGTGATTATTTTTCGCCAAGATGTCAGCGTCATTTTAAGCCCTCAAACACTTGCGGGCGATTGGTAACTAGCGCGCAATTTGAAAAACATTGGACCCACTGCGTCCGTTTTTTGAAAATGAACGTTATTTGAATGCTAGTGTCGTGGGTTTTCGTAATGTCTCCAGCCCGATTGACCCTCCAGCCACCCGTGTTATACATGGGCGTGAAGCTGAGTCCCTGCCCGAAAAAATGAGACCAACCAGGGCTCGCTGAGACAGTGTTTGGAGCCAGAAAGGCGTGCAGACCAATCCGTACCAAACCCCAAAATGAGCAATCTTCGCCCTTTCTTAAAATTAACGTTATCTGAATGGTAGTGTCGTTGGGTTTCCGTAATGTCTCCAGCCCGATTGACCCTCCAGCCACCCGTGTGATACATGGGCGTGGAGCTGAGTCCCTGCCCGAAAATATAAGACCAATCACAACTCGATGGGACATTGTTTGGAGCCAGAAAGGCATGCAGACCAATTCGTACCAGACACAAATTCCATAAAAACTTACATTTCTACCCGTCTTCGATTGCTCTTTTGACTATAGCGGCTGTAAAAATTATGTCCCAATGGAATATGTTGGTGATTATTTTTCGCCAAGATGTCAGCGTCATTTTAAGCCCTCAAACACTTGCGGGCGATTGGTAACGAGCGCGCAATTTGAAAAACATGGGACCTACTGCGTCCGTTTTTTGGAAATGAACGTTATTTGAATGCTAGTGTCGTGGGTTTTCGTAATGTCTCCACCCCGATTGACCCTCCAGCCACCCGTGTGATACATGAGCGTGACGCTGAGTCCCTGCCCGAAAATATAAGACCAATCACAGCTCGATGGGACATTGTTTGGAGCCAGAAAGACATGCAGACCAATTCGTACAAGACACAAATTCCATAAAAACTAACATTTCTACCCGTCTTCGATTGCTCTTTTGACTATAGCGGCTGTAAAAATTATGTCCCAATGGAATATGTTGGTGATTATTTTTTGCCAAGATGTCAGCGTCATTTTAAGCCCTCAAACACTTGCGGGCGATTGGTAACTAGCGCGCAATTTGAAAAACATTGGACCCACTGCGTCCGTTTTTTGAAAATGAACGTTATTTGAATGCTAGTGTCGTGGGTTTTCGTAATGTCTCCAGCCCGATTGACCCTCCAGCCACCCGTGTTATACATGGGCGTGAAGCTGAGTCCCTGCCCGAAAAAATGAGACCAACCAGGGCTCGCTGAGACAGTGTTTGGAGCCAGAAAGGCGTGCAGACCAATCCGTACCAAACCCCAAAATGAGCAATCTTCGCCCTTTCTTAAAATTAACGTTATCTGAATGGTAGTGTCGTTGGGTTTCCGTAATGTCTCCAGCCCGATTGACCCTCCAGCCACCCGTGTGATACATGGGCGTGGAGCTGAGTCCCTGCCCGAAAATATAAGACCAATCACAACTCGATGGGACATTGTTTGGAGCCAGAAAGGCATGCAGACCAATTCGTACCAGACACAAATTCCATAAAAACTTACATTTCTACCCGTCTTCGATTGCTCTTTTGACTATAGCGGCTGTAAAAATTATGTCCCAATGGAATATGTTGGTGATTATTTTTCGCCAAGATGTCAGCGTCATTTTAAGCCCTCAAACACTTGCGGGCGATCGGTAACGAGCGCGCAATTTGAAACACATGGGACCCACTGCGTCCGTTTTTTGAAAATGAACGTTATTTGAATGCTAGTGTCGTGGGTTTTCGTAATGTCTCCAGCCCGATTGACCCTCAAGCCACCCGTGTGATACATGGGCGTGAAGCTGAGTCCCTGCCCGAAAATATAAGACCAACCAGAGCTCGCTGAGACAGTGTTTGGAGCCAGGAAGGCGTGCAGACCAATCCGTACCAAACCCAAAAATGAACAATCTTCGCCCTTTCTTAAAATTAACGTTATCTGAATGGTAGTGTCGTTGGGTTTTCGTAATGTCTCCAGCCCGATTGACCCTCCAGCCACCCGTGTGATACATGGGCGTGGAGCTGAGTCCCTGCCCGAAAATGGAAGACCAATCACAGCTCGATGGGACATTGTTTGGAGCCAGAAAGGCATGCAGACCAATTCGTACCAGACACAAATTCCATAAAGACTTACATTTCTACCCGTCTTCGATTGCTCTTTTGACTATAGCGGCTGTAAAAATTATGTCCCAATGGAATATGTTGGTGATTATTTTTTGCCAAGATGTCAGCGTCATTTTAAGCCCTCAAACACTTGCGGGCGATCGGTAACGAGCGCGCAATTTGAAACACATGGGACCCACTGCGTCCGTTTTTTGAAAATGAACGTTATTTGAATGCTAGTGTCGTGGGTTTTCGTAATGTCTCCAGCCCGATTGACCCTCAAGCCACCCGTGTGATACATGGGCGTGAAGCTGAGTCCCTGCCCGAAAATATAAGACCAACCAGAGCTCGCTGAGACAGTGTTTGGAGCCAGAAAGGCGTGCAGACCAATCCTACCAAACCCCAAAATTAGCAATCTTCGCCCTTTCTTAAAATTAACGTTATCTGAATGGTAGTGTCGTTAAGTTTCCGTAATGTCTCCAGCCCGATTGACCCTCCAGACACCCATGTGATACATGGGCGTGGAGCTGAGTACCTGCCCGAAAATATAAGACCAATCACAGCTCGATGGGACATTGTTTGGAGCCAGAAAGACATGCAGACCAATTCGTACAAGACACAAATTCCATAAAAACTAACATTTCTACCCGTCTTCGATTGCTCTTTTGACTATAGCGGCTGTAAAAATTATGTCCCAATGGAATATGTTGGTGATTATTTTTCGCCAAGATGTCAGCGTCATTTTAAGCCCTCAAACACTTGCGGGCGATTGGTAACTAGCGCGCAATTTGAAAAACATTGGACCCACTGCGTCCGTTTTTTGAAAATGAACGTTATTTGAATGCTAGTGTCGTGGGTTTTCGTAATGTCTCCAGCCCGATTGACCCTCCAGCCACCCGTGTGATACATGGGCGTGAAGCTGAGTCCCTGCCCGAAAATATGAGACCAACCAGGGCTCGCTGAGACAGTGTTTGGAGCCAGAAAGGCGTGCAGACCAATCCGTACCAAACCCCAAAATGAGCAATCTTCGCCCTTTCTTAAACTTAACGTTATCTGAATGGTAGTGTCGTTGGGTTTCTGTAATGTCTCCAGCCCGATTGACCCTCCAGCCACTCGTGTGATACATGGGCGTGGAGCTGAGTCCCTGCCCGAAAATGTAAGACCAATCACAGCTCGATGGGACATTGTTTGGAGCCAGAAAGGCATGCAGACCAATTCGTACCAGACACAAATTCCATAAAGACTTACATTTCTACCCGTCTTCGATTGCTCTTTTGACTATAGCGGCTGTAAAAATTATGTCCCAATGGAATATGTTGGTGATTATTTTTCGCCAAGATGTCAGCGTCATTTTAAGCCCTCAAACACTTGCGGGCGATCGGTAACGAGCGCGCAATTTGAAACACATGGGACCCACTGCGTCCGTTTTTTGAAAATGAACGTTATTTGAATGCTAGTGTCGTGGGTTTTCGTAATGTCTCCAGCCCGATTGACCCTCAAGCCACCCGTGTGATACATGGGCGTGAAGCTGAGTCCCTGCCCGAAAATATAAGACCAACCAGAGCTCGCTGAGACAGTGTTTGGAGCCAGAAAGGCGTGCAGACCAATCCGTACCAAACCCAAAAATGAACAATCTTCGCCCTTTCTTAAAATTAACGTTATCTGAATGGTAGTGTCGTTGGGTTTTCGTAATGTCTCCAGCCCGATTGACCCTCCAGCCACCCGTGTGATACATGGGCGTGGAGCTGAGTCCCTGCCCGAAAATGGAAGACCAATCACAGCTCGATGGGACATTGTTTGGAGCCAGAAAGGCATGCAGATCAATTCGTACCAGACACAAATTCCATAAAGACTTACATTTCTACCCGTCTTCGATTGCTCTTTTGACTATAGCGGCTGTAAAAATTATGTCCCAATGGAATATGTTGGTGATTATTTTTTGCCAAGATGTCAGCGTCATTTTAAGCCCTCAAACACTTGCGGGCGATCGGTAACGAGCGCGCAATTTGAAACACATGGGACCCACTGCGTCCGTTTTTTGAAAATGAACGTTATTTGAATGCTAGTGTCGTGGGTTTTCGTAATGTCTCCAGCCCGATTGACCCTCAAGCCACCCGTGTGATACATGGGCGTGAAGCTGAGTCCCTGCCCGAAAATATAAGACCAACCAGAGCTCGCTGAGACAGTGTTTGGAGCCAGAAAGGCGTGCAGACCAATCCTACCAAACCCCAAAATTAGCAATCTTCGCCCTTTCTTAAAATTAACGTTATCTGAATGGTAGTGTCGTTAAGTTTCCGTAATGTCTCCAGCCCGATTGACCCTCCAGACACCCATGTGATACATGGGCGTGGAGCTGAGTACCTGCCCGAAAATATAAGACCAATCACAGCTCGATGGGACATTGTTTGGAGCCAGAAAGACATGCAGACCAATTCGTACAAGACACAAATTCCATAAAAACTAACATTTCTACCCGTCTTCGATTGCTCTTTTGACTATAGCGGCTGTAAAAATTATGTCCCAATGGAATATGTTGGTGATTATTTTTCGCCAAGATGTCAGCGTCATTTTAAGCCCTCAAACACTTGCGGGCGATTGGTAACTAGCGCGCAATTTGAAAAACATTGGACCCACTGCGTCCGTTTTTTGAAAATGAACGTTATTTGAATGCTAGTGTCGTGGGTTTTCGTAATGTCTCCAGCCCGATTGACCCTCCAGCCACCCGTGTGATACATGGGCGTGAAGCTGAGTCCCTGCCCGAAAAAATGAGACCAACCAGGGCTCGCTGAGACAGTGTTTGGAGCCAGAAAGGCGTGCAGACCAATCCGTACCAAACCCCAAAATGAGCAATCTTCGCCCTTTCTTAAACTTAACGTTATCTGAATGGTAGTGTCGTTGGGTTTCTGTAATGTCTCCAGCCCGATTGACCCTCCAGCCACTCGTGTGATACATGGGCGTGGAGCTGAGTCCCTGCCCGAAAATGTAAGACCAATCACAGCTCGATGGGACATTGTTTGGAGCCAGAAAGGCATGCAGACCAATTCGTACCAGACACAAATTCCATAAAGACTTACATTTCTACCCGTCTTCGATTGCTCTTTTGACTATAGCGGCTGTAAAAATTATGTCCCAATGGAATATGTTGGTGATTATTTTTCGCCAAGATGTCAGCGTCATTTTAAGCCCTCAAACACTTGCGGGCGATCGGTAACTAGCGCGCAATTTGAAAAACATTGGACCCACTGCGTCCGTTTTTTGAAAATGAACGTTATTTGAATGCTAGTGTCGTGGGTTTTCGTAATGTCTCCAGCCCGATTGACCCTCCAGCCACCCTTGTGATACATGGGCGTGAAGCTGAGTCCCTGCCCGAAAAAATGAGACCAACCAGGGCTCGCTGAGACAGTGTTTGGAGCCAGAAAGGCGTGCAGACCAATCCGTACCAAACCCCAAAATGAGCAATCTTCGCCCTTTCTTAAAATTAACGTTATCTGAATGGTAGTGTCGTTGGGTTTCCGTAATGTCTCCAGCCCGATTGACCCTCCAGCCACCCGTGTGATACATGGGCGTGGAGCTGAGTCCCTGCCCGAAAATATAAGACCAATCACAACTCGATTGGACATTGTTTGGAGCCAGAAAGGCATGCAGACCAATTCGTACCAGACACAAATTCCATAAAAACTTACATTTCTACCCGTCTTCGATTGCTCTTTTGACTATAGCGGCTGTAAAAATTATGTCCCATTGGAATATGTTGGTGATTATTTTTCGCCAAGATGTCAGCGTCATTTTAAGCCCTCAAACACTTGCGGGCGATTGGTAACGAGCGCGCAATTTGAAAAACATGGGACCTACTGCGTCCGTTTTTTGGAAATGAACGTTATTTGAATGCTAGTGTCGTGGGTTTTCGTAATGTCTCCACCCCGATTGACCCTCCAGCCACCCGTGTGATACATGAGCGTGACGCTGAGTCCCTGCCCGAAAATATAAGACCAACCAGAGCTCGCTGAGACAGTGTTTGGAGCCAGAAAGGCGTGCAGACCAATCCGTACCAAACCCCAAAATGAGCAATCTTCGCCCTTTCTTAAAATTAACGTTATCTGAATGGTAGTGTCGTTGGATTTCCGTAATGTCTCCAGCCCGATTGACCCTCCAGCCACCCGTGTGATACATGGGCGTGAAGCTGAGTCCCTGCCCGAAAATATAAGACCAACCACACTGTAAAAAATTCCCGTGGCTTTTACAGGACATCCCGTTGTTTTTCCTACGGAACCGGTGCCGTAAACCAAGCATGGGTTTTAGACCGTTACCGCAATGGATTCTGGGACGTTAAAAAGTATATCACGAGGGAAAATAACGTTTGGTAAATTACAAAAAAGAACTTATTTTTAATTATTTGATCATTTTTCGTTTGCTAAAAGTATTATGAAGGTATAAACTGATATTTTGCTGGTATACATTCCATTCTGATTCGAACAAATTTTGATAATCATGGGAAAAAGTGCAAAAGTTGAAACCAAACTGATAATACCCCACCCATCCAGTCTTGTTTCTGCAACTTGAACACGTTGAATGATCATTGATGCGGTATTTTCGGTTTCTTTCACGGAGACACGGAGAAGGTGAATGTTAAAATGAGATCTTCCTATGGACTTCTCAGGTCCTGAATCGGGAAAATGATAAATGATGAAGAATCGGTACATCAACTTAATATCATATTATTGCAAAGTTGCCTGTCTTACTGCTCAAGCCAGTGTGTTATTGAAACAGCAGAATTACTGTGAAAAGTTAACTGGACTAAATGTTATTTGCAAACATTGAAAATGCATATCTGCAGAACGGCCCAATTCTGTTGAAATACTACTCAAATTGGAATGAGTCGGTTCCTTGAACTGATACAGACTGAAAAAGACAATGACAAGTACCACAGCATACTGCAAGGAAATACAATTTCCATACACAAGTGCTTGGGGAGGAGATGACAAATCTGATGTTTTTAGTAGATGTAAGTTTTGTTTTATTTATTTCTTGTTGTTTATTATGCCACCCAACGCATATAGTAATCGCATTGTCCGTCCTTCTGTCTGTCCTTCCATCCGTCCGTCCAAAATTCTGTGTCCCTTCTGTAACTTTTTTATCTGTGAATGGATTTTAAAAAAAATGGCACAAATGTTCACCACACAAAGATGATGTGTCGTGTTCAACTCCCTGGTCCATTGGACAAAGGTCAAGGTCATCCTTCAGGGCACAGGGGGCCATTTCATGGGTCTAGATAGTCTTAAAAGTAAAAAAAATATGATTGGGTCAATTTAGTGTTATATATACAAGGGGTCTAACTACCCATTCGCAAATTTCACGACTGATTCTAAATAACGCCCGGTTTTGGGCTACCAAGATATAATAACCACTACGTACGAACATTAAGCGTGGACCTTGTACAAGATTTTCAAATAATATAACTTTTGATACATTCAGATGAAGCCGTAGCCAGTGCCAACGTGAGATGCCTACAAAATACGCTGATTTTTCTTACTCGGACGACAAGTCGCAACAACTTGACCTAGCTTCTACTTAGCCAGTAACAAGGCACCTGATTGACCGAGAGATGGTGCCGTGCGTTCTCGCTAAGGCTTATAGGGCAAGCAAGATAACAGACACGCGGATGTTGTTATTGTAGAGGAAGCTCATAGTGGCTTGAAAGAGATAGCACGAATATTCGCCTGCATTTCGGATCTGCATCAGTGTCTGCAGAGAGCTTGAGAAGTAAACGATAGTTTTTTGTCATATGTATTGATTGCACAATCGTTTTGTCCTGAGGCATCGCGATTATTGCCGTTTTACAAGGGGGCCAAGCCACAATCGATGTTGCGACTTGTCGTCCGAGTGAGAAAAAATCAGCATATTTTGTAGGAATTTCACGCCAGCACTGGCTACGGCTTTGTCGGAATGTATCAAAAGTTATATAAAGTACAAGGTCAACGCTTCACGTTCGTACCAAACATTAGTGGTTATTCCATCTTGGCTGTCCAAATCCGTACGTTATTTCGAATCGGTCATGAAATTTGTGAATGGGTAGTTGGACACCTTATATATAATATAACACTAAATCGACCCAATCAATTTTTTAAACTTTTTAGACCATCTAGACCCACGAAATGGTCCCCTGTGCTTCAGGGTCAAAGATCGGGGCATAGTGTTTCACAAACACATCTTGACAAAGTTGTTTTGTCATCTGCTGCACAATTTTGTGGAAACTTTGAAACAAATCAATTATGATATAAAGATAAGTAATTCTGTGTAAACCCGCTGAATAAGCTCTACTGCTTCTCTTTATATGAATATTAATTAGGCCAGATTTCATATAGACTGAGGGTGGTCAGCAAATTTTTATACTATCATAGGGCAATAGTATAGTGTGTGGTAATAAATAATAGGAGCTCTCTCATCAGAGTCTACACTGTTAATTTAAAACAGTTTTGTGCCTAAAGGGTTAAATCCGCTGCTCATGTGATATGTTTAAAAACTGCTGTTTTTCTTATAGGACGTGGCTTTTAATGGTGAGATACAACATGTGAACAGAGCATCTTGGCCAAAGCTTACCATGCTTGGTATGTATGAACTTAAAGAGGGTTAATGAGGGGGACAGGGGTTGGCATTCATACACTGTATGCCATGTTCTTGTTATTGAAACAATCAGTCTAAATCTTATTAAAATTAGGCTATTAAATTAATTGTGGGGTTTGATATAGATAAGAACCCAACTGCATGATTACTTGAGAGACCAACACATGTAAATGTGAGAGTCTGTTATATAATGAAGTAGAACAACATTTGAAAATGCTATTTTCAAATTGAATCAACACATTATACTGATTTGTTATTTCCTAAGATGGAAAACAAGTATCGTAACTTAACCCAATACCCCATATTGACGCCTTTTGACACCTCTGTAAAAGTAACTTTTTTAAACCATTGATGATTGTAATAAAAGGAGCATTTGCTCCTATTCCTATGAATTAAATGCTCTATTTATCACAATGGTTTCAAATATACACAATTCTAAGATTTCCTATTTCCAGTAATTGCTCCTTTACAGTGTATTTGTTCAACAAGGTTTAGTCTTAAAATAACCTATGGGTTAAGACTAATTAGCATATATTCATAAAATACATGTTTTGTTAAACACACCATACTGTCTTGAATAAGAGTATGTATAGAACCTGAATGAATCAGTTACTCAGTATGAGACTTCTCATCAGGATCCATGCTGTTTGACACAAGGTTTACTGTAATTAAAGTTACTTCGGCCAATATTATATTAAATGGATGAGGGTTATTTAAATCAGATGCAGGTTTGGACAGGCATCAACTTTTGAATTTGGGCAAAGGCTGGGGATCCAAATTTAAAATTGGAGTGATTTGGATTTGAAGATTTCCTAAATCTCAAGGCAAAGCCAAAAATGGTCTTACTGCAGTAATACCATCTTTAGAGGACATGATATAAAATATCATGCATAAAATTTTGTGAAATTTGGAATCTCTGCTAAATTATGAAATTCACTCAAAGTTGGGATATTTTCAGCTGACTGAAACAGATTTCTGTTAGAACTCAGAAAATATTCGAACACAGCAAAGACTAATGGTCCAAGTTTCATGGAAATCAATCAGTGATGTTGAGAAAACCATAATAGTGTTTATTTCCAGGAGAAACCCATCTTTTCCAGGACTGCTGGAGACTTTGGTTAAATAGTGGATGGACAATTTATTGTCTGTTCCTCCAGTTGCTTGGAAGATGTTTCCTTACTGTTCAGTGTGTATTATACAGTACCCAGACAAGGTAGCTGCCACATTGGGGTTCATACAGAGGTATACACATCATTCATTCATTCACATTTAAGTTAACCCATTAATTTACCTCATAGGCTCTTTTATACTCAATCTCTATGAACATATCTGCTGAAAAAGCACATCTACTAGAAAGAGCAATATTTAAAAGTTCTGTACATTTGAAACTATTGTGATTTATAAAAAGAGCATTTGCTCCTTTGTAGCAAATGCTCTATTTATCACCATGGTTTCAAAAAGTGATTTTTACATTTATGCGTCAAAAGGGAATGAGTTGATACTTCTTCAGGAAAAAGAATTTTTGATACAGGAGTGCATACTGCATAGTTAACTTAGATATACCTGTACATACAACTGGTTCATGCTGTACTCTGCATTTTATATACATGTATCATAATCTGGATCCAAACTATTTCCAAAGGTATTCGCCTATTACATAGTCAATGTTATAATTCAAATACAGCCTTGAGGACACGTTTGAGCGGCATACATTTGATCTTGATCAGATGCAAAACATTGTACACCAGTATTGCCTAGCCCAGCTGTAATTTACCCTTTCCTCCATGAATATTCATAAATTTATAAGAAATAATGACATCATGAATATTTATTAGATTAATGTGTTATAATAGCACATTAACACAAGAAATTTTAGTTTAGACGGAAAGTATAGAATCATATCATATGCAAACAGAGCAGACCCTGATTAGACTGCTCCAATAGGAACCCTTTGATCTGGGTCTACTTATTCTTTGCAAAGGCATAGAAAGCGTACTTATGGAGTAAAAGGTTTAAGGCATGAGTTTGACTGTTGCAGAAGGCAGAGCCTAGTTTTACTGCAAGCTTGATGTTACACAGACGTCAGTCATAGCAGTTTGCTGTTAGTACCTGATATAATGGTTGCTAATGCTGGAAGTTGAAACAAAGTTATTAAACCTTTTCTTTAATACAGTTTCAGCTCACCAGAGCACAATGTACTCATTGTGAGCTTATGTGATTGCCTTATGTTCGTCGACGTGTGTCGTGCGTCATCAATTTGAATCTTAAAACATCTTCCCCTGTGAATCTACAGGGCTCTCAGTTTTCATCCTTGGCATATAACATCATCTGTAGGTCCTCTACAAAAGTTGTATAAATTATATCCCTGGGGTCTTAATTTGCCACACCCCATTAATTGATTTCTTGTTTTCTAGATATAAACTTAAAGTGAGAACTTTGAAAATCTTCTCCTTTGAAACTGGAAGGTTCTCAGCTTCCATACTCGTATTTGGCACACACATGTAGTATCAACTTTAGATCCCTGACGAATTTATACAAATTATACCATTGGGGGTCAAAATTGACAACGCCCGGGATGCCTCGATTTGTATACAAACTTATAATGAGAATTTTGAAAAATTTCTGGAAGGCCTAAAGCTTTCATATTTTGCATATAACATCATCTGATTCTTTACACAAGTTATATGAATTACATATATGCCCCTTGGGTGAAAATTGGCCTCACCCTGAGTAGTGCCTTTTAAACATGTATATAGAAACATTTAGTGAAAGTTTTAAAAATCTTTTTCTTTGAATCTGATCTGGAACGCCTAAAGCTTTCTTCTTTGTTTCTTAACTGCAGGAACTTTGTGGGAATCAATCAAGGCTAGGAGGAGGACATCACTGGCGAATGCAAACATTCTCGCACGTATAAATGATACTACCAGTGGATCGGACAGCCTGATTAAGCTTCGTGCAATTGAGATATTTGTGGAGACAAGTTACTTTGCATATGAAAGTGAACTCACTCACGTACAAGATACTGACTTTAAATACTCACCCAATTCGGGTTTCCCTCATAGTCTATTTTTTAGATTCAACCTCTTTGAATAAATCTACCGAAAAGGAACATTTAATAGAGAAAAAGAAACAACTAGAATTGTATAGTGTTGAAATCATTGTGATAAATAGAGCATTTGTTCCTTAGGAGAAAATGCTCTATTTATCACAATGGTTTCAAAAAGTGACATTAACATAGGCTAATATGAGGGAATGGGTTAAAAGAAATGAATAAAGTTGTAATTGTTATACTAACTAGTTATCAAAAAACATTTTGTATATTTTACACTTTTAAATATGCTACTGAAAGTTGCTAAGTACCACTCTATTATTCTGGTAGAGCCACATGAGAAGACTCTGCAGCTTGACATTTAACCTGTTTACAGGCGAATCAAAATTAGCTTCTTATCTGGATCTTGTCTGCATGAGAAGCTGAATGTATTGAGTATCTTGAAAAAAATGCAGAAATGTTCACAGGCTTTTGCTACAGAGGACAATTTGTTTCATCCCAGATTTGTTGAAGACACAGGAATGTTGGTCTGCTAAATGCTTTCATGAAATTAACAAAGTATTGAATGTGGCGTGTGTTCTCATAAAGTGGTTCTTATCAAACTTTTTTCAAGTGGCAAGTTTTAGTTGCATACTATTTTCCACAATTACTTTTTTCCACACTGTCTAATGGACAGCTTTTGTATGTATTATGCATGATTGTTATGACACAGAAGTTTGATTGCTATAATGTGGAGCAACACACTTTTATCTTGTTACCTCATAGATATACCTTTTCAAGCCCTTTACATGTAAACAGTGTACATATCAAGATCAGAAAGCTTTTATAGGATTTTTATACTCGGGGTCTGTACTGTTTGCATACGGAAGCTAATACAGCAAAGATTTTTTTGTTTGTAAATACATGAAAATCCAAGTTCAAACAATGGTTAACAAATTCCCTGATATTGACACCTTTTGGTGCATATGTTAGTCATCTTTTGTTCCAAAGAATCAAATGCTCTATTTATCACAATAGTTTCAAATCTTCAAAAATCTGAAATATTCCTTTATTCTACTAAATGCTTCTTTTCATCAGTGCATTTTCTGTTTGTTCCAGAAGATATGTTAAAAATGCATATGCTGTGAAAAAAGTGATGAACTCATGTTGTGGATGATGATGTGTTTTAAATTAGAAACATGCAGTGCAGACCCTGATAAGAGGGCTTCTAAAGTCCTTTGATCTGGGTCTACACTGTTTGCAAATGTAATGAGTACTAGAAAACTGGTCCATGATGTGAAAAGGGATGTAATCATTGGTTGAATATTATGGGACAGTAATTTCAATATGTATGATGTACAGATTCTTGTACGAGTGTTCAGCATGACTTAACTATGACAAAGTGTTCAACTGGTAGGAGACTATGACTTTGCTTTCATTGCTCCCATGACTTGTTCAGCAAAGTAATTTGTCTGATTTTCCGATGACCTGGCTCAACTGTTTGGGTTTATGCTGTATAAATAGATGCATTATGTTACAGGTGTAAAAGTTGGAACTCATTATGCCAAGGGGCACTTTGAATATGTACAAATGGTGTGGAACTTGACCAGATATTGCAACAGATTCTGCATCTAATCAGAATCTACACTGTTTGATATTCACTGGCTAAAACTTTTCTTTTACAATACAGTAAAACCTCGATTATTCGAATTTTCGTTATAAACGAATTGAGACCCTTTTAGGCAGGTTGCTTCTTAATGCATGATGAAAGTCACACATTAAGCTGCCACCTGTCTTAAAGATCGATAATAATGCGTATTTTAGTGTTCGGATAATTGAGGTTTTACTGTACTTCAAATTTTTATATCAAAATGTAACATGAAATGATGAAATGATTATTTCCATTCATAAGTTGGTTGTTTGATATCTAAATGTCAAAGTGCTCCATTACTAATGTTTAGTCCTCAATGCTAATTTGTTTAACCATTTTTCTCATGATTCCGCCTAGATGTATATTGAATATTAACCCATTACGGTTACCTGATTATATAGAGGCACATTTTGACACATATGTTAATGTTTTTATGTGATCATTGAAAAAATGAAAAATGGAGCATTTGTTCCAGAGGAGCAAATTGCCGTATTTTCCATAATGATTTGAAAGCTTTGAAATTGAAATTGAAAAATTTACTGGTAGAAATAAGAATCCATATACAATGTATATAAATCTTTTAATTGGTAAGCAAGTTTAGTTTTATATAAAGTGGATTATTTATCAATCCTTTTCTCCATAAATAAGCCTTTCTATAGGCCTTTGCAAACAGAGTAGACTCAGATCAGACGGCTCCTATAGGAACCCTCTGATCAGGGTCTGATCTGTTTGCTTATTATGTAGTACATGTAAATGATTCTACACTTTCTGCCATGGCCAAAACTTCCAGTGTTCATGTGCTATTATAACTAATCAATTTCATAAATATTCATGATGCCGTTAGTTCTTACATGAATATTCATGGAAGAAAGGGTTAAAGGCAAACAGTACAGGTCTTTATCAGTTAGCTACATGAGCATTCTAATCTGGGTCTACACTGATTGCAAATGGTGTGAATGGTGTATCTATATGAGGTTAAGAGTCAATGTTCATCTTTCTATCAATAAACAATTTTACATTTGCAATGTTATATATAGTCTTTAAAGAAAATCCTATTCTGTATAGATTATGCAAATCCAAGTTCATAGACTTGTAAGTTGAGATATCAATCAGATAATAATGCTTTGGGTCTTATCATTGATGTTTTAAACGTAGAAGAGGACTGTTGAACCAATATTTTATCTGTAAACCAAATAGCAAGAAATTTTATATTTACGGTCCTTGCAAATATTAAAGTCAAAGTCCCGGCAGCTGGTTGCCTGGCATAACACCGTAAAGTTACGGACATGACCGTTGCAAATTTTTACGGTCAAGACCGTTACATTACGGTGCAATGCCCGGCAACCAGCTGCCGGGACTTTGACCGTAAAATTTTACGGGAATTTTTTTTACAGTGCAGGGCTCGCTGAGACAGTGTTTGGGGCCAGAAAGGCGTGCAGACCAATCCGTACCAAACGTTATCTGAATGGTAGTGTCGTTGGGTTTCCGTAATGTCTCCAGCCCAATTGACCCTCCAGCCACATGTGTGATACATGGGCGTGGAGCTGAGTCCCTGCCCGAAAATATAAGACCAATCACAGCTCGATGGGACATTTCTACCCGTCTTCGATTGCTCTTTTGACTATAGCGGCTGTAAAAATTATGTCCCATTGGAATATGTTGGTGATTATTTTTTGCCAAGATGTCAGCGTCATTTTAAGCCCTCAAACACTTGCGGGCGATTGGTAACGAGCGCGCAATTTGAAAAACATGGGACCCACTGCGTCCGTTTTTTGAAAATGAACGTTATTTGAATGCTAGTGTCGTGGGTTTTCGTAATGTCTCCAGCCCGATTGACCTTCCTCCAGCCACCCGTGTAATACATGGGCGTGAAGCTGAGTCCCTGCCCGAAAAAATGAGACCAACCAGAGCTCGCTGAGACAGTGTTTGGAGCCAGAAAGGCGTGTAGACCAATCCGTACCAAACCCAATATGAGCAATCTTCACCCTTTCTTAAAATTACAGTTATCTGAATGGTAGTGTCGTTGGGATTCCGTAATGTCTCCAGCCCGATTGACCCTCCAGCCACCCGTGTGATACATGGGTGTGGAGCTGAGTCCCTGCCCGAAAATATAAGACCAATCACAGCTCGATGGGACATTGTTTGGAGCCAGAAAGACATGCAGACCAATTCGTACAAGACACAAATTCCATAAAAACTTACATTTCTACCCGTCTTCGATTGCTCTTTTGACTATAGCGGCTGTAAAAATTATGTCCCATTGGAATATGTTGGTGATTATTTTTCGCCAAGATGTCAGCGTCATTTTCAGCCCTCAAACACTTGCGGGTAATTGGCAACGAGCGCGCAATTTGAAAAACATGGGACCCACTGCGTCCGTTTTTTGAAAATGAACGTTATTTGAATGCTAGTGTCGTGGGTTTTCGTAACGTCTCCAGCCCGATTGACCCTCCAGTCACCCGTGTGATACATGGGCGTGAAGATGATTCCCTGCCCGAAAAAATGAGACCAACCAGGGCTCGCTGAGACAGTGTTTGGAGCCAGAAAGGCGTGCAGACCAATCCGTACCAAACCCCAAAATGAGCAATCTTCGCCCTTTCTTAAAATTAACGTTATCTGAATGGTAGTGTCGTTGGGTTTCCGTAATGTCTCCAGCCCGATTGACCCTCCAGCCACCCGTGTGATACATGGGCGTGGAGCTGAGTCCTTGCCCGAAAATATAAGACCAATCACAACTCGATGGGACATTTTTGGAGCCAGAAAGGCATGCAGACCAATTCGTACCAGACACAAATTCCATAAAAACTTACATTTCTACCCGTCTTCGATTGCTCTTTTGACTATAGTGGCTGTAAAAATTATGTCCCATTGGAATATGTTGGTGATTATTTTTCGCCAAGATGTCAGTGTCATTTTAAGCCCTCAAACACTTGCGGGCTATTGGTAACGAGCGCGCAATTTGTAAAACATGGGACCTACTGCGTCCGTTTTTTGAAAATGAACGTTATTTGAATGCTAGTGTCGTGGGTTTTCGTAATGTCTCCAGCCCGATTGACCCTCCTCCAGCCACCCGTGTATACATGGGCGTGAAGCTGAGTCCCTGCCCGAAAAAATGAGACCAATCAGAGCTTGCTGAGACAGTGTTTGGAGCCAGAAAGGCGTGTAGACCAATCCGTACCAAACCCAAAATGAGCAATCTTCGCCCTTTCTTAAAATTAACGTTATCTGAATGGTAGTGTCGTTGGATTTCCGTAATGTCTCCAGCCCGATTGACCCTCCAGCCACCCATGTGATACATGGGCGTAGAGCTCAGTCCCTGCCCGAAAATATAAGACCAATCACAGCTCGATGGGACATTGTTTGGAGCCAGAAAGACATGCAGACCAATTCGTACAAGACACAAATTCCATAAAAACTAACATTTCTACCCGTCTTCGATTGCTCTTTTGACTATAGCGGCTGTAAAAATTATGTCCCAATGGAATATGTTGGTGATTATTTTTCGCCAAGATGTCAGCGTCATTTTAAGCCCTCAAACACTTGCGGGCAATTGGCAACGAGCGCGCAATTTGAAAAACATGGGACCCACTGCGTCCGTTTTTTGAAAATGAACGTTATTTGAATGCTAGTGTCGTGGGTTTTCGTAAAGTCTCCAGCCCGATTGACCCTCCAGTCACCCGTGTGATACATGGGCGTGAAGCTGAGTCCCTGCCCGAAAAAATAAGACCAACCAGGGCTCGCTGAGACAGTGTTTGGAGCCAGAAAGGCGTGCAGACCAATCCGTACCAAACCCCAAAATGAGCAATCTTCGCCCTTTCTTAAAATTAACGTTATCTGAATGGTAGTGTCGTTGGGTTTCCGTAATGTCTCCAGCCCGATTGACCCTCCAGCCACCCGTGTGATACATGGGCGTGGAGCTGAGTCCTTGCCCGAAAATATAAGACCAATCACAACTCGATGGGACATTTTTGGAGCCAGAAAGGCATGCAGACCAATTCGTACCAGACACAAATTCCATAAAAACTTACATTTCTACCCGTCTTCGATTGCTCTTTTGACTATAGTGGCTGTAAAAATTATGTTCCATTGGAATATGTTGGTGATTATTTTTCGCCAAGATGTCAGCGTCATTTTAAGCCCTCAAACACTTGCGGGCGATCGGTAACTAGCGCGCAATTTGAAAAACATTGGACCCACTGCGTCCGTTTTTTGAAAATGAACGTTATTTGAATGCTAGTGTCGTGGGTTTTCGTAATGTCTCCAGCCCGATTGACCCTCCAGCCACCCGTGTGATACATGGGCGTGAAGCTGAGTCCCTGCCCGAAATAATGAGACCAACCAGGGCTCGCTGAGACAGTGTTTGGAGCCAGAAAGGCGTGCAGACCAATCCGTACCAAACCCCAAAATGAGCAATCTTCGCCCTTTCTTAAAATTAACGTTATCTGAATGGTAGTGTCGTTGGGTTTCCGTAATGTCTCCAGCCCGATTGACCCTCCTCCAGCCACCCGTGTAATACATGGGCGTGAAGCTGAGTCCCTACCCAAAAAAATGAGACCAACCAGAGCTCGCTGCGACAGTGTTTGGAGCCAGAAAGGCGTGTAGACCAATCCGTACCAAACCCAAAATGAGCAATCTTCGCCCTTTCTTAAAATTAACGTTATCTGAATGGTAGTGTCGTTGGGTTTCCGTAATGTCTCCAGCCCGATTGACCCTCCAGCCACCCATGTGATACATGGGCGTGGAGCTGAGTCCCTGCCCGAAAATATACGACCAATCACAACTCGATGGGACATTGTTTGGAGCCAGAAAGACATGCAGACCAATTCGTACAAGACACAAATTCCATAAAAACTAACATTTCTACCCGTCTTCGATTGCTCTTTTGACTATAGCGGCTGTAAAAATTATGTCCCAATGGAATATGTTGGTGATTATTTTTCGCCAAGATGTCAGCGTCATTTTAAGCCCTCAAACACTTGCGGGCGATCGGTAACTAGCGCGCAATTTGAAAAACATTGGACCCACTGCGTCCGTTTTTTGAAAATAAACGTTATTTGAATGCTAGTGTCGTGGGTTTTCGTAATGTCTCCAGCCCGATTGACCCTCCAGCCACCCGTGTGATACATGGGCGTAAAGCTGAGTCCCTGCCCGAAAAAATGAGACCAACCAGGGCTCGCTGAGACAGTGTTTGGAGCCAGAAAGGCGTGCAGACCAATCCGTACCAAACCCCAAAATGAGCAATCTTCGCCCTTTCTTAAAATTAACGTTATCTGAATGGTAGTGTCGTTGGGTTTCCGTAATGTCTCCAGCCCGATTGACCCTCCAGCCACCCGTGTGATACATGGGCGTGGAGCTGAGTCCCTGCCCGAAAATATACGACCAATCACAACTCGATGGGACATTTTTGGAGCCAGAAAGGCATGCAGACCAATTCGTACCAGACACAAATTCCATAAAAACTTACATTTCTACCCGTCTTCGATTGCTCTTTTGACTATAGTGGCTGTAAAAATTATGTCCCATTGGAATATGTTGGTGATTATTTTTCGCCAAGATGTCAGCGTCATTTTAAGCCCTCAAACACTTGCGGGCAATTGGCAACGAGCGCGCAATTTGAAAAAAAAATGGGACCCACTGCGTCCGTTTTTTGAAAATGAACGTTATTTGAATGCTAGTGTCGTTGGGTTTCCGTAATGTCTCCAGCCCGATTGACCCTACAGCCACCCGTGTGATACATGGGCGTGGAGCTGAGTCCTTGCCCGAAAATATAAGACCAATCACAACTCGATGGGACATTTTTGGAGCCAGAAAGGCATGCAGACCAATTCGTACCAGACACAAATTCCATAAAAACTTACATTTCTACCCGTCTTCGATTGCTCTTTTGACTATAGTGGCTGTAAAAATTATGTCCCAATGGAATATGTTTGTGATTATTTTTCGCCAAGATGTCAGCGTCATTTTAAGCCCTCAAACACTTGCGGGCAATTGGCAACGAGCGCGCAATTTGAAAAAAAAATGGGACCCACTGCGTCCGTTTTTTGAAAATGAACGTTATTTGAATGCTAGTGTCGTGGGTTTTCGTAATGTCTCCAGCCCGATTGTCCATCCAGCCACCCGTGTGATACATGGGCGTGAAGCTGAGTCCCTGCCCGAAAAAATGAGACCAACCAGGGCTCGCTGAGACAGTGTTTGGAGCCAGAAAGGCGTGCAGACCAATCCGTACCAAACCCCAAAATGAGCAATCTTCGCCCTTTCTTAAAATTAACGTTATCTGAATGGTAGTGTCGTTGGGTTTCCGTAATGTCTCCAGCCCGATTGACCCTCCTCCAGCCACCCGTGTAATACATGGGCGTGAAGCTGAGTCCCTAACCGAAAAAATGAGACCAACCAGAGCTCGCTGAGACAGTGTTTGGAGCCAGAAAGGCGTGCAGACCAATTCGTACCAAACCCCAAAATGAGCAATCTCCGCCCTTTCTTAAAATTAACGTTATCTGAATGGTAGTGTCGTTTGGTTTCCGTAATGTCTCCAGCCCGATTGACCCTCCAGCCACCCGTGTGATACATGGGCGTGGAGCTGAGTCCCTGCCCGAAAATGTAAGACCAATCAGAACTCGATGGGACATTGTTTGGAGCCAGAAAGGCATGCAGACCAATTCGTACCAGACACAAATTCCATAAAAACTTACATTTCTACCCGTCTTCGATTGCTCTTTTGACTATATCGGCTGTAAAAATTATGTCCCATTGGAATATGTTGGTGATTATTTTTTGCCAAGATGTCAGCGTCATTTTAAGCCCTCAAAAACTTGCGGGCGATTGGTAACGAGCGCGCAATTTGAAAAACATGGGACCCACTGCGTCCGTTTTTTGAAAATGAACGTTATTTGAATGCTAGTGTCGTGGGTTTTCGTAATGTCTCCAGCCCGATTGACCCTCCAGCCACCCGTGTGATACATGGGCGTGAAGCTGAGTCCCTGCCCGAAAAAATAAGACCAACCACGGCTCGCTGAGACAGTGTTTGGAGCCAGAAAGGCGTGCAGACCAATCCGTACCAAACCCCAAAATGAGCAATCTTCGCCCTTTCTTAAAATTAACGTTATCTGAATGGTAGTGTCGTTTGGTTTCCGTAATGTCTCCAGCCCGATTGACTCTCCAGCCACCCGTGTGATACATGGGCGTGGAGCTGAGTCCCTGCCCGAAAATATAAGACCAATCACAACTCGATGGGACATTTTTGGAGCCAGAAAGGCATGCAGACCAATTCGTACCAGACACAAATTCCATAAAAACTTACATTTCTACCCGTCTTCGATTGCTCTTTTGACTATAGCGGCTGTAAAAATTATGTCCCATTGGAATATGTTGGTGATTATTTTTTGCCAAGATGTCAGCGTCATTTTAAGCCCTCAAACACTTGCGGGCGATTGTAAACGACCGCGCAATTTGAAAAACATGGGCCCCACTGCGTCCGTTTTTTGAAAATGAAAGTTATTTGAATGCTAGTGTCGTGGGTTTTCGTAATGTCTCCAGCCCGATTGACCCTCAAGCCACCCGTGTGATACATGGGCGTGAAGCTGAGTCCCTGCCCGAAAATATAAGACCAACCAGAGCTCGCTGAGACAGTGTTTGGAGCCAGAAAGGCGTGCAGACCAATCCTACCAAATCCCAAAATGAGCAATCTTCGCCCTTTCTTAAAATTAACGTTATCTGAATGGTAGTGTCGTTGGGTTTCCGTAATGTCTCCAGCCCGATTGACCCTCCAGCCACCCGTGTGATACATGGGCGTGGAGCTGAGTCCCTGCCCGAAAATATAAGACCAATCACATCTCGATGGGACATTGTTTGGAGCCAGAAAGGCATGCAGACCAATTCGTACAAGACACAATTCCATAAAAACTAACATTTCTACCCGTCTTCGATTGCTCTTTTGACTATAGCGGCTGTAAAAATTATGTCCCAATGGAATATGTTGGTGATTATTTTTCGCCAAGATGTCAGCGTCATTTTAAGCCCTCAAACACTTGCGGAGGATTGGTAACTAGCGCGCAATTTGAAAAACATTGGACCCACTGCGTCCGTTTTTTGAAAATGAACGTTATTTGAATGCTAGTGTCGTGGGTTTTCGTAATGTCTCCAGCCCGATTGACCCTCCAGCCACCCGTGTGATACATGGGCGTAAAGCTGAGTCCCTGCCCGAAAAAATGAGACCAACCAGAGCTCGCTGAGACAGTGTTTGGAGCCAGAAAGGCGTGCAGACCAATCCGTACCAAACCCCAAAATGAGCAATCTTCGCCCTTTCTTAAAATTAACGTTATCTGAATGGTAGTGTCGTTGGGTTTCCGTAATGTCTCCAGCCCGATTGACCCTCCAGCCACCCGTGTGATACATGGGCGTGGAGCTGAGTCCCTGCCCGAAAATATAAGACCAATCACAGCTCGATGGGACATTGTTTGGAGCCAGAGACATGCAGACCAATTCGTAAAGGACACAAATTCCATAAAAACTAACATTTCTACCCGTCCTCGATTGCTCTTTTGACTATAGCGGCTGTAAAAATTATGACCCATTGGAATATGTTGGTGATTATTTTTCGCCAAGATGTCAGCGTCATTTTCAGCCCTCAAACACTTGCGGGCAATTGGCAACGAGCGCGCAATTTGAAAAACATGGGACCCACTGCGTCCGTTTTTTGAAAATGAACGTTATTTGAATGCTAGTGTCGTGGGTTTTCGTAATGTCTCCAGCCCGATTGACCCTCCAGCCACCCGTGTGATACATGGGCGTGAAGCTGAGTCCCTGCCCGAAAAAATAAGACCAACCAGGGCTCGCTGAGACAGTGTTTGGAGCCAGAAAGGAGTGCAGACCAATCCGTACCAAACCCCAAAATGAGCAATCTTCGCCCTTTCTTAAAATTAACGTTATCTGAATGGTAGTGTCGTTGGGTTTCCGTAATGTCTCCAGCCCGATTGACCCTACAGCCACCCGTGTGATACATGGGCGTGGAGCTGAGTCCTTGCCCGAAAATATAAGACCAATCACAACTCGATGGGACATTTTTGGAGCCATAAAGGCATGCAGACCAATTCGTACCAGACACAAATTCCATAAAAATTTACATTTCTACCCGTCTTCGATTGCTCTTTTGACTATATCGGCTGTAAAAATTATGTCCCATTGGAATATGTTGGTGATTATTTTTTGCCAAGATGTCAGCGTCATTTTAAGCCCTCAAAAACTTGCGGGCGATTGGTAACGAGCGCGCAATTTGAAAAACATGGGACCCACTGCGTCCGTTTTTTGAAAATGAACGTTATTTGAATGCTAGTGTCGTGGGTTTTCGTAATGTCTCCAGCCCGATTGACCCTCCAGCCACCCGTGTGATACATGGGCGTGAAGCTGAGTCCCTGCCCGAAAAAATAAGACCAACCAGGGCTCGCTGAGACAGTGTTTGGAGCCAGAAAGGCGTGCAGACCAATCCGTACCAAACCCCAAAATGAGCAATCTTCGCCCTTTCTTAAAATTAACGTTATCTGAATGGTAGTGTCGTTTGGTTTCCGTAATGTCTCCAGCCCGATTGACCCTCCAGCCACCCGTGTGATACATGGGCGTGGAGCTGAGTCCCTGCCCGAAAATATAAGACCAATCACAACTCGATGGGACATTTTTGGAGCCAGAAAGGCATGCAGACCAATTCGTACCAGACACAAATTCCATAAAAACGTACATTTCTACCCGTCTTCGATTGCTCTTTTGACTATAGCGGCTGTAAAAATTATGTCCCATTGGAATATGTTGGTGATTATTTTTCGCCAAGATGTCAGCGTCATTTTAAGCCCTCAAACACTTGCGGGCGATTGGTAACGAGCGCGCAATTTGAACTGCGTCCGTTTTTTGAAAATGAACGTTATTTGAATGCTAGTGTCGTGGGTTTTCGTAATGTATCCAGCCCGATTGACCCTCAAGCCACCCGTGTGATACATGGGCGTGAAGCTGAGTCCCTGCCCGAAAAAATAAGACCAACCAGGGCTCGCTGAGACATTGTTTGGAGCCAGAAAGGCGTGCAGACCAATCCGTACCAAACCCCAAAATGAGCAATCTTCGCCCTTTCTTAAAATTAACGTTATCTGAATGGTAGTGTCGTTGGGTTTCCGTAATGTCTCCAGCCCGATTGACCCTCCAGCCACCCATGTGATACATGGGCGTAGAGCTCAGTCCCTGCCCGAAAATATAAGACCAATCACAGCTCGATGGGACATTGTTTGGAGCCAGAAAGACATGCAGACCAATTCGTACAAGACACAAATTCCATAAAAACTAACATTTCTACCCGTCTTCGATTGCTCTTTTGACTATAGCGGCTGTTAAAAGTATGTCCCAATGGAATATGTTGGTGATTATTTTTCGCCAAGATGTCAGCGTCATTTTAAGCCCTCAAACACTTGCGGGCAATTGGCAACGAGCGCGCAATTTGAAAAACATCGGACCCACTGCGTCCGTTTTTTGAAAATGAACGTTATTTGAATGCTAGTGTCGTGGGTTTTCGTAATGTTTCCAGCCCGATTGACCCTTCAGTCACCCGTGTGATACATGGGCGTGAAGCTGAGTCCCTGCCCGAAAAAATAAGACCAACCAGGGCTCGCTGAGACAGTGTTTGGAGCCAGAAAGGCGTGCAGACCAATCCGTACCAAACCCCTAAATGAGCAATCTTCGCCCTTTCTTAAAATTAACGTTATCTGAATGGTAGTGTCGTTGGGTTTCCGTAATGTCTCCAGCCCGATTGACCCTCCAGCCACCCGTGTGATACATGGGCGTGGAGCTGAGTCCCTGCCCGAAAATATACGACCAATCACAGCTCGATGGGACATTGTTTGGAGCCAGAAAGACATGCAGACCAATTCGTACAAGATACAAATTCCATAAAAACTAACATTTCTACCCGTCTTCGATTGCTCTTTTGACTATAGCGGCTGTAAAAATTATGTCCCAATGGAATATGTTGGTGATTATTTTTCGCCAAGATGTCAGCGTCATTTTAAGCCCTCAAACACTTGCGGGCGATCGGTAACTAGCGCGCAATTTGAAAAACATTGGACCCACTGCGTCCGTTTTTTGAAAATGAACGTTATTTGAATGCTAGTGTCGTGGGTTTTCGTAATGTCTCCAGCCCGATTGACCCTCCAGCCACCCGTGTGATACATGGGCGTAAAGCTGAGTCCCTGCCCGAAAAAATGAGACCAACCAGGGCTCGCTGAGACAGTGTTTGGAGCCAGAAAGGCGTGCAGACCAATCCGTACCAAACCCCAAAATGAGCAATCTTCGCCCTTTCTTAAAATTAACGTTATCTGAATGGTAGTGTCGTTGGGTTTCCGTAATGTCTCCAGCCCGATTGACCCTCCAGCCACCCGTGTGATACATGGGCGTGGAGCTGAGTCCCTGCCCGAAAATATAAGACCAATCACAGCTCGATGGGACATTGTTTGGAGCCAGAAAGACATGCAGACCAATTCGTAAAGGACACAAATTCCATAAAAACTAACATTTCTACCCGTCTTCGATTGCTCTTTTGACTATAGCGGCTGTAAAAATTATGACCCATTGGAATATGTTGGTGATTATTTTTCGCCAAGATGTCAGCGTCATTTTCAGCCCTCAAACACTTGCGGGCAATTGGCAACGAGCGCGCAATTTGAAAAACATGGGACCCACTGCGTCCGTTTTTTGAAAATGAACGTTATTTGAATGCTAGTGTCGTGGGTTTTCGTAACGTCTCCAGCCCGATTGACCCTCCAGTCACCCGTGTGATACATGGGCGTGAAGATGAGTCCCTGCCCGAAAATATAAGACCAACCAGGGCTCGCTGAGACAGTGTTTGGAGCCAGAAAGGCGTGCAGACCAATCCGTACCAAACCCCAAAATGAGCAATCTTCGCCCTTTCTTAAAATTAACGTTATCTGAATGGTAGTGTCGTTGGGTTTCCGTAATGTCTCCAGCCCGATTGACCCTACAGCCACCCGTGTGATACATGGGCGTGGAGCTGAGTCCTTGCCCGAAAATATAAGACCAATCACAACTCGATGGGACATTTTTGGAGCCAGAAAGGCATGCAGACCAATTCGTACCAGACACAAATTCCATAAAAACTTACATTTCTACCCGTCTTCGATTGCTCTTTTGACTATAGTGGCTGTAAAAATTATGTCCCATTGGAATATGTTGGTGATTATTTTTCGCCAAGATGTCAGCGTCATTTTAAGCCCTCAAACACTTGCGGGCGATTGGTAACGAGCGCGCAATTTGAAAAACATGGGACCTACTGCGTCCGTTTTTTTTAAAATGAACGTTATTTGAATGCTAGTGTCGTGGGTATTCGTAATGTCTCCAGCCCGATTGACCCTCCAGCCACCCGTGTGATACATGGGCTGAGTCCCTGCCCGAAAATATAAGACCATCCAGAGCTCGCTGAAACAGTGTTTGGAGCCAGAAAGGCGTGCAGACCAATCCGTACCAAACCCCTAAATGAGCAATCTTCGTCCTTTCTTAAAATTAACGTTATCTGAATGGTAGTGTCGTTGGGTTTCCGTAATGTCTCCAGCCCGATTGACCCTCCAGCCACCCGTGTGATACATGGGCGTGGAGCTGAGTCCCTGCCCGAAAATATACGACCAATCACAGCTCGATGGGACATTGTTTGGAGCCAGAAAGACATGCAGACCAATTCGTACAAGACACAAATTCCATAAAAACTAACATTTCTACCCGTCTTCGATTGCTCTTTTGACTATAGCGGCTGTAAAAATTATGTCCCAATGGAATATGTTGGTGATTATTTTTCGCCACGATGTCAGCGTCATTTTAAGCCCTCAAACACTTGCGGGCGATCGGTAACTAGCGCGCAATTTGAAAAACATTGGACCCACTGCGTCCGTTTTTTGAAAATGAACGTTATTTGAATGCTAGTGTCGTGGGTTTTCGTAATGTCTCCAGCCCGATTGACCCTCCAGCCACCCGTGTGATACATGGGCGTAAAGCTGAGTCCCTGCCCGAAAAAATGAGACCAACCAGGGCTCGCTGAGACAGTGTTTGGAGCCAGAAAGGCGTGCAGACCAATCCGTACCAAACCCCAAAATGAGCAATCTTCGCCCTTTCTTAAAATTAACGTTATCTGAATGGTAGTGTCGTTGGGTTTCCGTAATGTCTCCAGCCCGATTGACCCTCCAGCCACCCGTGTGATACATGGGCGTGGAGCTGAGTCCCTGCCCGAAAATATAAGACCAATCACAGCTCGATGGGACATTGTTTGGAGCCAGAAAGACATGCAGACCAATTCGTAAAGGACACAAATTCCATAAAAACTAACATTTCTACCCGTCTTCGATTGCTCTTTTGACTATAGCGGCTGTAAAAATTATGACCCATTGGAATATGTTGGTGATTATTTTTCGCCAAGATGTCAGCGTCATTTTCAGCCCTCAAACACTTGCGGGCAATTGGCAACGAGCGCGCAATTTGAAAAACATGGGACCCACTGCGTCCGTTTTTTGAAAATGAACGTTATTTGAATGCTAGTGTCGTGGGTTTTCGTAACGTCTCCAGCCCGATTGACCCTCCAGTCACCCATGTGATACATGGGCGTGAAGATGAGTCCCTGCCCGAAAAAATAAGACCAACCAGGGCTCGCTGAGACAGTGTTTGGAGCCAGAAAGGCGTGCAGACCAATCCGTACCAAACCCCAAAATGAGCAATCTTCGCCCTTTCTTAAAATTAACGTTATCTGAATGGTAGTGTCGTTGGGTTTCCGTAATGTCTCCAGCCCGATTGACCCTACAGCCACCCGTGTGATACATGGGCGTGGAGCTGAGTCCTTGCCCGAAAATATAAGACCAATCACAACTCGATGGGACATTTTTGGAGCCAGAAAGGCATGCAGACCAATTCGTACCAGACACAAATTCCATAAAAACTTACATTTCTACCCGTCTTCGATTGCTCTTTTGACTATAGTGGCTGTAAAAATTATGTCCCAATGGAATATGTTTGTGATTATTTTTCGCCAAGATGTCAGCGTCATTTTAAGCCCTCAAACACTTGCGGGCAATTGGCAACGAGCGCGCAATTTGAAAAAAAAATGGGACCCACTGCGTCCGTTTTTTGAAAATGAACGTTATTTGAATGCTAGTGTCGTTGGGTTTCCGTAATGTCTCCAGCCCGATTGACCCTACAGCCACCCGTGTGATACATGGGCGTGGAGCTGAGTCCTTGCCCGAAAATATAAGACCAATCACAACTCGATGGGACATTTTTGGAGCCAGAAAGGCATGCAGACCAATTCGTACCAGACACAAATTCCATAAAAACTTACATTTCTACCCGTCTTCGATTGCTCTTTTGACTATAGTGGCTGTAAAAATTATGTCCCAATGGAATATGTTTGTGATTATTTTTCGCCAAGATGTCAGCGTCATTTTAAGCCCTCAAACACTTGCGGGCAATTGGCAACGAGCGCGCAATTTGAAAAAAAAATGGGACCCACTGCGTCCGTTTTTTGAAAATGAACGTTATTTGAATGCTAGTGTCGTGGGTTTTCGTAAATTCTCCAGCCCGATTGTCCATCCAGCCACCCGTGTGATACATGGGCGTGAAGCTGAGTCCCTGCCCGAAAAAATGAGACCAACCAGGGCTCGCTGAGACAGTGTTTGGAGCCAGAAAGGCGTGCAGACCAATCCGTACCAAACCCCAAAATGAGCAATCTTCGCCCTTTCTTAAAATTAACGTTATCTGAATGGTAGTGTCGTTGGGTTTCCGTAATGTCTCCAGCCCGATTGACCCTCCTCCAGCCACCCGTGTAATACATGGGCGTGAAGCTGAGTCCCTAACCGAAAAAATGAGACCAACCAGAGCTCGCTGAGACAGTGTTTGGAGCCAGAAAGGCGTGCAGACCAATTCGTACCAAACCCCAAAATGAGCAATCTCCGCCCTTTCTTAAAATTAACGTTATCTGAATGGTAGTGTCGTTTGGTTTCCGTAATGTCTCCAGCCCGATTGACCCTCCAGCCACCCGTGTGATACATGGGCGTGGAGCTGAGTCCCTGCCCGAAAATGTAAGACCAATCACAACTCGATGGGACATTGTTTTGAGCCAGAAAGGCATGCAGACCAATTCGTACCAGACACAAATTCCATAAAAACTTACATTTCTACCCGTCTTCGATTGCTCTTTTGACTATATCGGCTGTAAAAATTATGTCCCATTGGAATATGTTGGTGATTATTTTTTGCCAAGATGTCAGCGTCATTTTAAGCCCTCAAAAACTTGCGGGCGATTGGTAACGAGCGCGCAATTTGAAAAACATGGGACCCACTGCGTCCGTTTTTTGAAAATGAACGTTATTTGAATGCTAGTGTCGTGGGTTTTCGTAATGTCTCCAGCCCGATTGACCCTCCAGCCACCCGTGTGATACATGGGCGTGAAGCTGAGTCCCTGCCCGAAAAAATAATACCAACCAGGGCTCGCTGAGACAGTGTTTGGAGCCAGAAAGGCGTGCAGACCAATCCGTACCAAACCCCAAAATGAGCAATCTTCGCCCTTTCTTAAAATTAACGTTATCTGAATGGTAGTGTCGTTGGGTTTCCGTAATGTCTCCAGCCCGATTGACCCTCCAGCCACCCGTGTGATACATGGGCGTGGAGCTGAGTCCCTGCCCGAAAATATAAGACCAATCACAGCTCGATGGGACATTGTTTGGAGCCAGAAAGACATGCAGACCAATTCGTAAAGGACACAAATTCCATAAAAACTAACATTTCTACCCGTCTTCGATTGCTCTTTTGACTATAGCGGCTGTAAAAATTATGACCCATTGGAATATGTTGGTGATTATTTTTCGCCAAGATGTCAGCGTCATTTTCAGCCCTCAAACACTTGCGGGCAATTGGCAACGAGCGCGCAATTTGAAAAACATGGGACCCACTGCGTCCGTTTTTTGAAAATGAACGTTATTTGAATGCTAGTGTCGTGGGTTTTCGTAACGTCTCCAGCCCGATTGACCCTCCAGTCACCCATGTGATACATGGGCGTGAAGATGAGTCCCTGCCCGAAAAAATAAGACCAACCAGGGCTCGCTGAGACAGTGTTTGGAGCCAGAAAGGCGTGCAGACCAATCCGTACCAAACCCCAAAATGAGCAATCTTCGCCCTTTCTTAAAATTAACGTTATCTGAATGGTAGTGTCGTTGGGTTTCCGTAATGTCTCCAGCCCGATTGACCCTACAGCCACCCGTGTGATACATGGGCGTGGAGCTGAGTCCTTGCCCGAAAATATAAGACCAATCACAACTCGATGGGACATTTTTGGAGCCAGAAAGGCATGCAGACCAATTCGTACCAGACACAAATTCCATAAAAACTTACATTTCTACCCGTCTTCGATTGCTCTTTTGACTATAGTGGCTGTAAAAATTATGTCCCAATGGAATATGTTTGTGATTATTTTTCGCCAAGATGTCAGCGTCATTTTAAGCCCTCAAACACTTGCGGGCAATTGGCAACGAGCGCGCAATTTGAAAAAAAAATGGGACCCACTGCGTCCGTTTTTTGAAAATGAACGTTATTTGAATGCTAGTGTCGTTGGGTTTCCGTAATGTCTCCAGCCCGATTGACCCTACAGCCACCCGTGTGATACATGGGCGTGGAGCTGAGTCCTTGCCCGAAAATATAAGACCAATCACAACTCGATGGGACATTTTTGGAGCCAGAAAGGCATGCAGACCAATTCGTACCAGACACAAATTCCATAAAAACTTACATTTCTACCCGTCTTCGATTGCTCTTTTGACTATAGTGGCTGTAAAAATTATGTCCCAATGGAATATGTTTGTGATTATTTTTCGCCAAGATGTCAGCGTCATTTTAAGCCCTCAAACACTTGCGGGCAATTGGCAACGAGCGCGCAATTTGAAAAAAAAATGGGACCCACTGCGTCCGTTTTTTGAAAATGAACGTTATTTGAATGCTAGTGTCGTGGGTTTTCGTAAATTCTCCAGCCCGATTGTCCATCCAGCCACCCGTGTGATACATGGGCGTGAAGCTGAGTCCCTGCCCGAAAAAATGAGACCAACCAGGGCTCGCTGAGACAGTGTTTGGAGCCAGAAAGGCGTGCAGACCAATCCGTACCAAACCCCAAAATGAGCAATCTTCGCCCTTTCTTAAAATTAACGTTATCTGAATGGTAGTGTCGTTGGGTTTCCGTAATGTCTCCAGCCCGATTGACCCTCCTCCAGCCACCCGTGTAATACATGGGCGTGAAGCTGAGTCCCTAACCGAAAAAATGAGACCAACCAGAGCTCGCTGAGACAGTGTTTGGAGCCAGAAAGGCGTGCAGACCAATTCGTACCAAACCCCAAAATGAGCAATCTCCGCCCTTTCTTAAAATTAACGTTATCTGAATGGTAGTGTCGTTTGGTTTCCGTAATGTCTCCAGCCCGATTGACCCTCCAGCCACCCGTGTGATACATGGGCGTGGAGCTGAGTCCCTGCCCGAAAATGTAAGACCAATCACAACTCGATGGGACATTGTTTTGAGCCAGAAAGGCATGCAGACCAATTCGTACCAGACACAAATTCCATAAAAACTTACATTTCTACCCGTCTTCGATTGCTCTTTTGACTATATCGGCTGTAAAAATTATGTCCCATTGGAATATGTTGGTGATTATTTTTTGCCAAGATGTCAGCGTCATTTTAAGCCCTCAAAAACTTGCGGGCGATTGGTAACGAGCGCGCAATTTGAAAAACATGGGACCCACTGCGTCCGTTTTTTGAAAATGAACGTTATTTGAATGCTAGTGTCGTGGGTTTTCGTAATGTCTCCAGCCCGATTGACCCTCCAGCCACCCGTGTGATACATGGGCGTGAAGCTGAGTCCCTGCCCGAAAAAATAATACCAACCAGGGCTCGCTGAGACAGTGTTTGGAGCCAGAAAGGCGTGCAGACCAATCCGTACCAAACCCCAAAATGAGCAATCTTCGCCCTTTCTTAAAATTAACGTTATCTGAATGGTAGTGTCGTTTGGTTTCCGTAATGTCTCCAGCCCGATTGACCCTCCAGCCACCCGTGTGATACATGGGCGTGGAGCTGAGTCCCTGCCCGAAAATATAAGACCAATCACAACTCGATGGGACATTTTTGGAGCCAGAAAGGCATGCAGACCAATTCGTACAAGACACAATTCCATAAAAACTAACATTTCTACCCGTCTTCGATTGCTCTTTTGACTATAGCGGCTGTAAAAATTATGTCCCAATGGAATATGTTGGTGATTATTTTTCGCCAAGATGTCAGCGTCATTTTAAGCCCTCAAACACTTGCGGAGGATTGGTAACTAGCGCGCAATTTGAAAAACATTGGACCCACTGCGTCCGTTTTTTGAAAATGAACGTTATTTGAATGCTAGTGTCGTGGGTTTTCGTAATGTCTCCAGCCCGATTGACCCTCCAGCCACCCGTGTGATACATGGGCGTAAAGCTGAGTCCCTGCCCGAAAAAATGAGACCAACCAGAGCTCGCTGAGACAGTGTTTGGAGCCAGAAAGGCGTGCAGACCAATCCGTACCAAACCCCAAAATGAGCAATCTTCGCCCTTTCTTAAAATTAACGTTATCTGAATGGTAGTGTCGTTGGGTTTCCGTAATGTCTCCAGCCCGATTGACCCTCCAGCCACCCGTGTGATACATGGGCGTGGAGCTGAGTCCCTGCCCGAAAATATAAGACCAATCACAGCTCGATGGGACATTGTTTGGAGCCAGAGACATGCAGACCAATTCGTAAAGGACACAAATTCCATAAAAACTAACATTTCTACCCGTCCTCGATTGCTCTTTTGACTATAGCGGCTGTAAAAATTATGACCCATTGGAATATGTTGGTGATTATTTTTCGCCAAGATGTCAGCGTCATTTTCAGCCCTCAAACACTTGCGGGCAATTGGCAACGAGCGCGCAATTTGAAAAACATGGGACCCACTGCGTCCGTTTTTTGAAAATGAACGTTATTTGAATGCTAGTGTCGTGGGTTTTCGTAATGTCTCCAGCCCGATTGACCCTCCAGCCACCCGTGTGATACATGGGCGTAAAGCTGAGTCCCTGCCCGAAAAAATGAGACCAACCAGAGCTCGCTGAGACAGTGTTTGGAGCCAGAAAGGCGTGCAGACCAATCCGTACCAAACCCCAAAATGAGCAATCTTCGCCCTTTCTTAAAATTAACGTTATCTGAATGGTAGTGTCGTTGGGTTTCCGTAATGTCTCCAGCCCGATTGACCCTCCTCCAGCCACCCGTGTAATACATGGGCGTGAAGCTGAGTCCCTAACCGAAAAAATGAGACCAACCAGAGCTCGCTGAGACAGTGTTTGGAGCCAGAAAGGCGTGCAGACCAATTCGTACCAAACCCCAAAATGAGCAATCTCCGCCCTTTCTTAAAATTAACGTTATCTGAGTGGTAGTGTCGTTTGGTTTCCGTAATGTCTCCAGCCCGATTGACCCTCCAGCCACCCGTGTGATACATGGGCGTGGAGATGAGTCCCTGCCCGAAAATGTAAGACCAATCACAACTCGATGGGACATTGTTTGGAGCCAGAAAGGCATGCAGACCAATTCGTACCAGACACAAATTCCATAAAAACTTACATTTCTACCCGTCTTCGATTGCTCTTTTGACTATATCGGCTGTAAAAATTATGTCCCATTGGAATATGTTGGTGATTATTTTTTGCCAAGATGTCAGCGTCATTTTAAGCCCTCAAAAACTTGCGGGCGATTGGTAACGAGCGCGCAATTTGAAAAACATGGGACCCACTGCGTCCGTTTTTTGAAAATGAACGTTATTTGAATGCTAGTGTCGTGGGTTTTCGTAATGTCTCCAGCCCGATTGACCCTCCAGCCACCCGTGTGATACATGGGCGTGAAGCTGAGTCCCTGCCCGAAAAAATAAGACCAACCAGGGCTCGCTGAGACAGTGTTTGGAGCCAGAAATGCGTGCAGACCAATCCGTACCAAACCCCAAAATGAGCAATATTCGCCCTTTCTTAAAATTAACGTTATCTGAATGGTAGTGTCGTTTGGTTTCCGTAATGTCTCCAGCCCGATTGACCCTCCAGCCACCCGTGTGATACATGGGCGTGGAGCTGAGTCCCTGCCCGAAAATATAAGACCAATCACAACTCGATGGGACATTTTTGGAGCCAGAAAGGCATGCAGACCAATTCGTACCAGACACAAATTCCATAAAAACTTACATTTCTACCCGTCTTCGATTGCTCTTTTGACTATAGCGGCTGTAAAAATTATGTCCCATTGGAATATGTTGGTGATTATTTTTTGCCAAGATGTCAGCGTCATTTTAAGCCCTCAAACACTTGCGGGCGATTGTAAACGAGCGCGCAATTTGAAAAACATGGGCCCCACTGCGTCCGTTTTTTGAAAATGAAAGTTATTTGAATGCTAGTGTCGTGGGTTTTCGTAATGTCTCCAGCCCGATTGACCCTCCAGCCACCCGTGTGATACATGGGCGTGAAGCTGAGTCCCTGCCCGAAAATATAAGACCAACCAGAGCTCGCTGAGACAGTGTTTGGAGCCAGAAAGGCGTGCAGACCAATCCTACCAAATCCCAAAATGAGCAATCTTCGCCCTTTCTTAAAATTAACGTTATCTGAATGGTAGTGTCGTTGGGTTTCCGTAATGTCTCCAGCCCGATTGACCCTCCAGCCACCCGTGTGATACATGGGCGTGGAGCTGAGTCCCTGCCCGAAAATATAAGACCAATCACATCTCGATGGGACATTGTTTGGAGCCAGAAAGGCATGCAGACCAATTCGTACAAGACACAATTCCATAAAAACTAACATTTCTACCCGTCTTCGATTGCTCTTTTGACTATAGCGGCTGTAAAAATTATGTCCCAATGGAATATGTTGGTGATTATTTTTCGCCAAGATGTCAGCGTCATTTTAAGCCCTCAAACACTTGCGGGGGATTGGTAACTAGCGCGCAATTTGAAAAACATTGGACCCACTGCGTCCGTTTTTTGAAAATGAACGTTATTTGAATGCTAGTGTCGTGGGTTTTCGTAATGTCTCCAGCCCGATTGACCCTCCAGCCACCCGTGTGATACATGGGCGTAAAGCTGAGTCCCTGCCCGAAAAAATGAGACCAACCAGAGCTCGCTGAGACAGTGTTTGGAGCCAGAAAGGCGTGCAGACCAATCCGTACCAAACCCCAAAATGAGCAATCTTCGCCCTTTCTTAAAATTAACGTTATCTGAATGGTAGTGTCGTTGGGTTTCCGTAATGTCTCCAGCCCGATTGACCCTCCAGCCACCCGTGTGATACATGGGCGTGGAGCTGAGTCCCTGCCCGAAAATATAAGACCAATCACAGCTCGATGGGACATTGTTTGGAGCCAGAGACATGCAGACCAATTCGTAAAGGACACAAATTCCATAAAAACTAACATTTCTACCCGTCCTCGATTGCTCTTTTGACTATAGCGGCTGTAAAAATTATGACCCATTGGAATATGTTGGTGATTATTTTTCGCCAAGATGTCAGCGTCATTTTCAGCCCTCAAACACTTGCGGGCAATTGGCAACGAGCGCGCAATTTGAAAAACATGGGACCCACTGCGTCCGTTTTTTGAAAATGAACGTTATTTGAATGCTAGTGTCGTGGGTTTTCGTAATGTCTCCAGCCCGATTGACCCTCCAGCCACCCGTGTGATACATTGGCGTGAAGCTGAGTCCCTGCCCGAAAATATAAGACCAACCAGAGCTCGCTGAGACTGTTTGGAGCCAGAAAGGCGTGCAGACCAATCCGTACCAAACCCAAAAATGAGCAATCTTCGCCCTTTCTTAAAATTAACGTTATCTGCATGGTAGTGTCGTTGGTATTCCGTAATGTCTCCAGCCCGATTGACCCTCCAGCCACAGGTGTGATACATGGGCGTGGAGCTGAGTCCCTGCCCGAAAATATAAGACCAATCACAGCTCGATGGGACATTGTTTGGAGCCAGAAAGGCATGCAGACCAATTCGTACCAGACACAAATTCCATAAAAACTTACATTTCTACCCGTCTTCGATTGCTCTTTTGACTATAGCGGCTGTAAAAATTATGTCCCATTGGAATATGTTGGTGATTATTTTTCGCCAAGATGTCAGCGTCATTTTAAGCCCTCAAACACTTGCGGGCAATTGGCAACGAGCGCGCAATTTGAAAAACATGGGACCCACTGCGTCCGTTTTTTGAAAATAAAAGTTATTTGAATGCTAGTGTCGTGGGTTTTCGTAATGTCTCCAGCCCGATTGACCCTCCTCCAGCCACCCGTGTGATACATGGGCGTGAAGCTGAGTCCCTGCCCGAAAAAATGAGACCAACCAGAGATCGCTGAGACAGTGTTTGGAGCAAGAAAGGCGTGTAGACCAATCCGTACCAAACCCAAAATGAGCAATCTTCGCCCTTTCTTAAAATTAACGTTATCTGAATGGTAGTGTCGTTGGGTTTCCGTAATGTCTCCAGCCCGATTGACCCTCCAGCCACCCGTGTGATACATGGGCGTGGAGCTGAGTCCCTGCCCGAAAATGTAAGACCAATCACAGCTCGATGGGACATTGTTTGGAGCCAGAAAGGCATGCAGACCAATTCGTACCAGACACAAATTCCAAAAAAACTTACATTTCTACCCGTCTTCGATTGCTCTTTTGACTATAGCGGCTGTAAAAATTATGTCCCATTGGAATATGTTGGTGATTATTTTTCGCCAAGATGTCAGCGTCATTTTAAGCCCTCAAACACTTGCGGGCGATTGGTAACGAGCGCGCAATTTGAAAAACATGGGACCCACTGCGTCCGTTTTTTGAAAATGAACGTTATTTGAATGCTAGTGTCTTGGGTTTTCGTAATGTCTCCAGCCCGATTGACCCTCAAGCCACCCGTGTGATACATGGGCGTGAAGCTGAGTCCCTGCCCGAAAAAATAAGACCAACCAGGGCTCGCTGAGACAGTGTTTGGAGCCAGAAAGGCGTGCAGACCAATCCGTACCAAACCCCAAAATGAGCAATCTTCGCCCTTTCTTAAAATTAACGTTATCTGAATGGTAGTGTCGTTGGGTTTCCGTAATGTCTCCAGCCCGATTGACCCTCCAGCCACCCGTGTGATACATGGGCGTGGAGCTGAGTCCCTGCCCGAAAATATAAGACCAATCACAACTCGATGGGACATTTTTGGAGCCAGAAAGGCATGCAGACCAATTCGTACCAGACACAAATTCCATAAAAACTTACATTTCTACCCGTCTTCGATTGCTCTTTTGACTATAGTGGCTGTAAAAATTATGTCCCATTGGAATATGTTGGTGATTATTTTTCGCCAAGATGTCAGCGTCATTTTAAGCCCTCAAACACTTGCGGGCGATTGTAAACGAGCGCGCAATTTGAAAAACATGGGACCCACTGCGTCCGTTTTTTGAAAATGAACGTTATTTGAATGCTAGTGTCGTGGGTTTTCGTAATGTCTCCAGCCCGATTGACCCTCCAGCCACCCGTGTGATACATGGGCGTGGTGCTGAGTCCCTGCCCGAAAATATAAGACCAATCACAGCTCGATGGGACAGTGTTTGAAACCAGAAAGGCGTGCAGACCAATCCGTACCAAACCCCAAAATGAGCAATCTTCGCCCTTTCTTAAAATTAACGTTATCTAAATGGTAGTGTCGTTGGGTTTCCGTAATGTCTCCAGCCCGATTGACCCTCCAGCCACCCGTGTGATACATGGGCGTGGAGCTGAGTCCCTGCCCGAAAATATAAGACCAATCACAGCTCGATGGGACATTGTTTGGAGCCAGAAAGGCATGCAGACCAATTCGTACCAGACACAAATTCCATAAAACTTACATTTCTACCCGTCTTCGATTGCTCTTTTGACTATAGCGGCTGTAAAAATTATGTCCCATTGGAATATGTTGGTGATTATTTTTCGCCAAGATGTCAGCGTCATTTTAAGCCCTCAAACACTTGCGGGCGATTGTAAACGAGCGCGCAATTTGAAAAACATGGGACCCACTGCGTCCGTTTTTTGAAAATGAACGTTATTTGAATGCTAGTGTCGTTGGGTTTCCGTAATGTCTCCAGCCCGATTGACCCTCCAGCCACCCGTGTGATACATGGGCGTGGAGCTGAGTCCCTGCCCGAAAATATAAGACCAATCACAGCTCGATGGGACATTGTTTGGAGCCAGAAAGGCATGCAGACCAATTCGTACCAGACACAAATTCCATAAAAACTTACATTTCTACCCGTCTTCGATTGCTCTTTTGACCATAGCGGCTGTAGAAATTATGTCCCATTGGAATATGTTGGTGATTATTTTTCGCCAAGATGTCAGCGTCATTTTAAGCCCTCAAAAACTTGCGGGCGATTGGTAACGAGCGCGCAATTTGAAACACATGGGACCCACTGCGTCCGTTTTTTGAAAATGAACGTTATTTTAATGCTAGTGTCGTGAGTTTTCGTAATGTCTCCAGCCCGATTGACCCTCCAGCCACCCGTGTGATACTGTACATGGGCGTGAAGCTGAGTCCCTGCCCGAAAATATAAGACCAACCAGGGCTCGCTGAGACAGTGTTTGGAGCCAGAAAGGCGTGCAGACCAATCCGTACCAAACCCAAAAATGAGCAATCTTCGCCCTTTCTTAAAATTAACGTTATCTGAATGGTAGTGTCGTTGGGTTTCCGTAATGTCTCCATCCCGAATGACCCTCCAGCCACCCGTGTGATACATGGGCGTGGAGCTGAGTCCCTGCCCGAAAATATAAGACCAATCACAACTCGATGGGACATTGTTTGGAGCCAGAAAGGCTTGCAGACCAATTCGTACCAGACACAAATTCCAAAAAAACTTACATTTCTACCCGTCTTCGATTGCTCTTTTGACTATAGCGGCTGTAAAAATTATGTCCCATTGGAATATGTTGGTGATTATATTTCGCCAAGATGTCAGCGTCATTTTAAGCACTCAAACACTTGCGGGCGATCGGTAACGAGCGCGCAATTTGAAAAACATGGGACCCACTGCGTCCGTTTTTTGAAAATGAACGTTATTTGAATGCTAGTGTCGTGGGGTTTCGTAATGTATCCAGCCCGATTGACCCTCCAGCCACCCGTGTGATACATGGGCGTGAAGCTGAGTCCCTGCCCGAAAATATAAGACCAACCAGAGCTCGCTTAGACAGTGTTTGGAGCCAGAAAGGCGTGCAGACCAATCCTACCAAACCCCAAAATGAGCAATCTTCGCCCTTTCTTAAAATTAACGTTATCTGAATGGTAGTGTCGTTGGGTTTCCGTAATGTCTCCAGCCCGATTGACCCTCCAGCCAACCGTGTATACATGGGCGTGGAGCTGAGTCCCTGCCCGAAAATATAAGACCAATCACAGCTCGATGGGACATTGTTTGGAGCCAGAAAGGCATGCAGACCAATTCGTACCTGACACAAATTCCATAAAAACTAACATTTCTACCCGTCTTCGATTGCTCTTTTGACTATAGCGGCAGTAAAACTTATGTCCCATTGGAATATGTTGGTGATTATTTTTCGCCAAGATGTCAGCGTCATCTTAAGCCCTCAAACACTTGCGGGCGATTGGTAACGAGCGCGCAATTTGAAAAACATGGGACTCACTGCGTCCGTTTTTTGAAAATGAACGTTATTTGAATGCTAGTGTCGTGGGTTTTCGTAATGTCTCCAGCCCGATTGACCCTCCAGCCACCCGTGTTATACATGGGCGTGAAGCTGAGTCCCTGCCCGAAAATATAAGACCAACCAGGGCTCGCTGAGACAGTGTTTGGAGCCAGAAAGGCGTGCAGACCAATCCGTACCAAACCCCAAAATGAGCAATCTTCGCCCTTTCTTAAAATTAACGTTATCTGAATGGTAGTGTCGTTGGGTTTCCGTAATGTCTCCATCCCGAATGACCCTCCAGCCACCCGTGTGATACATGGGCGTGGAGCTGAGTCCCTGCCCGAAAATATAAGACCAATCACAACTCGATGGGACATTGTTTGGAGCCAGAAAGGCTTGCAGACCAATTCGTACCAGACACAAATTCCAAAAAAACTTACATTTCTACCCGTCTTCGATTGCTCTTTTGACTATAGCGGCTGTAAAAATTATGTCCCATTGGAATATGTTGGTGATTATATTTCGCCAAGATGTCAGCGTCATTTTAAGCACTCAAACACTTGCGGGCGATCGGTAACGAGCGCGCAATTTGAAAAACATGGGACCCACTGCGTCCGTTTTTTGAAAATGAACGTTATTTGAATGCTAGTGTCGTGGGGTTTCGTAATGTATCCAGCCCGATTGACCCTCCAGCCACCCGTGTGATACATGGGCGTGAAGCTGAGTCCCTGCCCGAAAATATAAGACCAACCAGAGCTCGCTGAGACAGTGTTTGGAGCCAGAAAGGCGTGCAGACCAATCCTACCAAACCCCAAAATGAGCAATCTTCGCCCTTTCTTAAAATTAACGTTATCTGAATGGTAGTGTCGTTGGGTTTCCGTAATGTCTCCAGCCCGATTGACCCTCCAGCCAACCGTGTATACATGGGCGTGGAGCTGAGTCCCTGCCCGAAAATATAAGACCAATCACAGCTCGATGGGACATTGTTTGGAGCCAGAAAGGCATGCAGACCAATTCGTACCTGACACAAATTCCATAAAAACTAACATTTCTACCCGTCTTCGATTGCTCTTTTGACTATAGCGGCAGTAAAACTTATGTCCCATTGGAATATGTTGGTGATTATTTTTCGCCAAGATGTCAGCGTCATCTTAAGCCCTCAAACACTTGCGGGCGATTGGTAACGAGCGCGCAATTTGAAAAACATGGGACTCACTGCGTCCGTTTTTTGAAAATGAACGTTATTTGAATGCTAGTGTCGTGGGTTTTCGTAATGTCTCCAGCCCGATTGACCCTCCAGCCACCCGTGTTATACATGGGCGTGAAGCTGAGTCCCTGCCCGAAAATATAAGACCAACCAGGGCTCGCTGAGACAGTGTTTGGAGCCAGAAAGGCGTGCAGACCAATCCGTACCAAACCCCAAAATGAGCAATCTTCGCCCTTTCTTAAAATTAACGTTATCTGAATGGTAGTGTCGTTGGGTTTCCGTAATGTCTCCAGCCCGATTGACCCTCCAGCCAACCGTGTGATACATGGGCGTGGAGCTGAGTCCCTGCCCGAAAATATAAGACCAATCACAGCTCGATGGGACATTGTTTGGAGCCAGAAAGGCATGCAGACCAATTCGTACCAGACACAAATTCCATAAAAACTAACATTTCTACCCGTCTTCGGTTGCTCTTTTGACTATAGCGGCTGTAAAAATTATGTCCCATTGGAATTATGTGGTGATTATTTTTCGCCAAGATGTCAGCGTCATTTTAAGCCCTCAAACACTTGCGGGCGATTGGTAACGAGCGCGCAATTTGAAAAACATGGGACCCACTGCGTCCGTTTTTTGAAAATGAACGTTATTTGAATGCTAGAGTCGTGGGTTTTCGTAATGTCTCCAGTCTGATTTACCCTCCAGCCATACGTGTGATACATGGGCGTGAAGCTGAATCCCTGCCCTAAAATATAAGACCAACCAGAGCTCGCTGAGACAGTGTTTGGAGCCAGAAAGGCGTGCAGACCAATCCTACCAAACCCCAAAATGAGCAATCTTCGCCCTTTCTTAAAATTAACGTTATCTGAATGGTAGTGTCGTTGGGTTTCCGTAATGTCTCCAGCCCGATTGACCCTCCAGCCACCCGTGTGATACATGGGCGTGGTGCTGAGTCCCTGCCAGAAAATATAAGACCAATCACAGCTCGATGGGACATTGTTTGGAGCCAGAAAGGCATGCAGACCAATTCGTACCAGACACAAATTCCATAAAAACTAACATTTCTACCCGTCTTCGATTGCTCTTTTGACTATAGCGGCTGTAAAATTTATGTCCCATTGGAATTATGTTGGTGATTATTTTTCGCCAAGATGTCAGCGTCATTTTAAGCCCTCAAACACTTGCGGGCGATTGGTAACGAGCGCGCAATTTGAAAAACATGGGACCCACTGCGTCCGTTTTTTGAAAATGAACGTTATTTGAATGCTAGAGTCGTGGGTTTTCGTAATGTCTCCAGTCCGATTTACCCTCCAGCCATCCGTGTGAAACATGGGCGTGGAGCTGAGTCCCTGCCCGAAAATATAAGACCAATCACAGCTCGATGGGACATTGTTTGGAGCCAGAAAGGCATGCAGACCAATTCGCACCAGACACAAATTCCATAAAAACTTACATTTCTACCCGTCTTCGATTGCTCTTGACTATAGCGGCTGTACAAATTATGTCCCAATGGAATATGTTGGTGATTAGTTTTCGCCAAGATGTCAGCGTCATTTTAAGCCCTCAAACACTTGCGGGCGATTGGTAACGAGCGCGCAATTTGAAAAACATGGGACCCACTGCGTCCGTTTTTTGAAAATGAACGTTATTTGAATGCTAGTGTCGTGGGTTTTCGTAATGTCTCCAGCTCGATTGACCCTCCAGCCACCCGCCTGATACATGGGCGTGAAGCTGAGTCCCTGCCCAAAAATATAAGACCAACCAGAGCTCGCTGAGACAGTGTTTGGAGCCAGAAAGGCGTGCAGATCAATCCTACCAAACCCCAAAATGAGCAATCTTCGCCCTTTCTTAAAATTAACGTTATCTGAATGGTAGTGTCGTTGGGTTTCCGTAATGTCTCCAGCCCGATTGACCCTTCAGCCACCCGTAGGATACATGGGCGTGGAGCTGAGTCCCTGCCCGAAAATATAAGACCAATCACAGCTCGATGGGACATTGTTTGGAGCCAGAAAGGCATGCAGACCAATTCGTACCAGACACAAATTCCATAAAAACTAAAATTTATACCCGTCTTCGATTGCTCTTTTGACTATAACGGCTGTAAAAATTATGTCCCATTGGAATATGTTGGTGATTATTTTTCGCCAAGATGTCAGCGTCATTTTAAGCCCTCAAACACTTGCGGGCGATTGGTAACGAGCGCGCAATTTGAAACACATGGGACCCACTGCGTCCGTTCTTTGAAAATGAACGTTATTTGAATGCTAGTGTCGTGGGTTTTCGTAATTTTCCAGCCCGATTGACCCTCCAGCCACCCGTGTGATAGGCGTGTAGACCAATCCGTACCAAACCCCATAATGAGCAATCTTCACCCTTTCTTAAAATTAACGTTAATGGTAGTGTCGTTGGGTTTCCGTAATGTCTCCAGCCCGATTTACCCTCCAGCCACCCGTGTGATACATGGGCGTGGAGCTGAGTCCCTGCCCGAAAATATAAGACCAATCACAGCTCGATGGGACATTGTTTGGAGCCAGAAAGGCATGCAGATCAATTCGTACCAGACACAAATTCCATAAAAACTTACATTTCTACCCGTCTTCGATTGCTCTTGACTATAGCGGGTGTAAAAATTATGTCCCAATGGAATATTTGAATGCTAGTGTCGTGGGTTTTCGTAATATTCCAGCTCGATTGACCCTCCAGCCACCCGTGTGATACATGTAAGACCAACCAGAGCTCGCTGAGACAGTGTTTGGAGCCAGAAAGGCGTGCAGACCAATCCTACCAAACCCCAAAATGAGCAGTCTTCGCCCTTTCTTAAAATTAACGTTATCTGAATGGTAGTGTCGTTGGGTTTCCGTAATGTCTCCAGCCCGATTGACCCTCCAGCCACCCGTGTGATACATGGGCGTGGAGCTGAGTCCCTGCCCGAAAATATAAGACCAATCACAGCTCGATGGGACATTGTTTGGAGCCAGAAAGACATGCAGACCAATTCGTAAAGGACACAAATTCCATAAAAACTAACATTTCTACCCGTCTTCGATTGCTCTTTTGACTATAGCGGCTGTAAAAATTATGTCCCATTGGAATTATGTTGGTGATTATTTTTCGCCAAGATGTCAGCGTCATTTTAAGCCCTCAAACACTTGCGGGCGATTGGTAACGAGCGCGCAATTTGAAAAACATGGGACCCACTGCGTCCGTTTTTTGAAAATGAACGTTATTTGAATGCTAGTGTCGTGGGTTTTTGTAATGTCTCCAGCCCGATTGACCCTCCAGCCACCCGTGTGATACATGGGCGTGAAGCTGAGTCCCTGCCCTAAAATATAAGACCAACCAGAGCTCGCTGAGACAGTGTTTGGAGCCAGAAAGGCGTGCAGACCAATCCTACCAAACCCCAAAATGAGCAATCTTCGCCCTTTCTTAAAATTAACGTTATCTGAATGGTAGTGTCGTTGGGTTTCCGTAATGTCTCCAGCCCGATTGACCCTCCAGCCACCCGTGTGATACATGGGCGTGGAGCTGAGTCCCTGCCCGAAAATATAAGACCAATCACAGCTCGATGGGACATTGTTTGGAGCCAGAAAGGCATGCAGACCAATTCGTACAAGACACAAATTCCATAAAAACTAACATTTCTACCCGTCTTCGATTGCTCTTTTGACTATAGCGGCTGTAAAAATTATGTCCCATTGGAATTATGTTGGTGATTATTTTTCGCCAAGATGTCAGCGTCATTTTAAGCCCTCAAACACTTGCGGGCGATTGGTAACGAGCGCGCAATTTGAAAAACATGGGACCCACTGCGTCCGTTTTTTGAAAATGAACGTTATTTGAATGCTAGTGTCGTGGGTTTTCGTAATGTCTCCAGTCCGATTGACCCTCCAGCCATCCGTGTGAAATATGGGCGTGAAGCTGAGTCCCTGCCCGAAAATATAAGACCAACCAGGGCTCGCTGAGACAGTGTTTGGAGCCAGAAAGGCGTGCAGACCAATCCTACCAAACACCAAAATGAGCAATCTTCGCCCTTTCTTAAAAATTAACGTTATCTGAATGGTAGTGTCGTTGGGTTTCCGTAATGTCTCCAGCCCGATTTACCCTCCAGCCACCCGTGTGATACATGGGCGTGGAGCTGAGTCCCTGCCCGAAAATATAAGACCAATTACAGCTCGATGGGACATTGTTTGGAGCCAGAAAGGCATGCAGACCAATTCGTACCAGACACAAATTTCATAAAAACTTACATTTCTACCCGTCTTCGATTGCTCTTTTGACTATAGCGGCTGTAAAAATTATGTCCCATTGGAATATGTTGGTGATTATTTTTCGCCAAGATGTCAGCGTCATTTTAAGCCCTCAAACACTTGCGGGCGATTGGTAACGAGCGCGCAATTTGAAACACATGGGACCCACTGCGTCCGTTTTTTGAAAATGAACGTTATTTGAATGCTAGTGTCGTGGGTTTTTGTAATGTCTCCAGCCCGATTGACCCTCCAGCCACCCGTGTGATACATGGGCGTGAAGCTGAGTCCCTGCCCTAAAATATAAGACCAACCAGAGCTCGCTGAGACAGTGTTTGGAGCCAGAAAGGCGTGCAGACCAATCCTACCAAACCCCAAAATGAGCAATCTTCGCCCTTTCTTAAAATTAACGTTATCTGAATGGTAGTGTCGTTGGGTTTCCGTAATGTCTCCAGCCCGATTGACCCTCCAGCCACCCGTGTGATACATGGGCGTGGAGCTGAGTCCCTGCCCCAAAATATAAGACCAATCACAGCTCGATGGGACATTGTTTGGAGCCAGAAAGGCATGCAGACCAATTCGTACCAGACACAAATTCCATAAAAACTTACATTTCTACCCGTCTTCGATTGCTCTTTTGACTATAGCGGCTGTAAAAATTATGTCCCATTGGAATATGTTGGTGATTATTTTTCGCCAAGATGTCAGCGTCATTTTAAGCCCTCAAACACTTGCGGGCGATTGGTAACGAGCGCGCAATTTGAAACACATGGGACCCACTGCGTCCGTTTTTTGAAAATGAACGTTATTTGAATGCTAGTGTCGTGGGTTTTCGTAATGTCTCCAGCCCGATTGACCCTCCAGCCACCCGTGTGATACATGGGCGTGAAGCTGAGTCCCTGCCCTAAAATATAAGACCAACCAGAGCTCGCTGAGACAGTGTTTGGAGCCAGAAAGGCGTGCAGACCAATCCGTACCAAACCCCAAAATGAGAAATCTTCGCCCTTTCTTAAAATTAACGTTATCTGAATGGTAGTGTCGTTGGGTTTCCGTAATGTCTCCAGCCCGATTGACCCTCCAGCCACCCGTGTGATACATGGGCGTGGAGCTGAGTCCCTGCCCGAAAATATAAGACCAATCACAGCTCGATGGGACATTGTTTGGAGCCAGAAAGGCATGCAGACCAATTCGTACCAGACACAAATTCCATAAAAACTAACATTTCTACCCGTCTTCGATTGCTCTTTTGACTATAGCGGCTGTAAAAATTATGTCCCATTGGAATTATGTTGGTGATTATTTTTCGCCAAGATGTCAGCGTCATTTTAAGCCCTCAAACACTTGCGGGCGATTGGTACATGTAACGAGCGCGCAATTTGAAAAACATTGGACCCACTGCGTCCGTTTTTTGAAAATGAACGTTATTTGAATGCTAGAGTCGTGGGTTTTCGTAATGTCTCCAGTCCGATTTACCCTCCAGCCATCCGTGTGAAACATGGGCGTGGAGCTGAGTCCCTGCCCGAAAATATAAGACCAATCACAGCTCGATGGGACATTGTTTGGAGCCAGAAAGGCATGCAGACCAATTCGTACCAGACACAAATTCCATAAAAACTTACATTTCTACCCGTCTTCGATTGCTCTTTTGACTATAGCGGCTGTAAAGATTATGTCCCATTCGAATATGTTGGTGATTATTTTTCGTCAAGATGTCAGCGTCATTTTAAGCCCTCAAACACTTGCGGGCGACTGGTAACGAGCGCGCAATTTGAAAAACATGGGACCCACTGCGTCCGTTTTTTGAAAATGAACGTTATTTGAATGCTAGTGTCGTGGGTTTTCGTGATGTCTCTAGCCCGATTGACCCTCCAGCCACCCGTGTTATAGATGGGCGTGAAGCTGAGTCCCTGCCCGAAAAAAATAAGACCAACCAGGGCTCGCTGAGACAGTGTTTGGAGCCAGAAAGGCGTGCAGACCAATCCTACCAAACCCCAAAATGAGCAATCTTCGCCCTTTCTTAAAATTAACGTTATCTGAATGGTAGTGTCGTTGGGTTTCCGTAATGTCTCCAGCCCGATTGACCCTCCAGCCACCCGTGTGATACATGGGCGTGGAGCTGAGTCCCTGCCCGAAAATATAAGACCAATCACAGCTCGATGGGACATTGTTTGGAGCCAGAAAGGCATGCAGACCTATTCGTACCAGACACAAATTCCATAAAAACTTACATTTCTACCCGTCTTCGATTGCTCTTGACTATAGCGGCTGTAAAAATTATGTCCCAATGGAATATGTTGGTGATTATTTTTCGCCAAGATGTCAGCGTCATTTTAAGCCCTCAAACACTTGCGGGCGATTGGTAACGAGCGCGCAATTTGAAAAACATGGGACACACTGCGTCCGTTTTTTGAAAATGAACGTTATTTGAATGCTAGTGTCGTGGGTTTTCGTAATGTTCCAGCCCGATTGACCCTCCAGCCACCCGTGTGATACATGGGCGTGAGGCTTAGTCCCTGCCCGAAAATATAAGACCAACCATAGCTCGCTGAGACAGTGTTTGGAGCCAGAAAGGCGTGCAGACCATTCCTACCAAACCCCAAAATGAGTAACCTTCGCCCTTTCTTAAAATTAACGTTATCTGAATGGTAGTGTCGTTGGGTTTCCGTAATGTCTCCAGCCCGATTGACCCTCCAGCCACCCGTGTTATACATGGGCGTGGAGCTGAGTCCCTGCCCGAAAATATAAGACCAATCACAGCTCGATGGGACATTGTTTGGAGCCATAAAGGCATGCAGACCAATTCGTACCAGACACAAATTCCATAAAAACTTACATTTCTACCCGTCTTCGATAGCTCTTGACTATAGCGGCTGTAAAAATTATGTCCCATTGGAATATGTTGGTGATTATTTTTCGCCAAGATGTCAGCGTCATTTTAAGCCCTCAAACACTTGCGGGCGATTGGTAACTAGCGCGCAATTTGAAAAACATTGGACCCACTGCGTCCGTTTTTTGAAAATGAACGTTATTTGAATGCTAGTGTCGTGGGTTTTCGTAATGTCTCCACCCCGATTGACCCTCCAGCAAGCCGAGTGATACATGGGCGTGAAGCTGAGTCCCTGCCCGAAAATATAAGACCAACCAGAGCTCGCTGAGATAGTGTTTGGAGCCAGAAAGGCGTGCAGACCAATCCGTACCAAACCCCAAAAATGAGCAATCTTCGCCCTTTCTTAAAATTAACGTTATCTGAATGGTAGTGTCGTTGGGTTTTCGTATTGTCTCCAGCCCGATTGACCCTCCAGCCACCCGTGTGATACATGGGCGTGGAGCTGAGTCCCTGCCCGAAAATATAAGACCAATCACAGCTCGATGGGACATTGTTTGGAGCCAGAAAGGCATGCAGACCAATTCGTACCAGACACAAATTCCATAAAAACTTACATTTCTACCCATCTTCGATTGCTCTTTTGACTATAGCGGCTGTAAAAATTATGTCCCATTGGAATATGTTGGTGATTAGATTTTGCCAAGATGTCAGCGTCATTTTAAGCCCTCAAACACTTGCGGGCGATTGGTAACGAGCGCGCAATTTGAAAAACATGGGACCACTGCGTCCGTTTTTTGAAAATGAACATTATTTGAATGCTAGTGTCGTGGGTTTTCGTAATGTTCCAGCCCGATTGACCCTCCAGCCACCCGTGTGATACATGGGCGTGAAGCTGAGTCCCTGCCCGAAAATATAAGACCAACCAGAGCTCGCTGAGACAGTGTTTGGAGCCAGAAAGGCGTGCAGACCAATCCTACCAAACCCCAAAATGAGCAACCTTCGCCCTTTCTTAAAATTAACGTTATCTGAATGGTAGTGTCGTTGGGTTTCCGTAATGTCTCCAGCCCGATTGACCCTCCAGCCACCCGTGTGATACATGGGCGTGGAGCTGAGTCCCTGCCCGAAAATATAAGACCAATTACAGCTCGATGGGACATTGTTTGGAGCCAGAAAGGCATGCAGACCAATTCGTACCAGACACAAATTTCATAAAAACTTACATTTCTACCCGTCTTCGATTGCTCTTTTGACTATAGCGGCTGTAAAAATTATGTCCCATTGGAATATGTTGGTGATTATTTTTCGCCAAGATGTCAGCGTCATTTTAAGCCCTCAAACACTTGCGGGCGATTGGTAACGAGCGCGCAATTTGAAACACATGGGACCCACTGCGTCCGTTTTTTGAAAATGAACGTTATTTGAATGCTAGTGTCGTGGGTTTTTGTAATGTCTCCAGCCCGATTGACCCTCCAGCCACCCGTGTGATACATGGGCGTGAAGCTGAGTCCCTGCCCTAAAATATAAGACCAACCAGAGCTCGCTGAGACAGTGTTTGGAGCCAGAAAGGCGTGCAGACCAATCCTACCAAACCCCAAAATGAGCAATCTTCGCCCTTTCTTAAAATTAACGTTATCTGAATGGTAGTGTCGTTGGGTTTCCGTAATGTCTCCAGCCCGATTGACCCTCCAGCCACCCGTGTGATACATGGGCGTGGAGCTGAGTCCCTGCCCGAAAATATAAGACCAATCACAGCTCGATGGGACATTGTTTGGAGCCAGAAAGGCATGCAGACCAATTCGTACCAGACACAAATTCCATAAAAACTTACATTTCTACCCGTCTTCGATTGCTCTTTTGACTATAGCGGCTGTAAAAATTATGTCCCATTGGAATATGTTGGTGATTATTTTTCGCCAAGATGTCAGCGTCATTTTAAGCCCTCAAACACTTGCGGGCGATTGGTAACGAGCGCGCAATTTGAAACACATGGGACCCACTGCGTCCGTTTTTTGAAAATGAACGTTATTTGAATGCTAGTGTCGTGGGTTTTCGTAATGTCTCCAGCCCGATTGACCCTCCAGCCACCCGTGTGATACATGGGCGTGAAGCTGAGTCCCTGCCCTAAAATATAAGACCAACCAGAGCTCGCTGAGACAGTGTTTGGAGCCAGAAAGGCGTGCAGACCAATCCGTACCAAACCCCAAAATGAGAAATCTTCGCCCTTTCTTAAAATTAACGTTATCTGAATGGTAGTGTCGTTGGGTTTCCGTAATGTCTCCAGCCCGATTGACCCTCCAGCCACCCGTGTGATACATGGGCGTGGAGCTGAGTCCCTGCCCGAAAATATAAGACCAATCACAGCTCGATGGGACATTGTTTGGAGCCAGAAAGGCATGCAGACCAATTCGTACCAGACACAAATTCCATAAAAACTAACATTTCTACCCGTCTTCGATTGCTCTTTTGACTATAGCGGCTGTAAAAATTATGTCCCATTGGAATTATGTTGGTGATTATTTTTCGCCAAGATGTCAGCGTCATTTTAAGCCCTCAAACACTTGCGGGCGATTGGTACATGTAACGAGCGCGCAATTTGAAAAACATTGGACCCACTGCGTCCGTTTTTTGAAAATGAACGTTATTTGAATGCTAGAGTCGTGGGTTTTCGTAATGTCTCCAGTCCGATTTACCCTCCAGCCATCCGTGTGAAACATGGGCGTGGAGCTGAGTCCCTGCCCGAAAATATAAGACCAATCACAGCTCGATGGGACATTGTTTGGAGCCAGAAAGGCATGCAGACCAATTCGTACCAGACACAAATTCCATAAAAACTTACATTTCTACCCGTCTTCGATTGCTCTTTTGACTATAGCGGCTGTAAAGATTATGTCCCATTCGAATATGTTGGTGATTATTTTTCGTCAAGATGTCAGCGTCATTTTAAGCCCTCAAACACTTGCAGGCGACTGGTAACGAGCGCGCAATTTGAAAAACATGGGACCCACTGCGTCCGTTTTTTGAAAATGAACGTTATTTGAATGCTAGTGTCGTGGGTTTTCGTGATGTCTCTAGCCCGATTGACCCTCCAGCCACCCGTGTTATAGATGGGCGTGAAGCTGAGTCCCTGCCCGAAAAAAATAAGACCAACCAGGGCTCGCTGAGACAGTGTTTGGAGCCAGAAAGGCGTGCAGACCAATCCTACCAAACCCCAAAATGAGCAATCTTCGCCCTTTCTTAAAATTAACGTTATCTGAATGGTAGTGTCGTTGGGTTTCCGTAATGTCTCCAGCCCGATTGACCCTCCAGCCACCCGTGTGATACATGGGCGTGGAGCTGAGTCCCTGCCCGAAAATATAAGACCAATCACAGCTCGATGGGACATTGTTTGGAGCCAGAAAGGCATGCAGACCTATTCGTACCAGACACAAATTCCATAAAAACTTACATTTCTACCCGTCTTCGATTGCTCTTGACTATAGCGGCTGTAAAAATTATGTCCCAATGGAATATGTTGGTGATTATTTTTCGCCAAGATGTCAGCGTCATTTTAAGCCCTCAAACACTTGCGGGCGATTGGTAACGAGCGCGCAATTTGAAAAACATGGGACACACTGCGTCCGTTTTTTGAAAATGAACGTTATTTGAATGCTAGTGTCGTGGGTTTTCGTAATGTTCCAGCCCGATTGACCCTCCAGCCACCCGTGTGATACATGGGCGTGAGGCTTAGTCCCTGCCCGAAAATATAAGACCAACCATAGCTCGCTGAGACAGTGTTTGGAGCCAGAAAGGCGTGCAGACCATTCCTACCAAACCCCAAAATGAGTAACCTTCGCCCTTTCTTAAAATTAACGTTATCTGAATGGTAGTGTCGTTGGGTTTCCGTAATGTCTCCAGCCCGATTGACCCTCCAGCCACCCGTGTTATACATGGGCGTGGAGCTGAGTCCCTGCCCGAAAATATAAGACCAATCACAGCTCGATGGGACATTGTTTGGAGCCATAAAGGCATGCAGACCAATTCGTACCAGACACAAATTCCATAAAAACTTACATTTCTACCCGTCTTCGATAGCTCTTGACTATAGCGGCTGTAAAAATTATGTCCCATTGGAATATGTTGGTGATTATTTTTCGCCAAGATGTCAGCGTCATTTTAAGCCCTCAAACACTTGCGGGCGATTGGTAACTAGCGCGCAATTTGAAAAACATTGGACCCACTGCGTCCGTTTTTTGAAAATGAACGTTATTTGAATGCTAGTGTCGTGGGTTTTCGTAATGTCTCCACCCCGATTGACCCTCCAGCAAGCCGAGTGATACATGGGCGTGAAGCTGAGTCCCTGCCCGAAAATATAAGACCAACCAGAGCTCGCTGAGATAGTGTTTGGAGCCAGAAAGGCGTGCAGACCAATCCGTACCAAACCCCAAAAATGAGCAATCTTCGCCCTTTCTTAAAATTAACGTTATCTGAATGGTAGTGTCGTTGGGTTTTCGTATTGTCTCCAGCCCGATTGACCCTCCAGCCACCCGTGTGATACATGGGCGTGGAGCTGAGTCCCTGCCCGAAAATATAAGACCAATCACAGCTCGATGGGACATTGTTTGGAGCCAGAAAGGCATGCAGACCAATTCGTACCAGACACAAATTCCATAAAAACTTACATTTCTACCCATCTTCGATTGCTCTTTTGACTATAGCGGCTGTAAAAATTATGTCCCATTGGAATATGTTGGTGATTAGATTTTGCCAAGATGTCAGCGTCATTTTAAGCCCTCAAACACTTGCGGGCGATTGGTAACGAGCGCGCAATTTGAAAAACATGGGACCACTGCGTCCGTTTTTTGAAAATGAACATTATTTGAATGCTAGTGTCGTGGGTTTTCGTAATGTTCCAGCCCGATTGACCCTCCAGCCACCCGTGTGATACATGGGCGTGAAGCTGAGTCCCTGCCCGAAAATATAAGACCAACCAGAGCTCGCTGAGACAGTGTTTGGAGCCAGAAAGGCGTGCAGACCAATCCTACCAAACCCCAAAATGAGCAACCTTCGCCCTTTCTTAAAATTAACGTTATCTGAATGGTAGTGTCGTTGGGTTTCCGTAATGTCTCCAGCCCGATTGACCCTCCAGCCACCCGTGTGATACATGGGCGTGGAGCTGAGTCCCTGCCCGAAAATATAAGACCAATCACAGCTCGATGGGACATTGTTTGGAGCCAGAAAGCCGTGCAGACCAATCCGTACCAAACCCCAAAATGAGCAATCTTCGCCCTTTCTTAAAATTAACGTTATCTGAATGGTAGTGTCGTTGGGTTTCCGTAATGTCTCCAGCCCGATTGACCCTCCAGCCACCCGTGTGATACATGGGCGTGGAGCTGAGTCCCTGCCCGAAAATATAAGACCAATCACAGCTCGATGGGACATTGTTTGGAGCCAGAAAGGCATGCAGACCAATTCGTATCAGACACAAATTCCATAAAAACTTACATTTCTACCCGTCTTCGATTGCTCTTGACTATAGCGGCTGTAAAAATTATGTCCCATTGGAATATGTTGGTGATTATTTTTCGCCAAGATATCAGCGTCATTTTAAGCCTCAAACACTTGCGGGCGATTGGTAACGAGCGAGCAATTTGAAAAACATGGGACCCACTGCGTCCGTTTTTTGAAAATGAACGTTATTTGAATGCTAGTGTCGTGGGTTTTCGTAATGTCTCCAGTCCGATTGACCCTCCAGCCATCCGTGTGAAACGTGGGCGTGAAGCTGAGTCCCTGCCCGAAAATATAAGACCAACCAGAGCTCGATGAGACAGTGTTTGGAGCCAGAAAGGCGTGCAGACCAATCCTACCAAACCCCAAAATGAGCAATCTTCGCCCTTTCTTTAAATTAACGTTATCTGAATGGTAGTGTCGTTGGGTTTCCGTAATGTCTCCAGCCCGATTTACCCTCCAGCCACCCGTGTGATACATGGGCGTGGAGCTGAGTCCCTGCCCGAAAATATAAGACCAATCACAGCTCGATGGGACATTGTTTGGAGCCAGAAAGGCATGCAGACCAATTCGTACCAGACACAAATTCCATAAAAACTTACATTTCTACCCGTCTTCGATTGCTCTTGACTATAGCGGCTGTAAAAATTATGTCCCATTGGAATATGTTGGTGATTATTTTTCGCCAAGATGTCAGCGTCATTTTAAGCCCTCAAACACTTGCGGGCGATTGGTAACTAGCGCGCAATTTGAAAAACATTGGACCCACTGCGTCCGTTTTTTGAAAATGAACGTTATTTGAATGCTAGTGTCGTGGGTTTTCGTAATGTCTCCACCCCGATTGACCCTCCAGCCACCCGTGTGATACATGAGCGTGACCCTGTGTCCCTGTCCGAAAATATAAGACCAACCAGAGCTCGCTGAGACAGTGTTTGGAGCCAGAAAGGCGTGCAGACCAATCCGTACCAAACCCAAAAATGAGCAATCTTCGCCCTTTCTTAAAATTAACATTATCTGAATGGTAGTGTCGTTGGGTTTTCGTAATGTCTCCAGCCCGATTGACCTTCCAGCCACCCGTGTGATACATGGGCGTGGAGCTGAGTCCCTGCCCGAAAATATAAGACCAATCACAGCTCGATGGGACATTGTTTGGAGCCAGAAAGGCATGCAGACCAATTCGTACCAGACACAAATTCCATAAAAACTTACATTTCTACCCGTCTTCGATTGCTCTTTTGACTATAGCGGCTGTAAAAATTATGTCCCATTGGAATACGTTGGTGATTCTTTTTTGCCAAGATGTCCGTCATTTTAAGCCCTCAAACACTTGCGGGCGATTGGTAACGAGCGCTCAATTTGAAAAACATGGGACCCACTGCGTCCGTTTTTTGAAAATGAACGTTATTTGAATGCTAGTGTCGTGGGTTTTAGTAATGTCTCCAGCCCGATTGACCCTCCAGCCACCCGTGTGATACATGGGCGTGGAGCTGAGTCTCTGCCCGAAAATATAAGACCAATCACAGCTCGATGGGACATTGTTTGGAGCCAGAAAGGCATGCAGACCAATTCGTACCAGACACAAATTCCATAAAACCTTACATTTCTACCCGTCTTCGATTGCTCTTTTGACTATAGCGGCTGTAAAAATTATGTCCCATTGGAATATGTTGGTGATTGTTTTTCGCTAAGATGTCAGCGTCATTTTAAGCCCTCAAACACTTGCGGGCGATTGGTAACGAGCGCGCAGTTTGAAACACATGGGACCCACTGCGTCCGTTTTTTGAAAATGAACGTTATTTGAATGCTAGTGTCGTGGGTTTTCGTAATGTCTCCAGACCGATTGACCCTCCAGCCACCCGTGTGATACATGGGCGTGAAGCTGAGTCCCTGTCCGAAAAAATAAGACTAACCAGGGCTCGCTGAGACAGTGTTTGGAGCCAGACAGGCGTGCAGACCAATCCGTACCAAACCCCAAAATGAGCAATATTCGCCCTTTCTTAAAATTAACGTTATCTGAATGGTAGTGTCGTTGGGTTTCCGTAATGTCTCCAGCCCGATTGACCCTCCAGCCACACGTGTGATACATGGGCGTTGAGCTGAGTCCCTGTCCGAAAATATAAGACCAATCACAGCTCGATGGGACATTGTTTGGAGCCAGAAAGGCATGCAGACCAATTCGTACCAGACACAAATTCCATAAAAACTTACATTTCTACCCGTCTTCGATTGCTCTTGACTACAGCGGCTGTAAAAAATATGTCCCAATGGAATATGTTGGTGATTATTTTTTGCCAAGATGTCCGTCATTTTAAGCCCTCAAACACTTGCGGGCGATTGGTAACGAGCGCTCAATTTGAAAAACATGGGACCCACTGCGTCCGTTTTTTGAAAATGAACGTTATTTGAATGCTAGTGTCGTGGGGTTTCGTAATGTCTCCAGTCCGATTGATCCTCCAGCCATCCGTGTGAAACATGGGCGTGAAGCTGAGTCCCTGCCCGAAAATATAAGACCAACCAGAGCTCGCTGAGACAGTGTTTGGAGCCGGAAAGGCGTGCAGACCAATCCTACCAAACCCCAAAATGAGCAATCTTCGCCCTTTCTTAAAATTAACGTTATCTGAATGGTAGTGTCGTTGGGTTTCCGTAATGTCTCCAGCCCGATTGACCCTCCAGCCACCCGTGTGATACATGGGCGTGGAGCTGAGTCCCTGCCCGAAAGTATAAGACCAATCACAGCTCGATGGGACCTTGTTTGGAGCCAGAAAGGCATGCAGACCAATTCGTACAAGACACAAATTCCATAAAAACTTACATTTCTACCCGTCTTCGATTGCTCTTGACTATAGCGGCTGTAAAAATTATGTCCCATTGGAATATGTTGGTGATTATTTTTCGCCAAGATGACAGCGTCATTTTAAGCCCTCAAACACTTGCGGGCGATTGGTAACGAGCGCGCAATTTGAAAAACATGGGACCCACTGCGTCCGTTTTTTGAAAATGAACGTTATTTGAATGCTAGTGTCGTGGGTTTTCGTAATGTCTCCAGCCCGATTGACCCTCCAGCCACCCGTGTGATACATGGGCGTGAAGCTGAGTCCCTGCCCGAAAATATAAGACCAACCAGAGCTCGCTGAGACAGTGTTTGGAGCCAGAAAGGCGTGCAGACCAATCCGTACCAAACCCAAAAATGAGAAATATTCGCCCTTTCTTAAAATTAACGTTATCTGAATGGTAGTGTCGTTGGGTTTTCGTAATGTCTCCAGCCCGATTGACCCTCCAGCCACCCGTGTGATACATGGGCGTGGAGCTGAGTCCCTGCCCGAAAATATAAGACCAATCACAGCTCGATGGGACATTGTTTGGAGCCAGAAAGGCATGCAGACCAATGCGTAACAAACACAAATTCCATAAAAACTTACATTTCTACCCGTCTTCGATTGCTCTTTTGACTATAGCGGCTGTAAAAATTATGTCCCATTGGAATATGTTGGTGATTATTTTTTGCCAAGATGTCAGCGTCATTTTAAGCCCTCAAACACTTGCGGGCGATTGGTAACGAGCGCGCCATTTGAAACACATGGGACCCACTGCGTCCGTTTTTTGAAAATGAACGTTATTTGAATGCTAGTGTCGTGGGTTTTCGTAATGTCTCCAGCCCGATTGACCCTCCAGCCACCCGTGTTATACATGGGCGTGAAGCTGAGTCCCTGCCCGAAAATATAAGACCAACCAGAGCTCGCTGAGACAGTGTTTGGAGCCAGAAAGGCGTGCAGACCAATCCTATCAAACCCCTAAATGAGCAATCTTCGCCCTTTCTTAAAATTAACGTTATCTGAATGGTAGTGTCGTTGGGTTTCCGTAATGTCTCCAGCCCGATTAACCCTCCAGCCACACGTGTGATACATGGGCGTTGAGCTGAGTCCCTGTCCGAAAATATAAGACCAATCACAGCTCGATGGGACATTGTTTGGAGCCAGAAAGGCGTGCAGACCAATCCTACCAAACCCCAAAATGAGCAATCTTCGCCCTTTCTTAAAATTAACGTTATCTGAATGGTAGTGTCGTTGGGTTTCCGTAATGTCTCCAGCCCGATTGACCCTCCAGCCACCCGTGTGATACATGGGCGTGGAGCTGAGTCCCTGCCCGAAAATATAAGACCAATCACAGCTCGATGGGACATTGTTTGGAGCCAGAAAGGCATGCAGACCAATTCGTACCAGACACAAATTCCATAAAAACTTACATTTCTACCCGTCTTCGATTGCTCTTTTGACTATAGCGGTTGTAAAAATTATGTCCCATTGGAATATGTTGGTGATTATTTTTCGTCAAGATGTCAGCGTCATTTTAAGCCCTCAAACACTTGCGGGCGATTGGTAACGAGCGCGCAATTTGAAACACATGGGACCCACTGCATCCGTTTTTTGAAAATGAACGTTATTTGAATGCTAGTGTCGTGGGTTTTCGTAATGTCTCCAGACCGATTGACCCTCCAGCCACCCGTGTGATACATGGGCGTGAAGCTGAGTCCCTGCCCGAAACAATAAGACTAACCAGGGCTCGCTGAGAAAGTGTTTGGAGCCAAAAAGGCGTGCAGACCAATCCGTACCAAACCCCAAAATGAGCAATCTTCGCCCTTTCTTAAAATTAACGTTATCTGAATGGTAGTGTCGTTGGGTTTCCGTAATGTCTCCAGCCCGATTGACCCTCCAGCCACACGTGTGATACATGGGCGTTGAGCTGAGTCCCTGTCCGAAAATATAAGACCAATCACAGCTCGATGGGACATTGTTTGGAGCCAGAAAGGCATGCAGACCAATTCGTACCAGACACAAATTCCATAAAAACTTACATTTCTACCCGTCTTCGATTGCTCTTGACTATAGCGGCTGTAAAAATTATGTCCCATTGGAATATGTTGGTGATTATTTTTCGCCAAGATATCAGTGTCATTTTAAGCCCTCAAACACTTGCGGGCGATTGGTAACGAGCGCGCAATTTGAAAAACATGGGACCCAATGCGTCCGTTTTTTGAAAATGAACGTTATTTGAATGCTAGTGTCGTGGGTTTTCGTAATGTCTCCAGACCGATTGACCCTCCAGCCACCCGTGTTATACATGGGCGTGAAACTGAGTCCCTGTCCGAAAAAATAAGACTAACCAGGGCTCGCTGAGACAGTGTTTGGAGCCAGAAAGGCGTGCAGACCAATCCGTACCAAACCCCAAAATGAGCAATCTTCGCCCTTTCTTAAAATTAACGTTATCTGAATGGTAGTGTCGTTGGGTTTCCGTAATGTCTCCAGCCCGATTGACCCTCCAGCCACACGTGTGATACATGGGCGTTGAGCTGAGTCTCTGTCCGAAAATATAAGACCAATCACAGCTCGATGGGACATTGTTTGGAGCCATGAAGGCATGCAGACCAATTCGTACCAGACACAAATTCCATAAAAACTAACATTTCTACCCGTCTTCGATTGCTCTTTTGACTATAGCGGTTGTAAAAATTATGTCCCATTGGAATATGTTGGTGATTATTTTTCGCCAAGATGTCAGCGTCATTTTAAGCCCTCAAACACTTGCGGGCGATTGGTGACGAGTGAGCAATTTGAAAAACATGGGACCCACTGCGTCCGTTTTTTGAAAATGAACGTTATTTGAATGCTAGTGTCGTGGGTTTTCGTAATGTCTCCAGTCCGATTGACCCTCCAGCCATCCGTGTGAAACATGGGCGTGAAGCTGAGTCCCTGCCCGAAAATATAAGACCAACCAGAGCTCGCTGAGACAGTGTTTGGAGCCAGAAAGGCGTGCAGACCAATCCTATCAAACCCCTAAATGAGCAATCTTCGCCCTTTCTTAAAATTAACGTTATCTGAATGGTAGTGTCGTTGGGTTTCCGTAATGTCTCCAGCCCGATTGACCCTCCAGCCACACGTGTGATACATGGGCGTTGAGCTGAGTCCCTGTCCGAAAATATAAGACCAATCACAGCTCGATGGGACATTGTTTGGAGCCAGAAAGGCGTGCAGACCAATCCTACCAAACCCCAAAATGAGCAATCTTCGCCCTTTCTTAAAATTAACGTTATCTGAATGGTAGTGTCGTTGGGTTTCCGTAATGTCTCCAGCCCGATTGACCCTCCAGCCACACGTGTGATACATGGGCGTGGAGCTGAGTCCCTGTCCGAAAATATAAGACCAATCACAGCTCGATGGGACATTGTTTGGAGCCAGAAAGGCATGCAGACCAATTCGTACCAGACACAAATTCCATAAAAACTTACATTTCTACCAGTCTTCGATTGCTCTTGACTATAGCGGCTGTAAAAATTATGTCCTAATGGAATATGTTGGTGATTATTTTTTGCCAAGATGTCAGCGTCATTTTAAGCCCTCAAACACTTGCGGGCGATTGGTAACGAGCGCTCAATTTGAAAAACATGGGACCCACTGCGTCCGTTTTTTGAAAATGAACGTTATTTGAATGCTAGTGTCGTGGGTTTTCGTAATGTCTCCAGCCCGATTGACCCTCCAGCCACCCGTGTTATACATGGGCGTGAAGCTGAGTCCCTGCCAGAAAATATAAGACCAACCAGGGCTCGCTGAGACAGTGTTTGGAGCCAGAAAGGCGTGCAGACCAATCCGTACCAAACCCCAAAATGAGCAATCTTCGCCCTTTCTTAAAATTAACGTTATCTGAATGGTAGTGTCGTTGGGTTTCCGTAATGTCTCCAGCCCGATTGACCCTCCAGCCACCCGTGTGATACATGGGCGTGGAGCTGAGTCCCTGCCCGAAAAAATAAGACCAACCAGGGCTCGCTGAGACAGTGTTTGGAGCCAGAAAGGCGTGCAGACCAATCCTACCAAACCCCAAAATGAGCAATCTTCGCCCTTTCTTAAAATTAACGTTATCTGAATGGTAGTGTCGTTGGGTTTCCGTAATGTCTCCAGCCCGATTGACCCTCCAGCCACCCGTGTGATACATGGGCGTGGAGCTGAGTCCCTGTCCGAAAATATAAGACCAATCACAGCTCGATGGGACATTATTTGGAGCCAGAAAGGCATGCAGACCAATTCGAACCAGACACAAATTCCATAAAAACTTACATTTCTACCCATCTTCGATTGCTCTTTTGACTATAGCGGCTGTAAAAATTATGTCCCATTGGAATATGTTGGTGATTATTTTTCGCCAAGATGTCAGCGTCATTTTAAGCCCTCAAACACTTGCGGGCGATTGTAAACGAGCGCGCAATTTGAAAAACATGGGACCCACTGCGTCCGTTTTTTGAAAATGAACGTTATTTGAATGCTAGTGTCGTGGGTTTTCGTAATGTCTCCAGCCCGATTGACCCTCCAGCCACCCGTGTGATACATGGGCGTGAAGCTGAGTCCCTGCCCGAAAATATAAGACCAACCAGAGCTCGCTGAGACAGTGTTTGGAGCCAGAAAGGCGTGCAGACCAATCTTACTAAACCCCAAAATGAGCAATCTTCGCCCTTTCTTAAAATTATCGTTATCTGAATGGTAGTGTCGTTGGGTTTCTGTAATGTCTCCAGCCCGATTGACCCTCCAGCCACCCGTGTGATACATGGGCGTGGAGCTGAGTCCCTGCCCGAAAATATAAGACCAATCACAGCTCGATGGGACACTGTTTGGAGCCAGAAAGGCATGCAGACCAATTCGTACCAGACACAAATTCCATAAAAACTTACATTTCTACCCATCTCCGATTGCTCTTTTGACTATAGCGGCTGTAAAAATTATGTCCCATTGGAATATGTTGGTGATTATTTTTCGCCAAGATGTCAGCGTCATTTTAAGCCCTCAAACACTTGCGGGCGATTGTAAACGAGCGCGCAATTTGAAAAACATGGGACCCACTGCGTCCGTTTTTTGAAAATGAACGTTATTTGAATGCTAGTGTCGTGGGTTTTCGTAATGTCTCCAGCCCGATTGACCCTCCAGCCACCCGTGTGATACATGGGCGTGAAGCTGAGTCCCTGCCCGAAAATATAAGACCAACCAGAGCTCGCTGAGACAGTGTTTGGAGCCAGAAAGGCGTGCAGACCAATCCTACAAAACCCCAAAATGAGCAATCTTCGCCCTTTCTTAAAATTATCGTTATCTGAATGGCAGTGTCGTTGGGTTTCCGTAATGTCTCCAGCCCGATTGACCCTCCAGCCACCCGTGTGATACATGGGCGTGGAGCTGAGTCCCTGCCCGAAAATATAAGACCAATCACAGCTCGATGGGACATTGTTTGGAGCCAGAAAGGCATGCAGACCAATTCGTACCAGACACAAATTCCATAAAAACTTACATTTCTACCCGTCTTCGATTGCTCTTGACTATAGCGGCTGTAAAAATTATGTCCCAATAGAATATGTTGGTGATTATTTTTTGCCAAGATGTCAGCGTCATTTTAAGCCCTCAAACACTTGCGGGCGATTGGTAACGAGCGCTCAATTTGAAAAACATGGGACCCACTGCGTCCGTTTTTTGAAAATGAACGTTATTTGAATGCTAGTGTCGTGGGTTTTCGTAATGTCTCCAGCCCGATTGACCCTCCAGCCACCCGTGTGATACATGGGCGTGAAGCTGAGTCCCTGTCCGAAAATATAAGACCAACCAGAGCTCGCTGAGACAGTGTTTGGAGTCAGACAGGCGTGCAGACCAATCCTACCAAACCCCAAAATGAGCAATCTTCGCCCTTTCTTAAAATTAGCGTTATCTGAATGGTAGTGTCGTTGGGTTTCCGTAATGTCTCCAGCCCGATTGACCCTCCAGCCACCCGTGTGATACATGGGCGTGGAGCTGAGTCCCTGCCCGAAAATATAAGACCAATCACAGCTCGATGGGACATTGTTTGGAGCCAGAAAGGCATGCAGACCAATTCGTACCAGACACAAATTCCATAAAAACTTACATTTCTACCCGTCTTCGATTGCTCTTGACTATAGCGGCTGTAAAAATTATGTCCCATTGGAATATGTTGGTGATTATTTTTCGCCAAGATGTCAGCGTCATTTTAAGCCCTCAAACACTTGCGGGCGATTGGTAACGAGCGCGCAATTTGAAACACATGGGACCCACTGCGTCCGTTTTTTGAAAATGAACGTTATTTGAATGCTAGTGTCGTGGGTTTTCGTAATGTCTCCAGACCGATTGACCCTCCAGCCACCCGTGTGATACATGGGCGTGAAGCTGAGTCCCTGTCCGAAAAAATAAGACTAACCAGGGCTCGCTGAGACAGTGTTTGGAGCCAGACAGGCGTGCAGACCAATCCGTACCAAACCCCAAAATGAGCAATATTCGCCCTTTCTTAAAATTAACGTTATCTGAATGGTAGTGTCGTTGGGTTTCCGTAATGTCTCCAGCCCGATTGACCCTCCAGCCACACGTGTGATACATGGGCGTTGAGCTGAGTCCCTGTCCGAAAATATAAGACCAATCACAGCTCGATGGGACATTGTTTGGAGCCAGAAAGGCATGCAGACCAATTCGTACCAGACACAAATTCCATAAAAACTTACATTTCTACCCGTCTTCGATTGCTCTTGACTACAGCGGCTGTAAAAAATATGTCCCAATGGAATATGTTGGTGATTATTTTTTGCCAAGATGTCCGTCATTTTAAGCCCTCAAACACTTGCGGGCGATTGGTAACGAGCGCTCAATTTGAAAAACATGGGACCCACTGCGTCCGTTTTTTGAAAATGAACGTTATTTGAATGCTAGTGTCGTGGGTTTTCGTAATGTCTCCAGTCCGATTGATCCTCCAGCCATCCGTGTGAAACATGGGCGTGAAGCTGAGTCCCTGCCCGAAAATATAAGACCAACCAGAGCTCGCTGAGACAGTGTTTGGAGCCGGAAAGGCGTGCAGACCAATCCTACCAAACCCCAAAATGAGCAATCTTCGCCCTTTCTTAAAATTAACGTTATCTGAATGGTAGTGTCGTTGGGTTTCCGTAATGTCTCCAGCCCGATTGACCCTCCAGCCACCCGTGTGATACATGGGCGTGGAGCTGAGTCCCTGCCCGAAAGTATAAGACCAATCACAGCTCGATGGGACCTTGTTTGGAGCCAGAAAGGCATGCAGACCAATTCGTACAAGACACAAATTCCATAAAAACTTACATTTCTACCCGTCTTCGATTGCTCTTGACTATAGCGGCTGTAAAAATTATGTCCCATTGGAATATGTTGGTGATTATTTTTCGCCAAGATGACAGCGTCATTTTAAGCCCTCAAACACTTGCGGGCGATTGGTAACGAGCGCGCAATTTGAAAAACATGGGACCCACTGCGTCCGTTTTTTGAAAATGAACGTTATTTGAATGCTAGTGTCGTGGGTTTTCGTAATGTCTCCAGCCCGATTGACCCTCCAGCCACCCGTGTGATACATGGGCGTGAAGCTGAGTCCCTGCCCGAAAATATAAGACCAACCAGAGCTCGCTGAGACAGTGTTTGGAGCCAGAAAGGCGTGCAGACCAATCCGTACCAAACCCAAAAATGAGAAATATTCGCCCTATCTTAAAATTAACGTTATCTGAATGGTAGTGTCGTTGGGTTTTCGTAATGTCTCCAGCCCGATTGACCCTCCAGCCACCCGTGTGATACATGGGCGTGGAGCTGAGTCCCTGCCCGAAAATATAAGACCAATCACAGCTCGATGGGACATTGTTTGGAGCCAGAAAGGCATGCAGACCAATGCGTAACAAACACAAATTCCATAAAAACTTACATTTCTACCCGTCTTCGATTGCTCTTTTGACTATAGCGGCTGTAAAAATTATGTCCCATTGGAATATGTTGGTGATTATTTTTTGCCAAGATGTCAGCGTCATTTTAAGCCCTCAAACACTTGCGGGCGATTGGTAACGAGCGCGCCATTTGAAACACATGGGACCCACTGCGTCCGTTTTTTGAAAATGAACGTTATTTGAATGCTAGTGTCGTGGGTTTTCGTAATGTCTCCAGACCGATTGACCCTCCAGACACCCGTGTTATACATGGGCGTGAAGCTGAGTCCCTGCCAAAAAATATAAGACCAACCAGAGCTCGCTGAGACAGTGTTTGGAGCCAGAAAGGCGTGCAGACCAATCCTATCAAACCCCTAAATGAGCAATCTTCGCCCTTTCTTAAAATTAACGTTATCTGAATGGTAGTGTCGTTGGGTTTCCGTAATGTCTCCAGCCCGATTGACCCTCCAGCCACACGTGTGATACATGGGCGTTGAGCTGAGTCCCTGTCCGAAAATATAAGACCAATCACAGCTCGATGGGACATTGTTTGGAGCCAGAAAGGCGTGCAGACCAATCCTACCAAACCCCAAAATGAGCAATCTTCGCCCTTTCTTAAAATTAACGTTATCTGAATGGTAGTGTCGTTGGGTTTCCGTAATGTCTCCAGCCCGATTGACCCTCCAGCCACCCGTGTGATACATGGGCGTGGAGCTGAGTCCCTGCCCGAAAATATAAGACCAATCACAGCTCGATGGGACATTGTTTGGAGCCAGAAAGGCATGCAGACCAATTCGTACCAGACACAAATTCCATAAAAACTTACATTTCTACCCGTCTTCGATTGCTCTTTTGACTATAGCGGTTGTAAAAATTATGTCCCATTGGAATATGTTGGTGATTATTTTTCGTCAAGATGTCAGCGTCATTTTAAGCCCTCAAACACTTGCGGGCGATTGGTAACGAGCGCGCAATTTGAAACACATGGGACCCACTGCATCCGTTTTTTGAAAATGAACGTTATTTGAATGCTAGTGTCGTGGGTTTTCGTAATGTCTCCAGACCGATTGACCCTCCAGCCACCCGTGTGATACATGGGCGTGAAGCTGAGTCCCTGCCCGAAACAATAAGACTAACCAGGGCTCGCTGAGAAAGTGTTTGGAGCCAAAAAGGCGTGCAGACCAATCCGTACCAAACCCCAAAATGAGCAATCTTCGCCCTTTCTTAAAATTAACGTTATCTGAATGGTAGTGTCGTTGGGTTTCCGTAATGTCTCCAGCCCGATTGACCCTCCAGCCACACGTGTGATACATGGGCGTTGAGCTGAGTCCCTGTCCGAAAATATAAGACCAATCACAGCTCGATGGGACATTGTTTGGAGCCAGAAAGGCATGCAGACCAATTCGTACCAGACACAAATTCCATAAAAACTTACATTTCTACCCGTCTTCGATTGCTCTTGACTATAGCGGCTGTAAAAATTATGTCCCATTGGAATATGTTGGTGATTATTTTTCGCCAAGATATCAGTGTCATTTTAAGCCCTCAAACACTTGCGGGCGATTGGTAACGAGCGCGCAATTTGAAAAACATGGGACCCAATGCGTCCGTTTTTTGAAAATGAACGTTATTTGAATGCTAGTGTCGTGGGTTTTCGTAATGTCTCCAGACCGATTGACCCTCCAGCCACCCGTGTTATACATGGGCGTGAAACTGAGTCCCTGTCCGAAAAAATAAGACTAACCAGGGCTCGCTGAGACAGTGTTTGGAGCCAGAAAGGCGTGCAGACCAATCCGTACCAAACCCCAAAATGAGCAATCTTCGCCCTTTCATAAAATTAACGTTATCTGAATGGTAGTGTCGTTGGGTTTCCGTAATGTCTCCAGCCCGATTGACCCTCCAGCCACACGTGTGATACATGGGCGTTGAGCTGAGTCTCTGTCCGAAAATATAAGACCAATCACAGCTCGATGGGACATTGTTTGGAGCCATGAAGGCATGCAGACCAATTCGTACCAGACACAAATTCCATAAAAACTAACATTTCTACCCGTCTTCGATTGCTCTTTTGACTATAGCGGTTGTAAAAATTATGTCCCATTGGAATATGTTGGTGATTATTTTTCGCCAAGATGTCAGCGTCATTTTAAGCCCTCAAACACTTGCGGGCGATTGGTGACGAGTGAGCAATTTGAAAAACATGGGACCCACTGCGTCCGTTTTTTGAAAATGAACGTTATTTGAATGCTAGTGTCGTGGGTTTTCGTAATGTCTCCAGTCCGATTGACCCTCCAGCCATCCGTGTGAAACATGGGCGTGAAGCTGAGTCCCTGCCCGAAAATATAAGACCAACCAGAGCTCGCTGAGACAGTGTTTGGAGCCAGAAAGGCGTGCAGACCAATCCTATCAAACCCCTAAATGAGCAATCTTCGCCCTTTCTTAAAATTAACGTTATCTGAATGGTAGTGTCGTTGGGTTTCCGTAATGTCTCCAGCCCGATTGACCCTCCAGCCACACGTGTGATACATGGGCGTTGAGCTGAGTCCCTGTCCGAAAATATAAGACCAATCACAGCTCGATGGGACATTGTTTGGAGCCAGAAAGGCGTGCAGACCAATCCTACCAAACCCCAAAATGAGCAATCTTCGCCCTTTCTTAAAATTAACGTTATCTGAATGGTTGTGTCGTTGGGTTTCCGTAATGTCTCCAGCCCGATTGACCCTCCAGCCACACGTGTGATACATGGGCGTGGAGCTGAGTCCCTGTCCGAAAATATAAGACCAATCACAGCTCGATGGGACATTGTTTGGAGCCAGAAAGGCATGCAGACCAATTCGTACCAGACACAAATTCCATAAAAACTTACATTTCTACCAGTCTTCGATTGCTCTTGACTATAGCGGCTGTAAAAATTATGTCCCAATAGAATATGTTGGTGATTATTTTTTGCCAAGATGTCAGCGTCATTTTAAGCCCTCAAACACTTGCGGGCGATTGGTAACGAGCGCTCAATTTGAAAAACATGGGACCCACTGCGTCCGTTTTTTGAAAATGAACGTTATTTGAATGCTAGTGTCGTGGGTTTTCGTAATGTCTCCAGCCCGATTGACCCTCCAGCCACCCGTGTTATACATGGGCGTGAAGCTGAGTCCCTGCCAGAAAATATAAGACCAACCAGGGATCGCTGAGACAGTGTTTGGAGCCAGAAAGGCGTGCAGACCAATCCGTACCAAACCCCAAAATGAGCAATCTTCGCCCTTTCTTAAAATTAACGTTATCTGAATGGTAGTGTCGTTGGGTTTCCGTAATGTCTCCAGCCCGATTGACCCTCCAGCCACCCGTGTGATACATGGGCGTGGAGCTGAGTCCCTGCCCGAAAATATAAGACCAATCACAGCTCGATGGGACATTGTTTGGAGCCAGAAAGGCATGCAGACCAATTCGTACCAGACACAAATTCCATAAAAACTAACATTTCTACCCGTCTTCGATTGCTCTTTTGACTATAGCGGTTGTAAAAATTATGTCCCATTGGAATATGTTGGTGATTATTTTTCGCCAAGATGTCAGCGTCATTTTAAGCCCTCAAACACTTGCGGGCGATTGGTGACGAGTGAGCAATTTGAAAAACATGGGACCCACTGCGTCCGTTTTTTGAAAATGAACGTTATTTGAATGCTAGTGTCGTGGGTTTTCGTAATGTCTCCAGTCCGATTGACCCTCCAGCCATCCGTGTGAAACATGGGCGTGAAGCTGAGTCCCTGCCCGAAAATATAAGACCAACCAGAGCTCGCTGAGACAGTGTTTGGAGCCAGAAAGGCGTGCAGACCAATCCTATCAAACCCCTAAATGAGCAATCTTCGCCCTTTCTTAAAATTAACGTTATCTGAATGGTAGTGTCGTTGGGTTTCCGTAATGTCTCCAGCCCGATTGACCCTCCAGCCACACGTGTGATACATGGGCGTTGAGCTGAGTCCCTGTCCGAAAATATAAGACCAATCACAGCTCGATGGAACATTGTTTGGAGCCAGAAAGGCGTGCAGACCAATCCTACCAAACCCCAAAATGAGCAATCTTCGCCCTTTCTTAAAATTAACGTTATCTGAATGGTAGTGTCGTTGGGTTTCCGTAATGTCTCCAGCCCGATTGACCCTCCAGCCATCCGTGTGAAACATGGGCGTGAAGCTGAGTCCCTGCCCGAAAATATAAGACCAACCAGAGCTCGCTGAGACAGTCTTTGGAGCCAGAAAGGCGTGCAGACCAATCCGACCAAACCCCAAAATGAGCAATCTTCGCCCTCTCTTAAAATTAACGTTATCTGAATGGTAGTGTCGTTGGGTTTCCGTAATGTCTCCAGCCCGATTGACCCTCCAGCCACACGTGTGATACATGGGCGTGGAGCTGAGTCCCTGTCCGAAAATATAAGACCAATCACAGCTCGATGGGACATTGTTTGGAGCCAGAAAGGCATGCAGACCAATTCGTACCAGACACAAATTCCATAAAAACTTACATTTCTACCAGTCTTCGATTGCTCTTGACTATAGCGGCTGTAAAAATTATGTCCCAATGGAATATGTTAGTGATTATTTTTTGCCAAGATGTCAGCGTCATTTTAAGCCCTCAAACACTTGCGGGCGATTGGTAACGAGCGCTCAATTTGAAAAACATGGGACCCACTGCGTCCGTTTTTTGAAAATGAACGTTATTTGAATGCTAGTGTCGTGGGTTTTCGTAATGTCTCCAGCCCGATTGACCCTCCAGCCACCCGTGTTATACATGGGCGTGAAGCTGAGTCCCTGCCAGAAAATATAAGACCAACCAGGGCTCGCTGAGACAGTGTTTGGAGCCAGAAAGGCGTGCAGACCAATCCGTACCAAACCCCAAAATGAGCAATCTTCGCCCTTTCTTAAAATTAACGTTATCTGAATGGTAGTGTCGTTGGGTTTCCGTAATGTCTCCAGCCCGATTGACCCTCCAGCCACCCGTGTGATACATGGGCGTGGAGCTGAGTCCCTGCCCGAAAAAATAAGACCAACCAGGGCTCGCTGAGACAGTGTTTGGAGCCAGAAAGGCGTGCAGACCAATCCTACCAAACCCCAAAATGAGCAATCTTCGCCCTTTCTTAAAATTAACGTTATCTGAATGGTAGTGTCGTTGGGTTTCCGTAATGTCTCCAGCCCGATTGACCCTCCAGCCACCCGTGTGATACATGGGCGTGGAGCTGAGTCCCTGTCCGAAAATATAAGACCAATCACAGCTCGATGGGACATTATTTGGAGCCAGAAAGGCATGCAGACCAATTCGTACCAGACACAAATTCCATAAAAACTTACATTTCTACCCATCTTCGATTGCTCTTTTGACTATAGCGGCTGTAAAAATTATGTCCCATTGGAATATGTTGGTGATTATTTTTCGCCAAGATGTCAGCGTCATTTTAAGCCCTCAAACACTTGCGGGCGATTGTAAACGAGCGCGCAATTTGAAAAACATGGGACCCACTGCGTCCGTTTTTTGAAAATGAACGTTATTTGAATGCTAGTGTCGTGGGTTTTCGTAATGTCTCCAGCCCGATTGACCCTCCAGCCACCCGTGTGATACATGGGCGTGAAGCTGAGTCCCTGCCCGAAAATATAAGACCAACCAGAGCTCGCTGAGACAGTGTTTGGAGCCAGAAAGGCGTGCAGACCAATCTTACTAAACCCCAAAATGAGCAATTTTCGCCCTTTCTTAAAATTATCGTTATCTGAATGGTAGTGTCGTTGGGTTTCTGTAATGTCTCCAGCCCGATTGACCCTCCAGCCACCCGTGTGATACATGGGCGTGGAGCTGAGTCCCTGCCCGAAAATATAAGACCAATCACAGCTCGATGGGACACTGTTTGGAGCCAGAAAGGCATGCAGACCAATTCGTACCAGACACAAATTCCATAAAAACTTACATTTCTACCCATCTTCGATTGCTCTTTTGACTATAGCGGCTGTAAAAATTATGTCCCATTGGAATATGTTGGTGATTATTTTTCGCCAAGATGTCAGCGTCATTTTAAGCCCTCAAACACTTGCGGGCGATTGTAAACGAGCGCGCAATTTGAAAAACATGGGACCCACTGCGTCCTCTTTTTGAAAATGAACGTTATTTGAATGCTAGTGTCGTGGGTTTTCGTAATGTCTCCAGCCCGATTGACCCTCCAGCCACCCGTGTGATACATGGGCGTGAAGCTGAGTCCCTGCCCGAAAATATAAGACCAACCAGAGCTCGCTGAGACAGTGTTTGGAGCCAGAAAGGCGTGCAGACCAATCCTACTAAACCCCAAAATGAGCAATCTTCGCCCTTTCTTAAAATTATCGTTATCTGAATGGTAGTGTCGTTGGGTTTCCGTAATGTCTCCAGCCCGATTGACCCTCCAGCCAACCGTGTGATACATGGGCGTGGAGCTGAGTCCCTGCCCGAAAATATAAGACCAATCACAGCTCGATGGGACATTGTTTGGAGCCAGAAAGGCATGCAGACCAATTCGTACCAGACACAAATTCCATAAAAACTTACATTTCTACCCGTCTTCGATTGCTCTTTTGACTATAGCGGCTGTAAAAATTATGTCCCATTGGAATATGTTGGTGATTATTTTTCGCCAAGATGTCAGCGTCATTTTAAGCCCTCAAACACTTGCGGGCGATTGGTAACGAGTGAGCAATTTGAAAAACATGGGACCCACTGCGTCCGTTTTTTTGAAAATGAACGTTATTTGAATGCTAGTGTCGTGGGTTTTCGTAATGTCTCCAGTCCGATTGACCCTCCAGCCATCCGTGTGAAACTTGGGCGTGAAGCTGAGTCCCTGCCCGAAAATATAAGACCAACCAGAGCTCGCTGAGACAGTGTTTGGAGCCAGAAAGGCGTGCCGACCAATCCTACCAAACCCCTAAATGAGCATTCTTCGCCCTTTCTTAAAATTAACGTTATCTGAATGGTAGTGTCGTTGGGTTTCCGTAATGTCTCCAGCCCGATTGACCCTCCAGCCACACGTGTTATACATGGGCGTTGAGCTGAGTCCCTGTCCGAAAATATAAGACCAATCACAGCTCGGTGGGACATTGTTTGGAGCCAGAAAGGCGTGCAGACCAATCCTACCAAACCCCAAAATGAGCAATCTTCGCCCTTTCTTAAAATTAACGTTATCTGAATGGTAGTGTCGTTGGGTTTCCGTAATGTCTCCAGCCCGATTGACCCTCCAGCCACACGTGTTATACATGGGCGTTGAGCTGAGTCCCTGTCCGAAAATATAAGACCAATCACAGCTCGGTGGGACATTGTTTGGAGCCAGAAAGGCGTGCAGACCAATCCTACCAAACCCCAAAATGAGCAATCTTCGCCCTTTCTTAAAATTAACGTTATCTGAATGGTAGTGTCGTTGGGTTTCCGTAATGTCTCCAGCCCGATTGACCCTCCAGCCACCCGTGTGATACATGGGCGTGGAGCTGAGTCCCTGCCCGAAAATATAAGACCAATCACAGCTCGATGGGACATTGTTTGGAGCCAGAAAGGCATGCAGACCAATTCGTACCAGACACAAATTCCATAAAAACTTACATTTCTACCCATCTTCGATTGCTCTTTTGACTATAGCGGCTGTAAAAATTATGTCCCATTGGAATATGTTGGTGATTATTTTTCGCCAAGATGTCAGCGTCATTTTAAGCCCTCAAACACTTGCGGGCGATTGTAAACGAGCGCGCAATTTGAAAAACATGGGACCCACTGCGTCCTCTTTTTGAAAATGAACGTTATTTGAATGCTAGTGTCGTGGGTTTTCGTAATGTCTCCAGCCCGATTGACCCTCCAGCCACCCGTGTGATACATGGGCGTGAAGCTGAGTCCCTGCCCGAAAATATAAGACCAACCAGAGCTCGCTGAGACAGTGTTTGGAGCCAGAAAGGCGTGCAGACCAATCCTACTAAACCCCAAAATGAGCAATCTTCGCCCTTTCTTAAAATTATCGTTATCTGAATGGTAGTGTCGTTGGGTTTCCGTAATGTCTCCAGCCCGATTGACCCTCCAGCCACCCGTGTGATACATGGGCGTGGAGCTGAGTCCCTGCCCGAAAATATAAGACCAATCACAGCTCGATGGGACATTGTTTGGAGCCAGAAAGGCATGCAGACCAATTCGTACCAGACACAAATTCCATAAAAACTTACATTTCTACCCGTCTTCGATTGCTCTTTTGACTATAGCGGCTGTAAAAATTATGTCCCATTGGAATATGTTGGTGATTATTTTTCGCCAAGATGTCAGCGTCATTTTAAGCCCTCAAACACTTGCGGGCGATTGGTAACGAGTGAGCAATTTGAAAAACATGGGACCCACTGCGTCCGTTTTTTTGAAAATGAACGTTATTTGAATGCTAGTGTCGTGGGTTTTCGTAATGTCTCCAGTCCGATTGACCCTCCAGCCATCCGTGTGAAACTTGGGCGTGAAGCTGAGTCCCTGCCCGAAAATATAAGACCAACCAGAGCTCGCTGAGACAGTGTTTGGAGCCAGAAAGGCGTGCCGACCAATCCTACCAAACCCCTAAATGAGCATTCTTCGCCCTTTCTTAAAATTAACGTTATCTGAATGGTAGTGTCGTTGGGTTTCCGTAATGTCTCCAGCCCGATTGACCCTCCAGCCACACGTGTTATACATGGGCGTTGAGCTGAGTCCCTGTCCGAAAATATAAGACCAATCACAGCTCGGTGGGACATTGTTTGGAGCCAGAAAGGCGTGCAGACCAATCCTACCAAACCCCAAAATGAGCAATCTTCGCCCTTTCTTAAAATTAACGTTATCTGAATGGTAGTGTCGTTGGGTTTCCGTAATGTCTCCAGCCCGATTGACCCTCCAGCCACACGTGTTATACATGGGCGTTGAGCTGAGTCCCTGTCCGAAAATATAAGACCAATCACAGCTCGGTGGGACATTGTTTGGAGCCAGAAAGGCGTGCAGACCAATCCTACCAAACCCCAAAATGAGCAATCTTCGCCCTTTCTTAAAATTAACGTTATCTGAATGGTAGTGTCGTTGGGTTTCCGTAATGTCTCCAGCCCGATTGACCCTCCAGCCACCCGTGTGATACATGGGCGTGGAGCTGAGTCCCTGCCCGAAAATATAAGACCAATCACAGCTCGATGGGACATTGTTTGGAGCCAGAAAGGCATGCAGACCAATTCGTACCAGACACAAATTCCATAAAAACTTACATTTCTACCCGTCTTCGATTGCTCTTTTGACTATAGCGGCTGTAAAAATTATGTCCCATTGGAATATGTTGGTGATTATTTTTCGCCAAGATGTCAGCGTCATTTTAAGCCCTCAAACACTTGCGGGCGATTGGTAACGAGCGCGCAATTTGAAACACATGGGACCCACTGCGTCCGTTTTTTGAAAATGAACGTTACTTGAATGCTAGTGTCGTGGGTTTTCGTAATGTCTCCAGACCGATTGACCCTCCAGCCACCCGTGTGATACATGGGCGTGAAGCTGAGTCCCTGCCCGAAAAAATAAGACTAACCAGGGCTCGCTGAGACAGTGTTTGGAGCCAGAAAGACGTGCAGACCAATCCGTACCAAACCCCAAAATGAGAAATCTTCGCCCTCTCTTAAAATTAACGTTATCTGAATGGTAGTGTCGTTGGGTTTCCGTAATGTCTCCAGCCCGATTGACCCTCCAGCCACACGTGTGATACATGGGCGTTGAGCTGAGTCCCTGTCCGAAAATATAAGACCAATCACAGCTCGATGGGACATTGTTTGGAGCCAGAAAGGCATGCAGACCAATTCGTACCAGACACAAATTCCATAAAAACTTACATTTCTACCCGTCTTCGATTGCTCTTGACTATAGCGGCTGTAAAAATTATGTCCCAATGGAATATGTTGGTGATTATTTTTCGCCAAGATGTCAGCGTCATTTTAAGCCCTCAAACACTTGCGGGCGATTGGTAACGAGCGCGCAATTTGAAACACATGGGACCCACTGCGTCCGTTTTTTGAAAATGAACGTTACTTGAATGCTAGTGTCGTGGGTTTTCGTAATGTCTCCAGACCGATTGACCCTCCAGCCACCCGTGTGATACATGGGCGTGAAGCTGAGTCCCTGCCCGAAAAAATAAGACTAACCAGGGCTCGCTGAGACAGTGTTTGGAGCCAGAAAGACGTGCAGACCAATCCGTACCAAACCCCAAAATGAGAAATCTTCGCCCTCTCTTAAAATTAACGTTATCTGAATGGTAGTGTCGTTGGGTTTCCGTAATGTCTCCAGCCCGATTGACCCTCCAGCCACACGTGTGATACATGGGCGTTGAGCTGAGTCCCTGTCCGAAAATATAAGACCAATCACAGCTCGATGGGACATTGTTTGGAGCCAGAAAGGCATGCAGACCAATTCGTACCAGACACAAATTCCATAAAAACTTACATTTCTACCAGTCTTCGATTGCTCTTGACTATAGCGGCTGTAAAAATTATGTCCCAATGGAATATGTTGGTGATTATTTTTTGCCAAGATGTCAGCGTCATTTTAAGCCCTCAAACACTTGCGGGCGATTGGTAACGAGCGCTCAATTTGAAAAACATGGGACCCACTGAGTCCGTTTTTTGAAAATGAACGTTATTTGAATGCTAGTGTCGTGGGTTTTCGTAATGTCTCCAGCCCGATTGACCCTCCAGCCACCCGTGTGATACATGGGCGTGAAGCTGAGTCCCTGCCCGAAAATATAAGACCAACCAGAGCTCGCTGAGACAGTGTTTGGAGCCAGAAAGGCGTGCAGACCAATCCGTACCAAACCCAAAAATGAGAAATATTCGCCCTTTCTTAAAATTAACGTTATCTGAATGGTAGTGTCGTTGGGTTTTCGTAATGTCTCCAGCCCGATTGACCCTCCAGCCACCCGTGTGATACATGGGCGTGGAGCTGAGTCCCTGTCCGAAAATATAAGACCAATCACAGCTCGATGGGACATTGTTTGGAGCCAGAAAGGCATGCAGACCAATTCGTACCAGACACAAATTCCATAAAAACTTACATTTCTACCCGTCTTCGATTGCTCTTTTGACTATAGCGGCTGTAAAAATTATGTCCCATTGGAATATGTTGGTGATTATTTTTCGCCAAGATGTCAGCGTCATTTTACATGTAAGCCCTCAAACACTTGCGGGCGATTGGTAACGAGCGCGCAATTTGAAACACATGGGACCCACTGCGTCCGTTTTTTGAAAATGAACGTTATTTGAATGCTAGTGTCGTGGGTTTTCGTAATGTCTCCAGACCGATTGACCCTCCAGCCACCCGTGTGATACATGGGCGTGAAGCTGAGTCCCTGCCCGAAAATATAAGACTAACCAGGGCTCGCTGAGACAGTGTTTGGAGCCAGAAAGGCGTGCAGACCAATCCGTACCAAACCCCAAAATGAGCAATCTTCGCCCTTTCTTAAAATTAACGTTATCTGAATGGTAGTGTCGTTGGGTTTCCGTAATGTCTCCAGCCCGATTGACCCTCCAGCCACACGTGTGATACATGGGCGTTGAGCTGAGTCCCTGTCCGAAAATATAAGACCAATCACAGCTCGATGGGACATTGTTTGGAGCCAGAAAGGCATACAGACCAATTCGTACCAGACACAAATTCCATAAAAACTTACATTTCTACCCGTCTTCGATTGCTCTTGACTATAGCGGCTGTAAAAATTATGTCCCAATGGAATATGTTGGTGATTATTTTTTGCCAAGATGTCAGCGTCATTTTAAGCCCTCAAACACTTGCGGGCGATTGATAACGAGCGCGCAATTTGAAACACATGGGACCCACTGCGTCCGTTTTTTGAAAATGAACGTTATTTGAATGCTAGTGTCGTGGGTTTTCGTAATGTCTCCAGACCGATTGACCCTCCAGCCACCCGTGTGATACATGGGCGTGAAGCTGAGTCCCTGTCCGAAAAATTAAGACTAACCAGGGCTCGCTGAGACAGTGTTTGGAGCCAGAAAGGCGTGCAGACCAATCCGTACCAAACCCCAAAATGAGCAATCTTCGCCCTTTCTTAAAATTAACGTTATCTGAATGGTAGTGTCGTTGGGTTTCCGTAATGTCTCCAGCCCGATTGACCCTCCAGCAACCCGTGTGATACATGGGCGTTGAGCTGAGTCCCTGTCCGAAAATATAAGACCAATCACAGCTCGATAGGACATGGAGCCAGAAAGGCATGTAGACCAATTCGTACCAGACACAAATTCCATAAAAACGTACATTTCTACCCGTCTTCGATTGCTCTTGACTATAGCGGCTGTAAAAATTATGTCCCAATGGAATATGTTGGTGATTATTTTTTGCCAAGATGTCAGCGTCATTTTAAGCCCTCAAACACTTGCGGGCGATTGGTAACGAGCGCGCAATTTGAAACACATGGGACCCACTGCGTCCGTTTTTTGAAAATGAACGTTATTCGAATGCTAGTGTCGTGGGTTTTCGTAATGTCTCCAGTCCGATTGACCCTCCAGCCATCCGTGTAAACATGGGCGTGAAGCTGAGTCCCTGCCCGAAAATATAAGACCAACCAGAGCTCGCTGAGACAGTGTTTGGAGCCAGAAAGGCGTGCAGACCAATCCTACCAAACCCCAAAATGAGCAATCTTCGCCCTTTCTTAAAATTAACGTTATCTGAATGGTAGTGTCGTTGGGTTTCCGTAATGTCTCCAGCCCGATTGACCCTCCAGCCACACGTGTGATACATGGGCTTTGAGCTGAGTCCCTGCCCGAAAATATAAGACCAATCACAGCTCGATGGGACATTGTTTGGAGCCAGAAAGGCATGCAGACCAATTCGTACCAGACACAAATTCCATAAAAACTAACATTTCTACCCGTCTTCGATTGCTCTTTTGACTATAGCGGCTGTAAAAATTATGTCCCATTGGAATATGTTGGTGATTATTTTTCGCCAAGATGTCAGCGTCATTTTAAGCCCTCAAACACTTGCGGGCGATTGGTAACGAGCGCGCAATTGAAAAACATGGGACCCACTGCGTCCGTTTTTTGAAAATGAACGTTATTTGAATGCTAGTGTCGTGGGTTTTCGTAATGTCTCCAGTCCTATTGACCATCCAGCCATCCGTGTGAAACATGGGCGTGAAGCTGAGTCCCTGCCCGAAAATATAAGACCAACCAGAGCTCGCTGAGACAGTGTTTGGAGCCAGAAAGGCGTGCAGACCAATCCGTACCAAACCCAAAAATGAGCAATTTTCGCCCTTTCTTAAAATTAACGTTATCTGAATGGTAGTGTCGTTGGGTTTCCGTAATGTCTCCAACCCGATTGACCCTCCAGCCACCCGTGTGATACATGGGCGTGAAGCTGAGTCCCTGCCCGAAAATATAAGACCAATCACAGCTCGATGGGACATTGTTTGGAGCCAGAAAGGCATGCAGACCAATTCGTACCAGACACAAATTCCATAAAAACTAACATTTCTACCCGTCTTCGATTGCTCTTTTGACTATAGCGGCTGTAAAAATTATGTCCCATTGGAATATGTTGGTGATTATTTTTCGCCAAGATGTCAGCGTCATTTTAAGCCCTCAAACACTTGCGGGCGATTGGTAACGAGCGCGCAATTTGAAACACATGGGACCCACTGCGTCCGTTTTTTGAAAATGAACGTTATTTGAATGCTAGTGTCGTGGGCTTTCGTAATGTCTCCAGTCCGATTGACCCTCCAGCCATCCGTGTGAAACATGGGCGTGAAGCTGAGTCCCTGCCCGAAAATATAAGACCAACCAGAGCTCGCTGAGACAGTGTTTGGAGCCTTTCTGGCTCCAAACACTGTCTCAGCGAGCTGTCGTTGGTCTTATATTTTCGGGCAGGGACTCAGCTTCACGCCCATGTATCACACGGGTGGCTGGAGGGTCAATCGGGCTGGAGACATTACGAAAACCCACGACACTAGCATTCAAATAACGTTCATTTTCAAAAAACGGAAGCAGTGGGTCCCATGTTTTTCAAATTGCGCGCTCGTTACCAATCGCCCGCAAGTGTTTGAGGGCTTAAAATGACGCTGACATCTTGGCGAAAAATAATCACCAACATATTCCAATGGGACATAATTTTTACAGCCGCTTTAGTCAAAAGAGCAATCGAAGACGGGTAGAAATGTTAGTTTTTATGGAATTTGTGTCTGGTACGAATTGGTCTGCATGCCTTTCTGGCTCCAAACAATGTCCCATCGAGCTGTGATTGGTCTTATATTTTCGGGCAGGGACTCAGGGACTTTTTGTTTTCCGCGGCCCATCGCAATTTTATCCAACGCGGACACGGGTATTTTTGTCCGCGCTGATATGCGGTCTTCCGCAATCGAGCGCGGGTTGTGATGGGTCCGCGCTGGTCCCTCCACAGGGGCACTCGTCGCCGGGCGCGATCGTTATCACCGCAGGTTGTGGTGGTATCATCGTGGACCACTGTGTACCACTGCGGATCGCGCTGGACCTTACCTGGATTGATATTTATATCCTTTTCATCCTTTTATATCCATTTTCACGGCTTATCTTTCTCTTTACAAGTACATACAAATATATACATCCAAATTTTGCAAAATTGATATGAAATGTATGAAATAAAACACTCGAGAAATGGTTCGTTTAGACTAATTCCAAACCGAAACTGTTCTGCATTCGGCAAACACAAATTAATTCATCCATTATTTTTGGCGCGTTTGATTGTACTGGAATATAATCTGTCCGTGAATTGTCTGATTCGTTTCTGCATAATATGGGTGCGATATTCTAGTATGCTTTCTATTTCAATTATTTGTTGTTCAATACGTAAGATGTTTTATATAGAAACACGGAACACCCGTTAAACACAAAACACACACACAATAAGTTACTAGGTTGTATAACTTGTATCAGGTTTGCATACGTTTGTGCACATTGTTAATGAATTCATCTTCATTTCGACTCTATGTTTTAGGTTCCAATTCTAATTCCCAATCGATTTTGTTTTCAGTTTCACATCAGTGTAAATTTTAATTATCAGAAATCTACTGGAAACGACCAACAAAACCTATTGATTCTGTTATGAGAATAGTCCTGACTGGTCTTCTTATGATTTCTGTATAGATCTACATGTATATAAATATTGTTCTGGCAGACGAAAGAATTGAGGGATTTTATTTACTAATACATCTAATATCAATTCAGCCAGGTGAGTTGTAAAGTTAGAAGTTTTCTCCATTATTTAGTCTTGGTTCGGCAGCTTAAATGTACGTTTTAACCAGTTTCAATAGCCATTCGAATAATACTTGTATGGTTGTTTTATTACCCTTGTGCTTAATATTTTACTGTGTACAAATGTACCTGTGTACATGTTTTGTCTTTCTGCTTGATGTACATGTACTGCATGTTTAGATTCTGCTCAATCGATTCACTGCCATGATGTACCTGCATCCTATGGATTAAAAAAGATAATCCATTTTTTTTCTAAAAACGTAGATATAGATGTAAACCAGTTTTTGGTTCTGGTTTGATAATGAGATATTGGACGTCTGATCTAGATCTAAAGTGTTGTTAATGTCTTGGCAACCGAATTCTGGGAGTGAAGGGGCATACGAATTAAATTAATCAATGTTATTAAAGAAGCGTATACAGTATGTACATGGTTTATCAAACCACGGACCTCGTACACCCACATTCTTTCGTTAAACGGATATGTCTAAACCAACGTGTCGCCTGCTTAAATTCCATGACCTATTCCTTATTTAGAAATAGATCACAATTTCCCCATTGTAAGTTGTATTTACTATTAAAGCCTTCCATGTCAAACTTGAAAACTCTAATGTTTGCAAACAGTTTGGATCCTGATCAGACGCCGCGTCTGATAAGGATCCAAACCATTTGACACTTATATTAAAGTTTCTTAAGACCCATTCCTCCATACATGTAGGCTCAATTTGGATCCAACCTCTTTGAATAAATCTACCGAAAAGGAGCATTAAGTAGATAAAATTATTGTTTTTAGAATTTTGTAATTTGAAACCATTGTGTTAAATAGAGCATATACTCCTATACGTGTAGGAGCAAATGCTCTTTTTATCACATTGGTTTCAACAAGGGACTTTTACAGAGGCGTAGAAAGGAGTATTTATGGAGGAAAGGGTTAAGTAAAAAACTATCATAATTTTTTTATAAAGAAAAGTAGATGAAACATGTAAGCAGACAATGATTTGACAGTGACTATTTTAGTGGATTATTACGTCATAATGACAGTGAAGGGGTTTATAGCATACAGTACAGATTACAGCAAACACCTCCTTTCAACAACACTTTAAATGAATCCCCAAAACTTACAGTGGAACCTCTCTACATCGATACATGTACAAATAAAATGTCTGTTTTAAGACAGGTGGCAGATTAATGCAGGATAAAAAGTACTTTTGTCCTGCATTAAGCGGTCACTTGTATTCAAAAGATCCCAGGTATTCCTTACTGGGTTGTCTCTTGAGAGAGAGTTGCCATGAAACTCCGATGAGCAACAACCTCTCTACAACGACAATACAGAAGTTTATATCTCCCAGAGTGTTGCTTTGCAGAGGTTATACTGTAGTTATCATTTATTAATAAATACGTACAGCAAAATATATATCTCATACATGTACGCCAACTTTCTTTCTTTTTAAAAGCATATTTCTTAATTTAAATGCCAATTTCTAGTTTTAAAGTAAGCCGGTGGTCTAATATTCGATGCGTTAAAAATGTAACTGCCCCTGATAATAACAAAATTACTGCAAAACCTTATAAAACGAACCCTGTGACCATACCGAGAAAATGACCTGATTAGAGAGGTTCTCAAACCGGTATAGCGAAGTAAACTAACAATTCAAAACAGTTGAATTGGCTGTCATTTAAAAAAGGTGGTAACTAAACACAGGATACATGTAGCTCCAATATCGGTTTAGAAAGATTATCGGTTAAGGGGCGGCGATTGTAAACAACCATTCTTAAAAATGTTGATTTGACGATCGTTTAAAACAGATGACAGCTAATTGCAGATTGAAGTAATTTAGAAAGCTCCTTACTCTTTCTGCATTACCGATTTCCTGTGTAATCAACCGTCCGTTTTTAGAACAATGTAGGTATTTTCTTTTTTATCCTTTGCGAGCAAGTAGAGCAAGTAAAATAAAATAAAATTTGAAGGGGACAAATGTCAGCCCTATCCTCCCATGCCCAAATAGGAGAACAAATGTCCTAGAGAGAAAATGTCCGTATACCGAAGGGTAGATACAATGTACAACAAGAAGCTGGAATGAATCGGCCTTCAGGAACGCCCTATACATAACTAGCTGAACTTTGGAAAAAAAGATCCCATGATCTGACCTTTCTTTGAAATGGAAGACATTCTTATTTATGTGTTGGACATGCCTCATATGTCGAATAGGGGTACACTCAAAAACCCTTTACTACAAAAGCTCCTCATCTAAAAGCCCCTCACTACAGAAGCCCCTCGATCAAAAGCCCCTCACTAAAATGGCCAAGGCTTACAAAAGTCCCCCACTATTTTTGTTGATTAATCATTATACTCCAAATATTTGGACAAAGTGGACCAAAATCAAAATTACAGCTATCTGGATCTACCCTGTTTGCTGAAGACCAGTTTATAAAGATTCATTAAGTAAGGTAATTAGCACACTCTATACTTATAAAAGTAAACATTGTAGATCACAAGGAGGAGATTCCTTATATTTATTTCAAACAGGGTAGACCCAAATCAAATCTAAAGCTATATGATCTAGTTCAACCATGTTAGCTTTGTGACAGGTAATATAGATCCAATAGCTATGGATGATGTAATATTAGCCATATTATTTATAAATTATTATAATATTACCCCAATTAACTTAAACACAAACTTTTTCCATTTTCTAATTCCTTAACTTTCTTAAATTTCAAACAGAGTAGACCAAAATCAAAATACTGAGCAATCTGATCTGGATCTACCCTGTTTGCTCAATGACAAGCTTATAAAGATTCGTTAAGTAAGGTAATTAGAACACTCCTTTTAAAAGTACACTTAACATAAGAAAAAATGATTAATAAACACGATTTAGCACTGCTGGCAGCAGACACCTAATTTGCTTTAAAATCAATTTCCCAACCCTTCTCTTCTTATATAAACGGCTTCACGCGCGTTTGCAAATAGAGTAGATCCAGATCGGACAGTTCCTGTAAGAGCTGTCTGATCAGGTTCTGCTCTGTTTGCTTGCGAAAGTTTGTTGATCTAATCCTAATTGATCTGTCAGAGCTAATGATCGATCTATTTGAAAAGTTAACATTGTGAAAAAAGCCTTTAGATCTTCTTCATGAATATTCTTGTAAGAAATAATGATTTAATTGGAGAGTTAATGATATGTGAGCACATGCTATGGCAGTAATTGTATAACCAGACCTACCGGTATATTATTTCTTAAGCAAATCGACAAGAACCTGATCAGAAACTCTCTGATCTTGATCTACTCTGTTTGTAAATTTGTTTCAATACGTTTGATCTGGGTCTACTATGTTTGCATTGGCATAAACAGGCACATGGAATGAAGGGTTTATATTCGTGAAGTGATTTACTGACACATATTTTTTCATAAGGGAAATAGTTTATCATAAATATGATCCTTTTGCAATTTTTGAACATGGACAATTTTGACCATAAATCCATAGGAAAAAAGTCATTCTGGATTACTGTAATTTACGGAATTGTTCATTGGATGCGTTTTATAATTATAGTTTTACTGATTATTACCTACATTTTGCCCAAAACTAACTTTGAGGCACCATGACCGCAATGATTGATTCTTTTGACAAGTTACCACAGCTACATAAAGGAATGCAACAATACGTAATATACAGGAAGCGGGTTTTATGGCCTTGCAATAATCATTGTCCCCTGTTCGGTATTTGACAAAGGCCACTATGATAACTGACATCTGGAGACTGACCCTGCATGGGGCATTTCGTGTGTAATATGGCTTAGTACAATATGGCCTAAGGCCATTTAACACATTCATTCATACATGCATAGAGAAATTCTACTGGCTATGTTTACTGTTGTTTCCATATACATGTAATACAAACCATAATTAAATTGCACATACGAGTATACTGTAAAATTATGATAAAGAAAAATGTAGTAACAGTTTTAATGTGTTGACAATATTTTTTTATAGACATTTTTATTTGTAGTGGGTCCAGTCATTTAAACATAATTCACAAGCTTCAGAAACATGAATATATTAAAAAAAATTAGTCATTCTTCAAGACTGACAACCATTTATTATCAAGATCCACCTTTTCTCATTTTCCCAACAAAATACATATTTTGGTAGTTCAACCTTTACTCGATTTCCCGAAAGTAATGCATCATTTTTGGTATTGCAAATATTAAAGTAAAATAAATAAATAAATAATTTTCTATTTTTCTGCATTTTGGTGGAATTTCTTTGTTTTTCTAAAGTACGTACATTTATACATAGTACTATGTTACTTAACGAGAACGTCCCATTTCATCTGAACCCACTTTGCCTAAATATGAAATCCATCTAAAGTTGTCTGGTTCTGTCTAAAAGTTGTTTGGACCCAACTCATGGGCGGGAGCCAAATGGTCCCTCTGATCTGAATCTACACTATTTGCTAATGGTCTTGGTTCTAACCTCATCCTCTTTTTAAATTATAGTTTATGAATAGTGTTAATTCACTGACAGGTAAAGTAAGTTTTAACCATTCGCTTGCTATTCACGTCCATATACCTGTAAATAGTGAAAACCTGCAGGAGTTGTCTCGAATCACCGCTGTCTCATCAGGGTCTGCACTATTTACAAGTTGATTTACAGCAGTGATTGCACAGTCAAATACGTGTACACAGCGAAACTATATGTAATTATACAACAGGGCATGGGTAAAATTCAAGAGAAGGTTTAAGATTAACAAATTAAAAAGTATGTGTTTAATTTTAAGTATCGTTGTATTCCACACCTAAAATAAACATCACACCCCATAAATAGTTTCCCCTACTCGATAAACTAAGTGTCACTTTCTATGGCTAATCCATGGACGTAATGTCTGGAAAAGTGTGAAAATAATTTGGGTATTTATAGAAACTTAGTAGTCGGAGTTGATCTAATTTTGTAAGCAAACAGAACAGACCCTAATTAAGCGGTTCCTGTAGGCTCTGATCTGGATCTACTCTGTTTGCAGAGGCGTTAATTTAAAGGAAAAGGTTAAGTTTCTGTGTACATTCCTCCCTCTCAATGGGATCCCTGACAGGCGAGCATCACAAGTGACGTCACGCAAGGGAGATAATCATGTATCGATTTTCAAAATACACGGTTCGCGGTACAATAAAAACTCGATTTAAATCAAAACTAGATAAACACGGTAAGAATTTTCTAAAGCTTAGTGTTTAACTAACTGTACACTATCAGAATTTGACGAAACCCCGATCTGTTTACTTGACCTTTAAATGATAAGACTCAGATCAGATTTCTTAAATAAAAGCTGTTTGACCAGGAGTCTGCTCTGTTTGCTTATCCCTTTACCATATATAAACAATGTCCATGCCTTTGCAAACAGAGTAGACCAAGATCTGAAGGTGCCTATTGGAGTCGTATGATCGGGACCAGCTCTGTTTACTTGTGAAATTATATAAGATCTGACTCTACATTTTCTACAAGTACCAAGAAAAGTCATGGACCGCGTACATACACCATTATAAAAATCAACTTATAAATAGCATGATGTCATCTTTTCCGACATAAATATTAAACAGGGAAATGGTTGAAACCCACCGACAACCAAACTTTAGGTTACACTTCAGCTAGAGATCCGCACGTCTGACATGACCCGGCAACAGAAGTAAAAATTCTGAGAGCATCGACGCTTTTCACGTGCTTGCAAACAGAGTAGACACGGATACGATGGCTCTTATAAAAACCGTCTGATCAGGGTATTCTCTGTTTGCTTATGAATTTATGTTGAATCTAACTCTATAGTTTTGTTCCAATACCAAATAAGCCTCAGTACATAAGCTATTTTAAAAATAAATTTAATAAATATTCATGATATCGGTATTTCGGTTTACGGACATTTGCCTCCCGGACACTTGCCCCCGGACCTTTGCCCCCTATTTGGGGCCTTAAAAAAAGGATAAAATATAATTTTGAAAAAAGGGTGGCATTTTTTCCAGTGGCATATATTCCAATGGCATTTTTCCAAATCAGGGTGGCATTTTTTCCAGTGGCATTTTTTCCGGTGGCATTTTTTTTCCAGTGGCATTTTTCCGTACACCGCATTAAGCAGTCACTTGCCTTTGAAAATGATACACTAACACTAATTCGATGTTTTTACGCGGAAACAAAATTTAGTCGATTTTTATTTTAAAAGAAGACAGAAGGAAACCCGGTAAGAAAACAAAAAAACATTTTTAAAAGCAAATTCTTTCAGCATAATAAATGTAGGTTACTTGGACATTCTCTATAGGACCCTGAAAGTTTAAAAAGATAAACAAAATGCAGATCAACCCTTAGCCCGCCGAGCGTGGCTTCCTTAATATTTACAAACAGTTTGTATACTGAACAGATGATGAGTTCCCCAGAGTGTTACTATGGTCAAATATGTCTGACTCTCATTTTTCTGTTTGTTTTCAACGAACTAAAGCAATGCTTATTTCATTTATTTTGCAGACTACATTTTTTAAGCGGACGATAATTCAGTATAATGGGGGTCAAATGTTTTGGTCATACATTAAAACAATGATCGCTTTGCGTGCTCTACAATGTACGGAAACTACCTTGGTGTTTCAGCGCAGGGGGGGGGGGGGTCATCATTGTGTTAATTATTTGGTCATCAATAAAGTTCCGACAACTTTAAAGAAAGACTATCGGGTATTTCCGCTCTTTTGCTACTATCAAGATGTCACAGCTCATTGGTTCAGTATCTTTAAGACCCACCCATTGAAAAGACATAATCCAATCAACTGTCACCTATAGGCGTGTCAATCACCAATAATTGATATTGCTCTTCATAATTGATGAGCGGCCATCTATATTTCCCACAATATTAAATATAGAATGAATGGGTATTATGTATTCAAAATTTCTTCATATTGTACTTTAACCCTTTCCCTCATATGAACGTGTTTTCACGCAATTGCAAACAGAGAAGGGTCTTCTCTGACCTCTTAGAGGAGCCGTCTGATCAGGGTCTACTCTGTTTGCTAATAGAATTTGATAGATATATTTCTTTGCTTTGTTAAATAGCTGCAATGTCCCCCTTCCATATTTCATTTATAACTATTTTTGTCCATGAATATTCAGTAAGTATTGAAATTTTGAATAAACATAGTACAGGGAAATGTTAAATAAAACAATCTCTATAAGCTTGAAATAATAATTGATGTCGGTGAGGGTTTGACGTTAGGTTTAAAACCAGTCAATGTTATTTTACATGTAAGTATTATTTTAAGAAATTGTTAATACAAGATATCCATCCATGCTATCAGATCGGACAAGGCCTTATAGACCAGTTATATTGAATTTGTCTGTTGTTGTCGTGGAGACATAGCATGCTACGAGCACCTGTGAATCAATACAGGGGCACTGTATTAAAATGAAATATTTATCATGTTTTAGACTTTGTTATTGTCTGATACATAATGAATAAGCCCATAATATATTTCCTCACCGTCCCTGTCCCTCTCTCTGTGTACAATTGTTGTTGTTTCTAAGAAGTCCTCTCCCCCAAATAAACATTTACAATGATATGCAATCACAAGGCCAGAAGGGACGTCAAAATCTCTCTCTCCGTCTCTCCCTCTCTCTCCGTCTCTCTCCCCGTCTCTCTCTCTCTCTCTCTCTCTCTCTCTCTCTCTCTCTCTCTTCTCTCTCCATATGGTTCCTTTCGTATTTAAACCCGTTATAACGGCCACCTCGTTATACCAGCACAATGTCTGGGAACAAACACCTCAGTTGTAACAAGGGTTCACTGTAGTTAGCCAGTCTGGCATTATCTCTTTCCATACTGCTGATGACTTTGTGCAAATTGTCCAGTTTAAATCTGCATGACAAGCCCCGTCATATGATAAGGGGTATCTTCGGCTTCCACACCCAAGAAGAATTCATGACTAAGAACTGCATTTGGACATATTCAGTATTCTTCAATTCTAAATTACATGTAATTAGAATAAAGTGTTCTTTTGTGGGGATACTTTCTGTTCATATTTTACATTAATTATACAGTAAAACGTCGACAGATCGAACACTGCAATAAATATCATTATATTTATGTAAGGCAGGTGGTACCTTAATATAGAGTGCAAATCATGTAGAAAGCTCCTATATAAGCTTTCTGCATGGCTTTCAACCTGCATTAAGCAGTCACTTGTCTAAAAAGGCATCAATGCATTATTAATAAAATTTCAAAATACATGTATCGAGTTTTACTGTAGTTTTTAAAACAGATTTAGGTGCTGCGTGCCTCTCTCTCTCTCTCTCTCTCTCTCTCTCTCTCTCTCTCTCTCTCTCTCTCTCTCTCTCTCTCTCTCTCTCTCTCTCTCTCTCTCTCTCTCTCTCTCTCCCCTCTCTCTGTCCGTCTCTTCCACCTCTTACTCTCCCTCTCTGTCTGTCTGTCTGTCTGTGGCTGTCCCTATCTATCTGTCTCTCTGTGTGTCTCTCTTTCTGTCTCTGTCTCTCTGTGTGTCTCTCTCTCCCCAACCTCTCTCTCTCTCTCTCTCTCTCTCTCTCTCTTCCCGCAGATATGAATGGATTACGTATGACTATCTATCATTTCAACTTTTATATTGGTAATGGAGTAATAATTTCCCCAGGACGAATGGCAATTTATGCTTGACAGATCCTATAAGAAACCAATGCACACCCTGATCATACAGCCTCTAAGAGCTGTTTGATCTGGGTCTGCACTGTTTTTAAATTGCGCCAATATATGCTACTAGCATGAAAAGGGTTAATATGACTTAAATGAATAACATTACGATCGCAGCTTTGAACTCATCTGAAAGACAACGACATACCAATATTTGGCTATCTGTTATTACAGGTGGCTCTTTTATACAGAGTAATGATTTATGCAGGCGACTGCTTTGCGCCGTTTCAAAATAAATTATAATACAATAAGCTACAATAGTTTTCATCTTAATTCTGATATCAACTTAAATCTTGTAGCTGCACTACATGGTCGGTCAAACAAGAATAGCTGTAACAGTATAGATTATTAGTGTAGATGCGGTGTATTAGTGTATTAGTGTAGATGCGTTTCGAACTTTATAATTATTTAATCAACTGTTTGCATCTCTTCGTCGAATGATACCCAGTTCAACCCTTTACTCCATAGGTACTCATTATAGTGCGTTAATCCATTCCTCCACTCAAAAATAGTTCCACTTGATACATTCATGAATATGCGCCATAAGAAATATTTCTATATCACAGTAGACGGTAGCTTAAAGCAGGCTGAGAAAAACGCAAAATGGTCCCATTCAGCCTGTTTTAATCAAACATCTGTCTTCAATACTGAACACAAACTATAGAGTAAAGTGTTAAGGTTTCAAAAAAAAGTATTTCAACAAATAATGGTTGGATACAACTCTCCACCCCTTTACCCTTTCCCTCATATAAACCTGTTTTCACGCATTTGTCAAGAGAATAGACCTAGATCAGACCGCTCCTAGAGGAACCGTCTGATCAGGGTCTACTCACTTTGCTAATAGAATTTTATAGATCTGTTTATTTGCTTTCCTAAAATGTCTACAATGCTCCACCTTCCATAATTCATTATAACTATTTTGTCCATGAATATTCAGTAGGTACATGTACATTTGTATTTAAATTTGGAACACATATAGAACAGGGAAAAGGTTAATACGCGCGTGGGGTCGAAACAAATATGACCGAGTGCTCCTGATATCTATAATCTCTGCGCTACGCATTTTCTGAAAATCAGATTGTGAAAACAATTGCTGCTGATATTTTGTATCTATTTCTTTTTTCTCGAGCATTTACAGTCTGGTAATCGTTAAAATCTTGACTATAAATTGTAGTTTTAGCAGAAAGAAACCGCTTCAGTCTCGGGTTTTGGGTGAAGGCTATCTATATACGTATGCTATCTAATTTCATTTTGAATTCTAGATCTGACAGTATATTCAATATGCGTTTCTTCAGTTGAAAAAAAATGCACATGTGTATTTATATATACATGTAAGCTTTTGTATATATCTTATCTAAATAATTTATACCTTAATCGATTAAACGACTGCCAGTCATAAAGGTAGTGTCCGCGGTGATGCCCCGCAATCCACGCTGATATCAGCACGGACAGCGATGGCTCGGCGGCGGTAATATCCCGTAGGGTAAATTTCGGTCCGCGGTGGACACAGAATTTGTCCGCGGTGATCCATAAAAATTGTCCGTGCTGGAAACCCGCTCTCAATTTATTTTGTCCGCGCTGGTAAAACGGAAAACAAAAAGTCCGCGGAGCCTGTACTGTATCACACGGGTGGCTGGAGGGTCAATCGGGCTGGAGACATTGTGGAAACCCAACGACACTACCATTCAGATAACGTTAATTTTAAGAAAGGGCGAAGATTGCTCATTTTGGGGTTTGGTAGGATTGGTCTGCACGCCTTTCTGGCTCCAAACACTGTCTCAGCGAGCTCTGGTTGGTCTTATATTTTCGGGCAGGGACTCAGCTTCACGCCCATGTATAACACGGGTGGCTGGAGGGTCAATCGGGCTGGAGACATTACGAAAACCCACGACACTAGCATTCAAATAACGTTCATTTTCAAAAAACGGACGCAGTGGGTCCCATGTGTTTCAAATTGCGCGCTCGTTACCAATCGCCTGCAAGTGTTTGAGGGCTTAAAATGACGCTGACATCTTGGCGAAAAATAATCACCAACATATTCCAATGGGACATAATTTTTACAGCCGCTATAGTCAAAAGAGCAATCGAAGACGGGTAGAAATGTTAGTTTTCAAGGAATTTGTGTCTGGTACGAATTGGTCTGCATGCCTTTCTGGCTCCAAACAATGTCCCATCGAGCTGTGATTGGTCTTATATTTTCGGGCAGGGACTCAGCTCCACGCCCATGTATCACACGGGTGGCTGGAGGGTCAATCGGGCTGGAGACATTACGGAAACCCAACGACACTACCATTCAGATAACGTTAATGTTAAGAAAGGGCGAAGATTGCTCATTTTGGGGTTTAGTAGGATTGGTCTGCACGCCTTTCTGGCTCCAAACACTGTCTCAGCGAGCTCTGGTTGGTCTTATATTTTCGGGCAGGGACTCAGCTTCACGCCCATGTATAACACGGGTGGCTGGAGGGTCAATCGGACTGGAGACATTACGAAAACCCACGACACTAGCATTCAGATAACGTTAATTTTAAGAAAGGGCGAAGATTGCTCATTTTGGGGTTTAGTAGGATTGGTCTGCACGCCTTTCTGGCTCCAAACACTGTCTCAGCGAGTTGAAGACGGGTAGAAATGTTAGTTTTTATGGAATTTGTGTCTGGTACGAATTGGTCTGCATGCCTTTCTGGCTCCAAACAATGTCCCATCGAGCTGTGATTGGTCTTATATTTTCGGGCAGGGACTCAGCTCCACGCCCATGTATCACACGGGTGGCTGGAGGGTCAATCGGGCTGGAGACATTACGGAAACCCAACGACACTACCCAACGTCACACGGGTGGCTGGAGTGTCAATCGGGCTGGAGACATTACGGAAACCCAACGACACTACCATTCAGATAACGTTAATTTTAAGAAAGGGCGAAGATTTCTCATTTTGGGGTTTAGTAGGATTGGTCTGCACGCCTTTCTGGCTCCAAACACTGTCTCAGCGAGCTCTGGTTGGTCTTATATTTTCGGGCAGGGACTCAGCTTCACGCCCATGTATCACACTGGTGGCTGGAGGGTCAATCGGGCTGGAGACATTACGAAAACCCACGACACTAGCATTCAAATAACGTTCATTTTCAAAAAACGGACGCAGTGGGTCCCATGTTTTTCATATTGCGCGCTCGTTACCAATCGCCCGCAAGTGTTTGAGGGCTTGAAATGACACTGACATCTTGGCAAAAAATAATCACCAACATATTCCAATAGGACGTAATTTTTACAGCCGCTATAGTCAAAAGAGCAATCGAAGACGGGTAGAAATGTAAGTTTGTATGGAATTTGTGTCTGGTAGGAATTGGTCTGCATGCCTTTCTGGCTCCAAACAATGTCCCATCGAGCTGTGATTGGTCTTATATTTTCGGACAGGGACTCAGCTCCAAGCCCATGTATGACACGGGTGGCTGGAGGGTCAATCGGGCTGGAGACATTACGGAAACCCAACGACACTACCATTCAGATAACGTTAATTTTAAGAAAGGGCGAAGATTGCTCATTTTGGGGTTTGGTACATGTATTCATTTATGCATCTTCAATTAGTCCATGCTTTGCATAATTTTTTTAAAAAAAAATACAGTGGTAAATTGCATGTAGAACCGAAAAACATATTTAAGTGAAACAAACGTCTGTGTATGTAACTTGTTAAATACATGTAAATTAACCCATTACCTCATAGGCTATTATTCAGCCCAGACCTTGTCCGCTCAATAACTTGATGAATATTGTGTGTGCTGTCTTCATACTTAGTAGGGTGGTTGTTCATGGCAAGTAGATGCCCCTTACTGAGTTTCAGGTCAGTCGGTAAAACATTCGGATAACATAATAATATTCATGATGCCATATTATTGATATCAATAATAAATAACCATGAGGTCAATTAATAAACCCTGATAATACGTGCATTCTTCACGGTCACCCTCATGCTATATGTGTAAATAAGCAGTTTCAGTCTACACGGTTTACTTGTTATGCATTGAATCCCATTTCTCATTATTTACATTCTCTGTCATGTAAAGGCATTAACGCATTGAATGTTGACATCATTGGTTCGTCAGTATCTAGCAATTGATTCCATTCAGTATGAAAGTGCATACGTGTTTTGAACGGCAAAGAGTGCAGACCCTGATCAGAGGGCTCCTCTGGAATCTGGATATGCACCGATCTCCTGAAAATTAAATATTCATATTTTTGTAGTAACAAACAAGACTGTCATAATAATATTATACTTTAATACTTGACTCCATAAATATTCCTGAAATACATCATGACATATGGATTTTTAGCCATGCAGAAATTGCAGAACCATACTCATATGCAAACACAGCAGACCCTGATCAGAAGCTTCCTACAGGAGCAAAAAGAAAAAAATAGATTTCACTGAGATTTGAACCCTTGACCCTTAGCACAGGAAGCCTACGACCTATCCACTAAGCTATCAGGACGATGTTAATTATGTAGCGCTGTCAACTGATTTTATTCAAAATTTTGTAAGCCATAAATCTATTCATTTTATGCTTGGATATTTCATGAAAAGTGGGTCTGCATAATTTGCATATTAAGTATGTACGTTCACAAGTCGTTGTCGCTTTTCACACCCTTTGTAGCGTTTAAATAGAACAATGTAACCCGTATATATTGGGACCCAAGCGTGGTCGAGGGGAAAGAGCTGCGACTGTGACGGACGAGTTCGTTGGTTCAAACCCCGTCAAAACCAAATGTAAATAGAAAAAAAATGTAGTATATTTTTTTTAGTCATGTTCATTATATTTTTTGATATTCTTTTCTCTAAAAACATTTTAAAGCAAACAAACTGGAAAACATACGCCTGCCTCTTGAAACTTGCTATAGAATTTTCAAAGTAGTATGCAATATTAACATACAGTCCTAGGGTCGAAAGTATGCATTTCGATGATGGAACTTAGAGGTAGGATCCAGAATTTGTGCTAGGACAACTATGAATTCGAAAGTACCATGTTCAATTTAAAATTGTCACCTGCTCAATCTTTTGTGTAATGCGTATTCATTTATGCATCTTCAATTAGTCTATGCTTTGCATAATTTTTTTTAAAAAAAATACAGTGGTAAATTGCATGTAGAACGGAAAAACATATTTAAGTGAAACAAACGTCTGTGTATGTAACTTGTTAAATACATGTAAATTAACCCATTACCTCATAGGCTATTATTCAGCCCAGACCTTGTCCGCTCAATAACTTGATGAATAGTGTGTGTGCTGTCTTCATACTTAGTAGGGTGGTTGTTCATGGCAAGTAGATGCCCCTTACTGATTTTCAGGTCAGTCGGTAAAACATTCGGATAACATAATAATATTCATGATGCCATATTATTGATATAAATAACCATGAGGTCAATTAATAAACCCTGATAATACGTGCATTATTCATGGTCACCCTCATGCTATATGTGTAAATAAGCAGTTTCAGTCTACACGGTTTACTTGTTATGCATTGAATCCCATTTCTCATTATTTACATTCTCTGTCATGTAAAGGCATTAACGCATTGAATGTTGACATCATTGGTTCGTCAGTATCTAGCAATTGATTCCATTCAGTATGAAAGTGCATACGTGTTTTGAACGGCAAAGAGTGCAGACCCTGATCAGAGGGCTCCTCTGGAATCTGGATATGCACCGATCTCCTGAAAATTAAATATTCATATTTTTGTAGTAGCAAACAAGACTGTCATAATAATATTATACTTTAATACTTGACTCCATAAATATTCCTGAAATACATCATGACATATGGATTTTTAGCCATGCAGAAATTGCAGAACCATACTCATATGCAAACACAGCAGACCCTGATCAGAAGCTTCCTACAGGAGCAAAAAGAAAAAAAAATAGATTTCACTGAGATTTGAACCCTTGACCCTTAGCACAGGAAGCCTACGACCTATCCACTAAGCTATCAGGACGATGTTAATTATGTAGCGCTGTCAACTGATTTTATTCAAAATTTTGTAAGCCATCAATCTATTCATTTTATGCTTGGATATTTCATGAAAAGTGGGTCTGCATAATTTGCATATTAAGTATGTACGTTCACAAGTCGTTGTCGCTTTTCACACCCTTTGTAGCGTTTAAATAGAACAATGTAACCCGTATATATTGGGACCCAAGCGTGGTCGAGGGGAAAGAGCTGCGACTGTGACGGACGAGTTCGTTGGTTCGAGCCCCGTCAAAACCAAATGTAAATAGAAAAAAAATGTAGTATATTTTTTTAGTCATGTTCATTATATTTTTTGATATACTTTTCTCTAAAAACATTTTAAAGCAAACAAACTGGAAAACATACGCCTGCCTTTTGAAACTTGCTATGGACTTTTCAAAGTAGTATGCAATATTAACATACAGTCCTAGGGTCGAAAGTATACATTTCGATGATGGAACTTAGAGGTAGGATCCAGCATTTGTGCTAGGACAACTATGAATTCGAAAGTACCATGTTCAATTTAAAATTGTCACCTGCTCAATCTTTTGTGTAATGCGTATTCATTTATGCATCTTCAATTAGTCTATGCTTTGCATAATTTTTTTAAAAAAAATACAGTGGTAAATTGCATGTAGAACGGAAAAACATATTTAAGTGAAACAAACGTCTGTGTATGTAACTTGTTAAATACCTGTAAATTAACCCATTACCTCATAGGCTATTATTCAGCCCGGACCTTGTCCGCTCAATAACTTGATGAATATTGTGTGTGCTGTCTTCATACTTAGTAGGGTGGTTGTTCATGGCAAGTAGATGCCCCTTACTGATTTTCAGGTCAGTCGGTAAAACATTCGGATAACATAATAATATTCATGATGCCATATTATTGATATAAATAACCATGAGGTCAATTAATAAATCCTGATAATACGTGCATTCTTCACGGTCACCCTCATGCTATATGTGTAAATAAGCAGTTTCAGTCTACACGGTTTACTTGTTATGCATTGAATCCCATTTCTCATTATTTACATTCTCTGTCATGTAAAGGCATTAACGCATTGAATGTTGACATCATTGGTTCGTCAGTATCTAGCAATTGATTCCATTCAGTATGAAAGTGCATACGTGTTTTGAACGGCAAAGAGTGCAGACCCTGATCAGAGGGCTCCTCTGGAATCTGGATATGCACCGATCTCCTGAAAATTAAATATTCATATTTTTGTAGTAACAAACAAGACTGTCATAATAATATTATACTTTAACACTTGACTCCAGAAATATTCCTGAAAGACATCATGACATATGGATTTTTAGCCATGCAGAAATTGCAGAACCATACTCATATGCAAACACAGCAGACCCTGACCAGAAGCTTCCTACAGGAGCAAAAAGAAAAAATAGATTTCACTGAGATTTGAACCCTTGACCCTTAGCACAGGAAGCCTACGATCTATCCACTAAGCTATCAGGACGATGTTAATTATGTAGCGCTGTCAACTGATTTTATTCAAAATTTTGTAAGCCATCAATCTATTCATTTTATGCTTGGATATTTCATGAAAAGTGGGTCTGCATAATTTGCATATTAAGTATGTACGTTCACAAGTCGTTGTCGCTTTTCACACCCTTTGTAGCGTTAAATAGAACAATGTAACCCGTATATATTGGGACCCAAGCGTGGTCGAGGGGAAAGAGCTGCGACTGTGACGGACGAGTTCGTTGGTTCGAGCCCCGTCAAAACCAAATGTAAATAGAAAAAAAATGTAGTATATTTTTTTAGTCATGTTCATTATATTTTTTGATATTCTTTTCTCTAAAAACATTTTAAAGCAAACAAACTGGAAAACATACGCCTGCCTCTTGAAACTTGCTATGGACTTTTCAAAGTAGTATGCAATATTAACATACAGTCCTAGGGTCGAAAGTATGCATTTCGATGATGGAACTTAGAGGTAGGATCCAGCATTTGTGCTAGGACAACTATGAATTCGAAAGTACCATATTCAATTTAAAATTGTCACCTGCTCAATCTTTTGTGTAATGACTGCACAAACAAAAACTTTATGCTTAAAAGTGCATTCAATTTCTGATCTTCATATCAACACAAATATAAGCTCTTTCATGTACATTTATAAAAGGTAAACTAAAGAACTAACTTGAGATAGTTTTAAAACATTACTTTGACGTCGTACATTTTAAAAGTGATTTCCTATAAAAGCAACTTGAAATATTCCAATAAATGCTTCTTCTACTCCAATTCATTTTCATTGCATGCTTCTCTGCTAGTATAATAACATGCACCCTTCATAGATCTAGTTCTCTGTACTAGTAGAATCTCCAAACATTGAAATGAATATTGCAGAGATTGTTTTGTACATTGTGCCAATATTTGAATGCCGCTGAATATCTTTTTAAAATATATTTCTTGTTAAAAATACAGTGGTAAATTGCATGTAGAACGGAAAAACATATTTAAGTGAAACAAACGTCTGTGTATGTAACTTGTTAAATACATGTAAATTAACCCATTACCTCATAGGCTATTATTCAGCCCAGACCTTGTCCGCTCAATAACTTGATGAATATTGTGTGTGCTGTCTTCATACTTAGTAGGGTGGTTGTTCATGGCAAGTAGATGCCCCTTATTGATTTTCAGGTCAGTCGGTAAAACATTCGGATAACATAATAATATTCATGATGCCATATTATTGATATAAATAACCATGAGGTCAATTAATAAACCCTGATAATACGTGCATTCTTCACGGCCACCCTCATGCTATATGTGTAAATAAGCAGTTTCAGTCTACACGGTTTACTTGTTATGAATTGAATCCCATTTCTCATTATTTACATTCTCTGTCATGTAAAGGCATTAACGCATTGAATGTTGACATCATTGGTTCGTCAGTATCTAGCAATTGATTCCATTCAGTATGAAAGTGCATACGTGTTTTGAACGGCAAAGAGTGCAGACCCTGAACAGAGGGCTCCTCTGGAATCTGGATATGCACCGATCTCCTGAAAATTAAATATTCATATTTTTGTAGTAACAAACAAGACAGTCATAATATTATACTTTAACACTTGACTCCATAAATATTCCTGAAAGACATCATGACATATGGATTTTTAGCCATGCAGAAATTGCAGAACCATACTCATATGCAAACACAGCAGACCCTGATCAGAAGCTTCCTACAGGAGCAAAAAGAAAAAAATAGATTTCACTGAGATTTGAACCCTTGACCCTTAGCACAGGAAGCCTACGACCTATCCACTAAGCTATATACACAATATTCATCAAGTTATTGAGCGGACAAAGTCTGGGCTGAATAATAGCCTATGAGGTAATGGGTTAATTAACATGTATTTAACAAGTTACATACACAGACGTTTGTTTCACTTAAATATGTTTTTTCCGTTCTACATGCAATTTACCACTGTATTTTTTTTTTAAAAATTATGCAAAGCATAGACTAATTGAAGATGCATAAATGAATACGCATTACACAAAAGATTGAGCAGGTGACAATTTTAAATTGAACATGGTACTTTCGAATTCATAGTTGTCCTAGCACAAATGCTGGATCCTACCTCTAAGTTCCATCATCGAAATGCATACTTTCGACCCTAGGACTGTATGTTAATATTGCATACTACTTTGAAAAGTCCATAGCAAGTTTCAAGAGGCAGGCGTATGTTTTCCAGTTTGTTTGCTTTAAAATGTTTTTAGAGAAAAGAATATCAAAAAATATAATGAACATGACTAAAAAAATATACTACATTTTTTTCTATTTACATTTGGTTTTGACGGGGCTCGAACCAACGAACTCGTCCGTCACAGTCGCAGCTCTTTCCCCTCGACCACGCTTGGGTCCCAATATATACGGGTTACATTGTTCTATTTAAACGCTACAAAGGGTGTGAAAAGCGACAACGACTTGTGAACGTACATACTTAATATGCAAATTATGCAGACCCACTTTTCATGAAATATCCAAGCATAAAATGAATAGATTTATGGCTTACAAAATTTTGAATAAAATCAGTTGACAGCGCTACATAATTAACATCGTCCTGATAGCTTAGTGGATAGGTCGTAGGCTTCCTGTGCTAAGGGTCAAGGGTTCAAATCTCAGTGAAATCTATTTTTATCTTTTTGCTCCTGTAGGAAGCTTCTGGTCAGGGTCTGCTGTGTTTGCATATGAGTATGGTTCTGCAATTTCTGCATGGCTAAAAATCCATATGTCATGATGTCTTTCAGGAATATTTATGGAGTCAAGTGTTAAAGTATAATATTATTATGACAGTCTTGTTTGTTACTACAAAAATATTAATATTTAATTTTCAGGAGATCGGTGCATATCCAGATTCCAGAGGAGCCCTCTGATCAGGGTCTGCACTCTTTGCCGTTCAAAACACGTATGCACTTTCATACTGAATGGAATCAATTGCTAGATACTGACGAACCAATGATGTCAACATTCAATGCGTTAATGCCTTTACATGACAGAGAATGTAAATAATGAGAAATGGGATTCAATGCATAACAAGTAAACCGTGTAGACTGAAACTGCTTATTTACACATATAGCATGAGGGTGACCGTGAAGAATGCACGTATTATCAGGGTTTATTAATTGACCTCATGGTTATTTATATCAATAATATGGCATCATGAATATTATTATGTTATCCGAATGTTTTACCGACTGACCTGAAAATCAGTAAGGGGCATCTACTTGCCATGAACAACCACCCTACTAAGTATGAAGACAGCACACACAATATTCATCAAGTTATTGAGCGGACAAGGTCTGGGCTGAATAATAGCCTATGAGGTAATGGGTTAATTTACAGGTATTTAACAAGTTACATACACAGACTTTTGTTTCACTTAAATATGTTTTTCCGTTCTACATGCAATTTACCACTGTATTTTTTTTTCAAAAAAATTATGCAAAGCATAGACTAATTGAAGATGCATAAATGAATACGCATTACACAAAAGATTGAGCAGGTGACACTTTTAAATTGAACATGGTACTTTCGAATTCATAGTTGTCCTAGCACAAATGCTGGATCCTACCTCTAAGTTCCATCATCGAAATGCATACTTTCGACCCTAGGACTGTATGTTAATATTGCATACTACTTTGAAAAGTCCATAGCAAGTTTCAAGAGGCAGGCGTAAGTTTTCCAGTTTGTTTGCTTTAAAATGTTTTTAGAGAAAAGAATATCAAAAAATATAATGAACATGACTAAAAAAATATACTACACTTTTTTCTATTTACATTTGGTTTTGACGGGGCTCGAACCAACGAACTCGTCCGTCACAGTCGCAGCTCTTTCCCCTCGACCACGCTTGGGTCCCAATATATACGGGTTACATTGTTCTATTTAAACGCTACAAAGGGTGTGAAAAGCGACAACGACTTGTGAACGTACATACTTAATATGCAAATTATGCAGACCCACTTTTCATGAAATATCCAAGCATAAAATGAATAGATTTATGGCTTACAAAATTTTGAATAAAATCAGTTGACAGCGCTACATAATTAACATCGTCCTGATAGCTTAGTGGATAGGTCGTAGGCTTCCTGTGCTAAGGGTCAAGGGTTCAAATCTCAGTGAAATCTATTTTTTTCTTTTTGCTCCTGTAGGAAGCTTCTGGTCAGGGTCTGCTGTGTTTGCATATGAGTATGGTTCTGCAATTTCTGCATGGCTAAAAATCCATATGTCATGATGTCTTTCAGGAATATTTATGGAGTCAAGTGTTAAAGTATAATATTATTATGACAGTCTTGTTTGTTACTACAAAAATATTAATATTTAATTTTCAGGAGATCGGTGCATATCCAGATTCCAGAGGAGCCCTCTGATCAGGGTCTGCACTCTTTGCCGTTCAAAACACGTATGCACTTTCATACTGAATGGAATCAATTGCTAGATACTGACGAACCAATGATGTCAACATTCAATGCGTTAATGCCTTTACATGACAGAGAATGTAAATAATGAGAAATGGGATTCAATGCATAACAAGTAAACCGTGTAGACTGAAACTGCTTATTTACACATATAGCATGAGGGTGACCGTGAAGAATGCACGTATTATCAGGGTTTATTAATTGACCTCATGGTTATTTATATCAATAATATGGCATCATGAATATTATTATGTTATCCGAATGTTTTACCGACTGACCTGAAAATCAGTAAGGGGCATCTACTTGCCATGAACAACCACCCTACTAAGTATGAAGACAGCACACACAATATTCATCAAGTTATTGAGCGGACAAGGTCTGGGCTGAATAATAGCCTATGAGGTAATGGGTTAATTTACAGGTATTTAACAAGTTACATACACAGACTTTTGTTTCACTTAAATATGTTTTTCCGTTCTACATGCAATTTACCACTGTATTTTTTTTTCAAAAAAATTATGCAAAGCATAGACTAATTGAAGATGCATAAATGAATACGCATTACACAAAAGATTGAGCAGGTGACACTTTTAAATTGAACATGGTACTTTCGAATTCATAGTTGTCCTAGCACAAATGCTGGATCCTACCTCTAAGTTCCATCATCGAAATGCATACTTTCGACCCTAGGACTGTATGTTAATATTGCATACTACTTTGAAAAGTCCATAGCAAGTTTCAAGAGGCAGGCGTATGTTTTCCAGTTTGTTTGCTTTAAAATGTTTTTAGAGAAAAGAATATCAAAAAATATAATGAACATGACTAAAAAAATATACTACATTTTTTTCTATTTACATTTGGTTTTGACGGGGCTCGAACCAACGAACTCGTCCGTCACAGTCGCAGCTCTTTCCCCTCGACCACGCTTGGGTCCCAATATATACGGGTTACATTGTTCTATTTAAACGCTACAAAGGGTGTGAAAAGCGACAACGACTTGTGAACGTACATACTTAATATGCAAATTATGCAGACCCACTTTTCATGAAATATCCAAGCATAAAATGAATAGATTTATGGCTTACAAAATTTTGAATAAAATCAGTTGACAGCGCTACATAATTAACATCGTCCTGATAGCTTAGTGGATAGGTCGTAGGCTTCCTGTGCTAAGGGTCAAGGGTTCAAATCTCAGTGAAATCTATTTTTTTCTTTTTGCTCCTGTAGGAAGCTTCTGGTCAGGGTCTGCTGTGTTTGCATATGAGTATGGTTCTGCAATTTCTGCATGGCTAAAAATCCATATGTCATGATGTCTTTCAGGAATATTTATGGAGTCAAGTGTTAAAGTATAATATTATTATGACAGTCTTGTTTGTTACTACAAAAATATTATTTAATTTTCAGGAGATCGGTGCATATCCAGATTCCAGAGGAGCCCTCTGATCAGGGTCTGCACTCTTTGCCGTTCAAAACACGTATGCACTTTCATACTGAATGGAATCAATTGCTAGATACTGACGAACCAATGATGTCAACATTCAATGCGTTAATGCCTTTACATGACAGAGAATGTAAATAATGAGAAATGGGATTCAATTCATAACAAGTAAACCGTGTAGACTGAAACTGCTTATTTACACATATAGCATGAGGGTGACCGTGAAGAATGCACGTATTATCAGGGTTTATTAATTGACCTCATGGTTATTTATATCAATAATATGGCATCATGAATATTATTATGTTATCCGAATGTTTTACCGACTGACCTGAAAATCAGTAAGGGGCATCTACTTGCCATGAACAACCACCCTACTAAGTATGAAGACAGCACACACAATATTCATCAAGTTATTGAGCGGACAAGGTCTGGGCTGAATAATAGCCTATGAGGTAATGGGTTAATTTACAGGTATTGAACAAGTTACATACACAGACGTTTGTTTCACTTAAATATGTTTTTCCGTTCTACATGCAATTTACCACTGTATTTTTTTTTTTAAAAAATTATGCAAAGCATAGACTAATTGAAGATGCATAAATGAATACGCATTACACAAAAGATTGAGCAGGTGACCATTTTAAATTGAACATGGTACTTTCGAATTCATAGTTGTCCTATAACAAATGCTGGATCCTACATGTACCTCTAAGTTCCATCATCGAAATGCATACTGTCGACCCTAGGGCTGTATGTTAATATTGCATACTACTTTGAAAAGTCCATAGCAAGTTTCAAGAGGCAGGCGTATGTTTTCCAGTTTGTTTGCTTTAAAATGTTTTTAGAGAAAAGAATATCAAAAAATATAATGAACATGACTAAAAAAATATACTACATTTTTGTTCTATTTACATTTGGTTTTGACGGGGCTCGAACCAACGAACTCGTCCGTCACAGTCGCAGCTCTTTCCCCTCGACCACGCTTGGGTCCCAATATAAACGGGTTACATGGTTCTATTTAAACGCTACAAAGGGTGTGAAAAGCGACAACGACTTGTGAACGTACATACTTAATATGCAAATTATGCAGACCCACTTTTTATGAAATATCCAAGCATAAAATGAATAGATTTATGGCTTACAAAATTTTGAATAAAATCAGTTGACAGCGCTACATAATTAACACCGTCCTGATAGCTTAGTGGATAGGTCGTAGGCTTCCTGTGCTAAGGGTCAAGGGTTCAAATCTCAGTGAAATCTATTTTTTTTCTTTTTGCTCCTGTAGGAAGCTTCTGATCAGGGTCTGCTGTGTTTGCATATGAGTACCTTAATCCTTATCCAGCTACCTAATTTAATTAATATAAATGATTTCATTATTTTTTTACATGCATGGAGTAAAGGGTTAATAGTCCCGAGGAATTTGTTTATGTCGAGGGTTTACAGTGCTTCAGCCAATTTAGATACATCTAGCTAATTGCGGATGAAGGAAGACCAGAGTGGTTGTAGTAGTGTTTATGCTCGTTTATGATTATGCTCGCATATGTCCGTACACCACATGCACAGGGCATGTGCTTTCTTATGCTCTTGTGACACGTGCATAAGCGCGCATCAAATGAACGACGTGGTTCATCGCAGGCATCACGTGCATAAGGTATCTGGTCTCTTATGTTCGCTTATGGACGAGCATCCCGTAACCTGTTTATTGCACCAGAATCGCATCGGGAGATTATAACACGTATTTCGTTATATAAGTCATTGATTGTAACGTTTAGTTGTTGTTGTTTGAGCTCACTGCTTTCGCCCGTACATGCGATGAGCACACCGTGACATGGCGTACGAAGTGGTTCATAACTCTCTAAAAGCGCACCATGCTAAAATCCTTATCATGGTTTTACAAGAGTTACTTCCCTTGCTTGACAGCCATATGCTTTTCTCCATATTATAATAATCATTTATATTTATCCTTACAGTTTTAAAAAATGCATACATATAATTAATGCTTTAATTGGAATTGAAATATACAGTGATAACAAAGAAAAAACAAAATATATAAACGAGATTTGAGGCAAATAAATAATATTGTTTTTAATTCTATTTAAGGGAGGTAATTTATTCTGCTCTTATTGTAATATCAAGTTTGCAGAGTTAATTTCATTGTTTCCCTACGGAAGGCCATACATGAAGGCTTATGATGCAACATGTGTGTAAATACTTGAAATTAAAGGTAGTCGGTAAGATAAATTCTTTATGCAGTGCTTAGTGTCCCTAATATGGAATATACACTGCAAGCTAATACGAGGCGATGTTACGCAGCCATTTTACGCTTGTGTAAAACCTTGCTTGTTTAACTATACTTATACCGGTCATTTGCATGTCATTTGCTGTCCAGCATAATGTACTCCAAATACTTTCAGCAATAAATGTCTGGACATATTGTCGTCTGCTGCAAATATGTTTTCTTCCATATCTTTTCAAAAACAAATGTCAGAGTTAAAAACGATATGGACCCTGATAAGGTGTCCAGTTACTCGGTGTCTCATCTGGATCCAGACTGTTTGCAAAGGTTATTATGAATGCTAAATCAAAGCGCTGAAATCGTTGACTGACTGACGGAAAAGTAGCCCCGCCCCTGGCAGTCATTTGTTTGAGATATCAACATCAGTTTAGAATTTTTGGCACAGTTTTACAGAGGACTACTTCTGCCAAGTGTCATTCAAATCTGAATTTCTTAAGATTTTCCTTTTTGTTGCCATGGTAATCAATGTGACCCTTAAGCAAATAATATGTGACTCTTATGCAGATATGTGATCCTTATATGAATGCTTTTGACACTTTTGCAAATGCTATGTGACCCTTATGCAAATATTATTTGACCCTTATCTTAATGATATGTGGCCCTTATGCAATATTGTGATACTTATGTGAATACAATGTGACCCGTATGCAAATATTATGTGACCCTTATGGGAATTCTATGTGACCATTATGTGTATATTATGTGAACTTTATGCGAATATTATGTGAAAATTATGCGAATACTATGTGATATTTATGTGAATACTATGTGACTCTTACATGAATACTCTTTGGCTCCTATATGAGTATTATGTGGCCCATACGAGAATAGTATGTAAAACTGTCTGAAATGTAGCATCATGTGTAAAATATTTACCCCTTCCCTGTTGAATATTCATATAAGAAGCAGTGATATCATGAATATCTGTTATCTAATATTTTATAACGGCATGTGCCCACAGGGCGATTTAATGCCGGTACTTACTGTAGAGGCAGACAGGGTGATTTAGCGCCGGTACATACTGTAGAGGCACAGGGTGATTTAGTGCCGGTACATACTGTAGAGGCATACAGGGTAATTTAGTGCCGGTACATACTCTAGGGGCACAGGGTGATTTAGTGCCGATACATACTGTAGAGGCACAGGGTGATTTAGTGCCGGTACATACTGTAGAGGCAGACAGGGTAATTTAGTGCCGGTACATACTGTAGAGGCACAGGGTGATTTAGTGCCGGTACATACTGTAGAGACAGACAGGGTGATTTAGTGCCAGTACATACTGTAGAGGCATACAGGGTGATTTAGTGCCGGTACATACTGTAGAGGCACAGGGTGATTTAGTGCCGGTACATACTGTAGAGGCACAGGGTGATTTAGTGCAGGTACATACTGTAGGGGCACAGGGTGATTTAGTGCCGGTACATACTGTAGAGCAACAGGGTGATTTAGTGCCGGTACATACTGTAGAGACAGACAGGGTGATTTAGTGCCGGTACATACTGTAGAGGCAGACTTATTATAAGTGCATAAGCAAACAGAGCAGACCCTGACCAGACGACTCCTACATGACATGGAACCTTCTGGTATGGGTCAACATATTTTGCAAAGGTTGAAAAGGCAATTCAAAATAGTACTTGCGAGAAAACAAGCTTAAACATGTATATAAACCGGGTATCATTTTTCATTTTGAATTGGTCATTAATAGCAAGGTCATACCATGTTTTATGTGAGTTAAGACAGACCACATATCATGTCATATCAGAATAAGCTTTTGCGAAACTATTAACTGAGTTCAAAATACAGTAAAACCCTGCTAATGCGACCACCAAAAAGGGGCATAATTTTGGGTGGCAGAGGCAGGTGGTTGATTAATGCAGGGCGAAAGTTATGCAGAAAGCTCCTGTAGGAGCTTTCTGTATAACTTTCGTGCTGCATTAAGCAACCACCTGCTTTAAACGACACCAGTGGTTGTTTATTAAGTGGTCGCATTAGCGGGGTGTCACTGTAGTCTGAACCTTCGTTTAACGCCGTGTAAATCAGCGTCTTGTGTAGATCCATGTTCTTGGCAATGTGTGTGTGTCGTCGCCAATAGCATGGTACGTGTTAACCGTTTCCCTGATGAATATTCATGTAGGAAATAATGACGTCATGAACACTAATAAGATTATTTTTTATAATGGCATACGGACACATAACAGTTTGACTCAGACAGAAGCTGTAGAATCAGATCTATATCACACCATAAACAAACAGAGCAGACCCTGACCAGACGGCTCCTATAGAAGCCGTCTGATCTGGGCCTACTCTGCTTGCACATTCAGCAAAATGCGCTTATATAAGGGTTTAAACACGATTTACGAACAATCAAACGGGTTGCAAGCTATTGCGTTGCATTTAGTATTGATTTTACTCGGTATATTTTCAAGATGGAAATAAAATCATTTAACCCTTTCCACCATAAATACGCCTTTCTTCGCCTCTGTATTAATCACCTGTTGAAACCATTGTGATCAAAGATCGGTTTAGGTCGCTGGTCATGAGATCGAAAAATGACACTTTCATGTTTTTGATAAAGTGCCCATCCATTTGAAAGAAACTGGTCTTAAAAAGTTTCAAGCGTAAGGTTTTGTGTTAAATTGCATGTTCTTTTTTAAATCGATGAAAACGAAAGTACGTTTAGATATAGGGAGAAAACGAAAGTAGGTTTAAATATAAAGACTGTGAGTTTGATTAGTTCAACATTTTCTTTCCTCTTCGGCGACGTTTTTTAGAGACAGTGCTCATCCCACTTTGGCTTCAAAGATACATTGTTTGATATCGAGAGGCGCATGTGCTAAGTGTTTGCTGTATTTATAGCGGATATTTATAAAAAAAAACACTCATATTTTTTACCGCTGGAACAAAAAGTACAGCGCGATATATTTCAGAGTGTTATTGTTGTTTCTCAACAGAAAACGATCAAATAAAAAGCAAGACTGTTTGAATAGTATACTGAAGAGTACATTCAGCATATATTTGGTTTTTTTTAATGCAAAGGCGTTCAGGGACTTTAACCCATTTGTTCCCACGATCCCATATATGGGACGTAGGCAAACAGTATAGACTCTGATCAGACGCCGCAAAATGCGGCGTCTGATCAGAGTCTACACTGTTTGCTGATAGGAATTTCAATATGAAACAAAACAAAATTGAAAATTTAGGCCAGTCAACCCTTAGATAAAAAATGGACTAATCCAATATTATTATATATAAACATTGAAAAATCCACGAGGCGCAAATGGGTTAAGGAGTATAATGTGCTTACCATGGCGTGCTTTATAAGTGAATTTGTTTCAAGTTCAAGGAGACATCTTACGAAAATAAAATCATACGAATGTAACTTTCAATACACGTTGATTGCAAATCACAAGAGAAGTGATCTGATTTATTTCTTGATTTACTTTGATAGTACATTGTACTTGTACATGTATGTACAGCTTTTGTTATATTCGTTGCTAATTGCGGTTGTATTAAACATACTGCATGTCGAGGGCTGAGTGCAAGAGTGACGTAACTACATTCATAAGCATGTACAAACTGTCTAGACATATCCAATTGACGACTTTTGCTGTCTCCGTAAAATCCCATTGTTGAAACCATTGTGATAAACAGAGTATTTGCCCATAGGAGCAAATGCTCTGTTTATCATAATGTTTGCAAAACTACACAATTCTGATAGTGACCTTTTCTATAGTAAATGCTCATTTGGAATTGTTATTCAAATAAGTTGGTTCTTAAAATAGCCTATGAGGGGATATATTAATTATGTTTGCATATTGTATTGGAAAACATTATCAGCGTTTCAAACAGTTTAGATCCAAATCGTATACAAAGCTCATCGCGAAGTGTCCCCTAACATAACTCTTGCCATATTTTGCACTCAGCCTTTGATTGTGGTTTTGCAAGAATGAAGGGTGCTTGAAGTTTTGCTCATTTTCGTTCTTTTCGCACTTTTTTGTTATAATTTGACATTATATATGTATGGTCTCATCGCACTGCAGACAGCGTAGATACAGACTAGACAGCATATTTACAATGTTTGCCATGGACATTTTTCTCAGGGAGTCGCTCAAGAACATGTTTCAGACAGTGAAGACCCTGACAGGTAATATGGGCGTGCATTGTTTGCATTGCAAAATATACTTTTCTCACAGATACGCTCAAGAACAAATTGGTCAGCGTCTGGTGTGTTTGGTTTCAATCTGGGCTTACACTGTTTTCATTCAAAAAGGTCACTGTCCCAGGGAGCTGTTCCAAAAACAAATGTTACTGATGATAATGAGTTTGGTGGCAGACAGTGCAGACCCTAGTCGCTAATCTGGGCCTACATTGTTTGCATTTCAGATTATCCATGTCCCAGAGAGCCGCTCGAGAGCAAATGCAACAGATAACGATGAGGTGAGAGTCCAGCAATGCAGACACTGGTTAATCTGGGCTTATAATGTTTGCATACCCAGAGAACCGCTCAAGAACAAATTCTGTCAAATGAGATTCTAACAACGCAGACCATATTGGCTGCTATAGGTATACAATAGAATCCATCTTAAGCGTTCATTAATGTAAGGTCAAAATATGGATCTGTAAGACAGGTGGTAGCTTAAGGCAGGTCAAAAGTAATGCAGAAAACTCCTATATGACAGTATAATCCATGACGGCTGATTGTCGTCTACATTAGTTGCAATATCCCTTTTCCCTGACCGTTTGCTCATTTGTATTTTGCTCATTATACATAATTGAAATAAAAACACTATATACCAGTAAGCATTTGTTACGCCATCTATAACGTATAGAATGGTGGTGAAATCAGTAAAATACAGTAACATCTAGCTGAAGCAACCGCAAAAGGGATCTAATAAAAGGGATCTAATTCAAAGCCTTACATGCATGAGATAGCTAAATGCAGGACGAAAGTTATTCAGAAAGATCCTGCAGGAGCTTTCTGTATTACTTTCATCCTGCATTAAGCAACGACCTACTTGAAAAACACTTATGTGTTTTATGTGCTTGCAGAAAGTGTATTATGTATTTCAACCCTTAATGTATTGGCAAATTAGAACTTTGCAATCAATGTAGACTCAGATCAAACTTTTCATAAGGGATCATTTTATAAGGTTCTGCACTGTTTATGATAGAAAGCATTTTCTTCAGTGATAAATTTTGATACAATTTTTTGTTTGATTAATATTCAGAAAAGGGGAGCCAATTTCAACAATTTAGTCCATAATACGCCTTTCTATGGGTTTTTTTTTTGCAAAAAGAGCAGACCCAGATCAGACGGCTCATATAGGAGCCATCTGATCAGGGTCTGCTTTGTTTGCATATGAAATTCTACAGTTTCTGCCATGGCCAAAAGTTCCCGTGTCAATGTGCTATTAAATATAATCTAATTAATATTCATGACGCTATTGTTTCTTACATGAACATCCATGGAGTAAAGGGTTAATTAGTCAGGAGATTAAGATTTTAGAATTGATCGACCTTCGAATCTGTAATCACCTTCTTAATTAATTTTCTAGGACGGGCTACCGGGATTTCGCTTCAAAGACAAGGAAAAGAAAGTTAACCGATCAAACTTGAATTTTAAAATGATCTGGATCTACTCTGTTTGTTTATGGAATGATATTCTACAGTTTCTGCTATGGTAAGTTGTTCTTGTGTTCATATGCTTTTATGAAAAATAATCTAATTAATATTCATGACGTCATTATTTCTTACAGTTGGAGTAACATATTTTCAAAAGTAGCACCGGTATTTGACGTTACGTCTATCCCTTTCCTCCATGAATATTCATGTAAGAAATAATGACGTCATAGGTGTTAATTGCTATAATAGCATATGAACACGGAAAGTTTAAGCCAGTGCAGAAACTGTTGAATCATATATCGAGGGTTTGGTGCAAAACTATTCCAAGTGAAGAAGTTGGAATAGTTTTGCACCAAGCCCTCGATATATACTATATCATAAGCAAATAGAACAGACACTGATCTGAGTCTACTCTGTAAAAAGTAAACATGTATTTCGGTCAGATATTTCATTCTTAAGTTCCCCTAATGGCAAATAAACCTGTTGTGTACAAGGAAACCTTTTTATTTTATCTCTATTCAGAGCTACCGAAATACTAAACTGGTCATTTCTCCAGCTATACTGTGACCACTCTTTATCCTATATTGTGACCACCCTTTAGAATCGTCTCGAAGTGGTCACAGTATAGGGTCTGGTGGAGAAATAAAGGAGCTGTTTTTGAAGATGTTTGACTTTACGCAACTTATTTAGATCTCCAACCTTTAACCTTTGACCCTTAAACCCTTTCTTCCATCAATACGCCTTTCCACGCCTCTGTAAAAGTTACTTGTTGAAACCATTGGTTTCTATACTACACACTAACATTTTTCTTTTCTGTAGTTAATGCTCCTTTTCGGTAGTTTCATTCAAAGAAGCTGTGTCTAAAATAGCCTATGGAGGAAAGGGTTAAGGGGGAACTTATAATTGTTGCAAACAGTTTGGATCTAGATCAAACGATGCGTGTCAGAATCCGGGATGTTTACCCTCAGACACCTAATATCCCCTCTCCGGCAGTTTGTAAAACTGAATAATTCAACCTGGCGCCATTTTGTTAACTTGAATTTGTTTACTTTCTAAAATGGCTACAATTTATGTAAACTTTTCCATATTTCATTATAACTATTTTGTCCATGGATATGCAGTAGGTATTGGACTTTGATATAAACAGAGAACAGGGACATTGTTTCAGTACTGTTTAATACATATTTTAAACATACAGCAGAACCTCTTTATAACAACCATAAGAAATAAACATTGGTCAGTAAGAGCAGGTGGTTGCTTAATGCAGGAAAGCTTCACTTTCATCCTGCATTTAGCTACGACTGTATTACCTTCGTCCTGCATTAAGCAACCACCTGCTTATGAAGACAGTTATGTTTGTTTATTAAGTGGTCGTACTAGAGGGGTTCTTCTGTATTATATTATTATTATATCATTCTTGTCTTTCATCCTTCATCTGATGAATATACATGTAAAATATAATCACACGATGATGAGATTAATTTTTATATAGGAAATTTTATATAGGAATTTTGATCATGACGCGAATTGTAGAATCAAATCTATAGGCAAACAGAGCAGACCCTGCTCTATAGGAGTCGTCAGATCTGGGTTTTCTGTTTGCAAATGCATGGAAAGTATTAAGCAGACTTTTTTCTCATCTCAAATGAAACGATCACAACAGAACATCTAGAGGCCAATAAGTATAATGCAAGTAAGGCATACAGCTGAGACCCTCTAAAGCGACCACTCAATGAATAGACACTAGTGTCAAGTAAGACATACAGCTGAGACTTTCTAAAGCGACCACTCAATGAATAGACACTAGTGTCAAGTAAGGCATACAGCTGAGACCCTCTAAAGCGACCACTCAATGAATAGAACTGAGACCCTCTAAAGCGACCACTCAATGAATAGTCACTAGTGTCAAGTAAGACATACAGCTGAGACCCTCTAAAGCGACCACTCAATGAATAGACACTAGTGTCAAGTAAGACATACAGCTGAGACTTTCTAAAGCGACCACTCAATGAATAGACACTAGTGTCAAGTAAGACATACAGCTGAGACTATCTAAAGCGACCACTCAATGAATAGACACTAGTGTCAAGTAAGACATACAGCTGAGACCCTCTAAAGCGACCACTCAATGAATAGACATTAGTGTCAAGTAAGGCATACAGCTGAGACTTTCTAAAGCGACCACTCAATGAATAGACACTAGTGTCAAGTAAGGCATACAGCTGAGACCCTCTAAAGCGACCACTCAATGAATAGAACTGAGACCCTCTAAAGCGACCACTCAATGAATAGTCACTAGTGTCAAGTAAGACATACAGCTGAGACCCTCTAAAGCGGCCACTCAATGAATAGACACTAGTGTCAAGTAAGACATACAGCTGAGACCCTCTAAAGCGGCCACTCAATGAATATAACTGAGACCCTCTAAAGCGGCCACTCAATGAATAGACACTAGTCTATTTAACCCATTACTCCATAAGTGCTTTCTACACATTTGCAAACATAGTAGATCCAGATCAGATGGCTCCTCTAGGAGCTTTGTTTGCTTATAAATCAATATAGAATAGATAATATATTTTATACCATGGTGTCATTGTAAAAGATAATCAAATATGATATACAGATAGATAGAATCTTTATTTACATATCCTCAATACACATTCAGTAACTATAAAACAAATACAATAAATATTTCAATTAGTGCAGAGCCATGCCATAAATGAATTATAGAACAGAACAGAACTGTCAAACAGCTTGATCATGAGAAGACGCCAAGTTAACCCATTACCTCATAGGCTATTTTTAGATACAACCTCTTTGAATAAATCTGCCGAAAAGGAGCATTAACTAGAGAAAAGGAAACATTTAGAATTTTGTAGTTTGAAACCATTGTGATTAATAGAGCATTTGCTCCTATAGGAGCAAATGCTCTATTTATCACAATGGTTTCACAAAGTGACTTTGACAGAGTCGTCAAAAGTCGTCAATATGAGGGTACGGGTTAATTTCTCAAAACTAGAGATATGAGAACTGGCAGCATGTTCCTTACTTCTTAAAACAAAACAATTATAACACAAAATACAAAAATAGCTCTACAATTTAACAATTTAGGAACTTATACAAAACAAACAAAACAAAGTTTGAGAACTAATACAAAACAAAAATTACAACATAAAATACAAATATAGCTTTAGTTTGAGAGCTAATACTAAACATTATTATACTGCAAAGTAAAATCCTCACTTCTGATTGGTTAACTAGCCGTGTACATAAGTCCATGTACCTTGTGAGCTGACAGGGTACATGGAAATTCCCCATGGTGGGCCCCACGTATGATGATCAGAAACCAAATGACCGACTTTTCGACTCGGCTAAACAGTAGCAAAATTCAAAATAAATAACTATTCATACGTAAAGGAAAAATGCAGAAATGAATTAAAAACACTTTTGGTTTGAAATCACCAATAAAACAGCTTTTAGAGGAGTTATTATATCCTCCATCCATCTATTATAACACGAACGCCGATGAAATACAATACGCACACCACTTCAGATACCTTCGGGTAGAAATAATGTATTGGGGCGCTATTACATGTAGGGGAATTATCATGTTTAGTGATTAAATATGACAAAATGGATTTATATAAATTATCCGAACCGTAAAACTTTGCAGTATAATACATTCGTTATACAGTTCTTTCCCAGGGTACATGACGATTTATTCCCGGCTGGTAAAATCATGTAACCCTCGCCTAACGGCTCTGGCAAAATGATTTTCCTCAGCCGGGAATAAATCGTCAAGTACCCTGGGAAAGGACTGTATAACTAATAATATATACATATAAAGAAATCATGCAATCATATTTGAATTATAAAAGACTATAACTACAAGTATATAACAATACTTTTCCATACATATTGCACTAGATCTACATATAAGTTGAAGAGTATAAAGACTCTGTTAATCTAACAAACACACACAAATACGCACATTTACGAACACATATCTGTTTGATTAAAAACTACGTAAACCAGAAATAAGATAAAAACTGATTTGAGAAAAAATGCCAAACAATCCATATTACAAATGTTCTTAAGAAAACGATTATCACCTCAAATCAGATTTGGGATAAACTGATTAACAGAGACTTTATACCTGAAATAAAAGACAAGGACTTAAATATGTGTTACGGCATTATTTACAATCTAATATATGAACATTAATTCAATTATTGCACATGGAAACTGGAAAAAGGCACCCCCTTATAAAATGTTCATAAAAAACATGAAATGAACTTGGGATAAACTGACTACTAGAGACTACATTAAGAATAAACCTCCGACTAGATAACAAAAGAACGTCAACACTATTTACAATGTTCACTAAAATTGGACATATTCACCATAATACAGTAAAGGGTTGACATGGATTAATACCAAACAATTGATAAGACAAGTTCTCACAAAAATATGTATGCAGATAAAAAAGCTGCAGATAAAATTGTCATTTTTCCACCAAACGATTCTAAAGAGTGGTCACAGTATTGGGTGGAGAAATAAAGGAGCTCTTCTTGAAAATCTTTAAATGTACGCACCTTATCTGGAGCTTTGTATGTTCAAAAACAATGAAAGGTTAATGAGGTCACTATATAAATTATCACCATTTAACCCCTTCAGTGTGGTAAAAAACATCTAATGCCCTTTGCAAACAATGTAGACCCAGATAACAGAGCTACCAAAAGAAGCTCTCTTATCAGGGTCTGCACTGTTTTGTTGTTAAACTCTTTAAAGATTCACTGAACATTCACAGTAAGACTGACCTGTTTAAAATTTGGAATGGACTATTTGTTAATTCAGCACTGAAAGTATTAACGAAATATATATATACATTTTTTTTAAAGAATTGTTATAACCCAAACAAGAACGAACAAGAATTCTCAAAAACGTTCCAATAAAAGGAGTCTTCAGGGTTGCAAACAGTGTATATAAGAGCATGCCTATAGTCACCATGCAATGAATAAATGGGGGAGACATAATGATATTTGTGATGGTGAACAAGTGTTCCCAGTTTCAAAGGATTATGTTCCCAGTTTGAAAAGCTTTATCTCTCAGGGTTATGTAAATAAGTATTAAAATTTGGCCTAAATACAGAACAGGGAAAAGGAAAGTTAAACAGTAACACCCCTCTAAACTGGATGTTCCAACTTAACATCAATATTTGTGTAAGTGTCTTAAAGTTAAACAGTAACACCCCTCTTAACTGGAAGTTTCAACTTAGCATCAATATTTGTGTAAGAGTCTTAAAATTAAACAGTAACACCCCTCCAAACTGGATGTTCCAACTTAGCATCACTACTTGTCTGTAAGACAGGTGGAAGCGTAACACATTACCTCATAGGCTATCTTTAGACCCAACATCTTTGCATGAATCTACCAAACAGGAACATTAACTAGAGGAAATGAACATTTATAATTTTCGAGCTAGAAACCATTGTGATAAATAGAACATTTGCTCCCCTAGGAGTTTCGGGAAGAGACGTTTACAGAGGCGTAGAAAGGCGTATTTATGGAGGAAAGGGTTAAAGAAGGATGAAAGTTATACAGAAAGCCCCTTATTGGTTGGAAAATGTTAAACCCTTTCTCTAATGTAAATGCTGTTTGGCACCTTTGCAAACAGTAGATCCAGATCAAACAGCTACTGTAAGAGCCATTTGACATTTGCAAACAGAGTAGACCCAGATCAGTGAGCTACTGTAGGGGCCATTTGACCTTTGCAAACAGATTAGACTCAGATCAGACAGCTACTGTAGGAACCATTCGGTATTTGAAAAAAAGGGTAGACCCAAATCAGACAGCTGCTGTAGGAACCATGTGGCCTTTGAAAGCAGAGTAGATCCTGATCAGACAGCTACTGTAGGAACCATTTAGTCTTTGCAACCAGAGTAGATCCATATCAGACAGCTACTTTAGGAGCCATTTGACATTTGCAAACAGAATAGACCCAAATCAGACAGCTGCTGTAGGAACCATGTGGCCTTTGAAAACAGAGTAGATCCAGACCAGACAGCTACTGTAGGAACCATTTGGTCTTTGCAACCAGAGTAGATCCATATCAGACAGCTACTGTCGGAGCCATTTGACATTGGCAAACAGAGTAGACCCAGATCAGACAGCTCCTGTAGGGGCCATTTGACCTTTGCAAACAGAGTAGACCCAGATCAGACAGCTACTGAAGGAACCATTCGGTCTATGCAAACAGAGTAGATCATGATCAGAGAGCTGCTGTAGGAACCATTTGACCTTTGCAAACAGAGAAGACCCAGATCAAAAAAACAGCTGCTGTAGGAACCATTTGACCTTTGCAGAGTATATCCAGATCAGACAGCTGCTGTAGGAACCATTTGACATTTGCAAACAGAGTAGATCCAGATCAGACAGCTATTGTAGGAACCATTTGACCTTTGCAAACAGAGAAGACCCAGATAAAAAAACAGCTGCTGTAGGAACCATTTGACCTTTGCAGAGTATATCCAGATCAGTCAGCTGCTGTAGGAGCCATTTGACCTTTGCAAACCGAGTAGATGCATATCAGACAGGTACTGTAGGAACCATTTGACATTTGCAAACAGAGTAGATCCAGACCAGACAGCTATTGTAGGAACCATTTGACATTTGCAAACAGAGTAGATCCAGATCTGACAGCCACTGTAGCAGTCATTTGATCAGAAACTGCTGTTTACTCAGATATGATTTTACAGTTTATTAATTGACCAATATACAAATGCAGTTAAGTAATTATAGTCTGCAAAGGGTTGCGATTATATGAGGGAATTGGTTATAGATCTGTAGCCGGGTAGAAATTGCGGTGAAACAGTTCAGTCATATGTTTTACTGTGTGGCTTGGTAGCTCAGTCGGTAGAGTGTTGGCATGGTAAGCCAGTTCGAGTCCCACTACCTTAATCTTATAATAATAATAATAATTCAAAAAACGAGCTAAAAATTTGTCCAAAGTGGAGTAAAAAAATAAAAATAAATAAATAAAATAAAGTGCAGGATTTTCATACATCAATGAAGAACATAACACAAGGCATGCTTTCGTTTCATACAATAGTAAGATGCAAATAAAAAATCTAAAAATGAGTCTAAGACTAGTTACTCAAAATTTTACAAAGACTCTACCTAGAAAAAAGTAGTTTGCTCTCAAAGCAAGATCGAATGAGAAATTGGGAATCAGTTACTAAGGAGATATAACATCAGAATATTTTAACACAGTTGAGTTAGTTTTACAAGGGGTACAGGTGTGGAGGTGCAATGGTTATGGGTTAAATATTAGTATTAACAGTGCAGTGTTAACGAGACAGGCAAGGAGATGTATTCTAATATTCTGACAGTATCATCCATCAAAGACAGAAAATATGTAGTCCAAATCCTATAGGCAGAGTCTTGATAAAAGACAAAAACGTAGTTAGTAATTATGTTTGAAATTCAGTTTTTATGGAAACATCTCAAAAACTTCAATAAACTTTGAAAAACTTCAAACATTTTCTTCAAATTCATCAGTGTAAATTTTACAATTAAACTACAAACACTGACAGACTTCTTCGCCCCCAGTGTAGAAAGGTCAACTCATTACTTAATGTTTTATATGGATCCAAATTGTTTGCGACTCGGCTGGGACTCGAACGCAGAGTCTCTGGCTTACCATGCCAACACTACCGACTGAGCTACCAAGCCACACAGTAAACCCTATGACTGAACTGTTTCACCACAATCTCTATCCGGCTACATATCTTTAACCACTTCCCTCATATAAATGCATTTTCACAAAATTGCAAACAGTAGACCCAGATCAGGCGGTTCCTATATGAGCCGTCAGATCAGAGTCTACTATATTTGAGCCGTCAGACCAGAGTCTACTATATTTGCTTTGAACATGACACAGGAGAAAATAAATTCATTGAAAAGTTTACATCATAAAGTATACATGATGATATAATTTATTACTTGAGTATTGAAACAGGTAATAGGAATATTTAGGAAATCAAATATTTATCTGACACTGGAAAACCATACCTATATTGTGCCATAAGCAGACATACCCTGGTCAGACGGATCATACAGCAAATGTCTAGTCTGGGTCTACTCTGTTTGCAAATGTGTAGAAAACAGGCATATTTACGGAGTAAAGGGTTAAATTTCTCAAACAAACTAATTCTTACTGGTACTCATTAGAATAACAGCAACCGTCTAGTCTGTGTCTACTCTGTTTGCAAATGAGTAGAAACCAGGTATATTTATGGAGTAAAAGGTTAAATTTCTCTGACAAACTCATTCTTGCTGGTATTCATTAGAATCAAAGCAACTGTCTAGTCTGGGTCTACTCTGTTTGCAAATGACTGTGTAGAAACCAGGCATATTTATGGAGTAAAGGGTTCAATTTCTCTGACAAACTCATTCTTGCTGGTACTCATCAGATTCGTCTCAAGCCAATTCTAGTGAGTACAAAAAAGATAGGAATTGGACAAGAATATAAATAATACATTTATTAACCCTTTTCTCCAGAGAAAAGGAAAATGTTAGAAGTGTGTGTCCAACACGCGAGTACCCTTTCCTCCATAAATACGCACTTCTACGCCTCCGTAATAACCACTTCTTGAAACCATTGTGATAGATAGAGCATTTACTCCTATAGAATCAAATGCTCTATATATCACAATGGTTTCAAACTACAAAATTCTAAAATTTTACTTTTCGCCAGTAAATGCTCCTTTTGGGTAGATTCATTCAAAGAGGTTGGGTCTAAACAAAATAGATTTTTAATGTAAAATTTGTATTTGTTAAAGACACATATTTGCTATATAATCTGCTTTCAGCTTTATCTACTACTAAACAAAAAAGAAATATGTCATATCGCATAAAATACTGCACGGTGCTCTGCCCCATACTGCAAATGTGCAGTTTAGCCATAAATCCCAATGTTTCATAGCTGTAAAATAAATTAGCGGGGATTGAAAACTGACGGTCCTTTACCATTTTTCACTTTAAAATCTAACACTGGGACTCGAACGCTGGGTCCCTGGGTTACCATGCCAACACTCTACCGACTGAGCTTCCAAGCCACACAGTAAAACATATGACTAAACTGTTTCACCGCAAATTCTACCCGGCTACAGATCTATAATACACTGATTTCTGTAGGTCAAGATATGGTGAAAACTGGCACCAAAAACTGGTCAGATGACCCTCTGGGCAGTCACCAAAGGACGCAAGGACAACGTATTGTCATGGGACGCCTCAACAGAACGTAGATAAAAGTCAGAAGAAGTAGAAATATTCCTCCAAGTAGCTACACTGAAAATATCGTCCAAGGGGGCATGATTGACAAATGTCCACCAGACAGAAACAGCCCTCCTTTTATGAAGGCAGATCTGGAGGAAATCAAGATCTCGGTCAGAAGGATCTAATAGCCTATCTGGAGCCTGAGTGAATTGGGATGTATTCGGGCAAGATGTCTAAAGACATGTCCCACTGATAAGGTCTAATAGCCAGCCTTCTGGGGTTCTGGGCTCCAATACTGCAGAGTATATAGAGCAGGAGCTGTTGTAGGAGCTGTAGGGACAGCAGGGGCCACATGTGCCATGGTTGGTGTTCAAACAGGAGTGACCACAGGCGACAAAGCTGTCGAGAAGGTTGAATTGACGACAGGCTGTCTATGTCTCTCAGACAGAGTCTGGCCTGATGCCGCGAATGTAAAAAAATATTTAAAAAGTATTAAAAAGTATTAAAGTATTAAGAGTATTAAATAATAAAAATAAAAAACATAAATAAAAATAGAATAAAAATAAAGAAGAAGAGGAAGGGGAAGAGGAGGATAAACTAACGGAAGCTGAAGGAACACAGCTCTTAGAATTACCCGCAGAAGCAGATTGTCTGTTGTGCTCTGGAAGGACATTTTCTGGTCTTTGAGACATAACGCTGGCAAGAATTGGCTCACCACCAGAGTTCCTCGGACCAGAGGGTTGCCTTCAGCGAAGGCCTCTGGGCTCCAATACTGCATGGAGCAGTTGTAACTGTAGCTGTAGGGACATCAGGGGCCACGGGAGCCATAGTTGGTAACCAGGGGGGTCAAGGCAGTCGAGAAGGTCGAACTGACAACTGGCGACCTATGCCTCTCAGAGTCTGGCCTGATGCCGAGAGTGTCTAGAGCTAGAGCTATACGAGGGAAAATAAAAACAGAGAATACAGAGCAGGAATAATTGTAGGATCTGTAGGGACAGCAGGGGCCATGGGATTCATAGCTGGTGTTAAAACTGGAGTGACCACGGGGGTCAAAGCTGTAGGATCTGTAGGGACAGCAGGGGCCATGGACGTCATAGTTGGTGTTAAAACTGGATGTTAAAACTGGAGTGACCACGGGGTCAAAGCGGTAGGATCTGTAGGGACAGCAGGGGCCATGGGAGCCATAGTAGGTGTTAAAAATGGAATGACCACGGGGGTCAAAGCTGTAGGATCTGTAGGGACAGCAGGGGCCATGGGAGTCATAGTTGGTGTTAAAACTGGAGTGACCACGGATGTCAAAGCAGTCAAGAAGGTCGAACAGGCTGCCTATGCCAGAACGATTCTTTCAAGACGGAAACGCAGTCATCCATCGCACCTTATCAGTGAGACGTGTCTTTAGACCTCTCACAAGCATACTTAACATCCTGATTCACCCAGGTACCAGACAGACCTATTATATAGATACCTCTGGCCAAGATCTAAATTTCCTTCAGCTTGCCTACATGAACAGACGGCTGTTTCTACCTGGTAGGTATTTGTCAATCATGCCTGTTGGATGATATTCTCAGTGAAGCTACTTGGAAGAATAACTGAATTTGTTTAGCTCCATAGGGCAATTATGAAATCAAAAATTAATTGTCACCATTTCTCAGAGCGAGAAGGGGTGGGGGAGTAAACTGACAGGAATTACCTGCAGAAACAGATTTACGTTTTGCTCCGTCAGATATAGCATGGGAGGACATTTTTTGTCCTTTGAGACAGCACGCCGGCGAGAACTGGCTCGCCACCAAAGTTGCCCCGACCAAAATAACTCACAGTGCAGGGCAAGGCTTCAGAATAACCATAGCAGCATAGACAACCCAGTTCATGTTACATGGAAGTGCTCGTAGCCGGCCTGACTGACCTTTGTCCAACTCACGGCAGTCAATGGATAAATAATAATGCTAGTCCAACACAAACGCACACAAGTCACAAGCACGGAAAAGACTGGAAGAATTTCTTAATAGTCTTTCAATCACTTTTGAGGGTAAACATCTATGAATCATTGGGATGGGTTATGGCTAAACTGCATATTCGCAGTATGATATTGGACACTATGTGATATTATATATGCTATAAAGATATAGCTAAAAGCAGATATTTTATCCAGTAAAGTATTTTACTATTGCTCCATTATCCCTTTACCTAATGCATATTCAAGAAACGGTTACAAGAGCAGACCTTGATAAGATAGCTCCTAAAGGATCCATCTGGTCTGGGTCTACTCTGTTTGCAAAGGTGTGTAAAGGTGTTTCTATTGATTGATTGATTGAGTTGGGTTTTATGGCACTGCAACAACTTTATAGGTCATATGGCACAGATACAGTAGAAAAGTTGCTGGATACATATCTCATTTACATCGAGATAAAAAAAATATGGGAAAAGGATCCAGAAACTAAACACCTGCTGGAGAATCAGAGATTCTATTGTATATTTCATAGTTAACCCTTCGCTTGCTGAATTTTAAAATACATTTCTCCTTTTTTACCCTAGCATTGTTGTATAATTACATATATCTTCACTGTGTACAAGTATTTCGCTGTGCAATCACTACTGTGGAGTGCACTGGTTGCACAATCAACTTGTAAATGGTGCAGACCCTGATGAGACAGCTCCTGCAGGAGCTGTCTCATCTGAGTCTTCACTATTTACAGGTAGGTATATTGACGTGAATAGCAAGTGAAGGATTAACCCATTTCCGCAAATTGACACCTTTTGATGCAAATACTCTTTATCACAATGGTTTCAAAACTACAGTTCTAAAATTTTCCTTTTCTCTAGTGAATGTCCCTCTTCGGTAAGATTTTTTCAAAAGAGGATGGATGTAAAAATACCCTATAAGGGAATGAGTTAAATAACTATCTATATTTATCTTTTTCAAAAGCTCATTTCATCAATACTATCGGAATATTGGATTTTGACCATTTACTCAAAAATTCACCTTTGCACACTTTCTGTCCTGGATAAATATTTGTGTGTTGATGAGTTATTTTTAAAAATACAATTTATATGCATGATGTCGTTATTTATTTCATGAATATGTATGGAGTAAAGGGTTTAATTACTAATGATCATAACAGAATTTTACGAAATTCATCAGCTGTTAATTGTCAATACCCTTCCCCTGTTCTATATTAATTCCAACTTTAATAGCTACTGAATAGTCTTGGACAAAATACTTATAATGAAATATGGAAGGTGGAACATTGTAGCCATTTTAGAAATTAAAGAAAACTGTTTATCAAATTCCATGAGCAAACAGGGCAGACACTGACGAGACGACTCCGATAAGAACCATCTGATATGGGTCTACTGTGTTTGCAAATGCATGAAAAAGTGTTTATATAAGGGAAAGGGTTATCAAGTCAACTAATCAAAATACAGCAAAACCTTGTAAATTCAAACTTTTAGTGAAGCAAGTGGTTGCTAAATGCAGGGTGAAAGTCATTTAGAAAGCTCACAGGAGCTTTCTGTATAATTTTCATCCTGCATTAAGTTTCAACCTGTCTTAACCCTTTACTCCATGAATATTCATGGAAAAATAACACCATGAATATAAATTTGCTTTGTTCTGATAACAGCACATGGTCACAGGAATGTTTGGCCATGACAGAAACATCATAGGCAAATAGAGCACACCCTGATCAGATAGCTCCTACAGTAGCCATCCAATCTGGTTCTACTCTGTTTGTACAAAGGCGTTGAAAGGCTTACGGAGTAAAGGGTTAAAGACTATCACTAAGTTTTATGATTACATGAACCAAGAATCTAACACCACGTCACACGCTGTAGGATCAGATGCTTAACACATTCCCTCATAGGCTATTTTTAGTTTTTAGTATATTTACCAAAAAGAGCATGAAAGATTTTTTTAGAATTGTGTTGTGATAAACAGTGAATCTACTACTATGGAGCAAATGCTTTATTTATCACAATGGTTTACAGAGGCGTCAAAAGTCATCAATATGAGGGAATGGGCTAATATTTCATAAGCAAATCATATATGTCCATTGATGAAACATGTTCTTGAATCATTTCTCTTCACCCTTTCACTGTTTTATATTCATTCCAATTTTAATACCTACTGAATATTCTTTGACAAAGTACTTATAATCAAATATGGAAGGTGGAACATTGTAGCTATTTAAGAAACTAAAGAAACAGATCTATCAAATTCCATTAGCAAACAGGACAGACACTGATGAGACGGCTCCTATAAGAACCGTCTGATCTTGGTCTACCTTGTTTTTAATTGTATGAAAAAGTGTTTATATGAGGGAAAGGGTTAACAAGTCAACTAATAATAATAATAATAATAATAATAATAATAATAATAATAATAATAATAATCAAAGCAAAACCTTGTGAGTTCCAAATTTTAGTGAAGCAAGTGGTTCCAATCTTATTAAACAGTACAGTCTATTCAGTATGAACACGTACAGATTTCTCAGTATCTTTATAAATGTCAAACAGTGCTGATATCGGTCCGAGTCCCATCCTTATAAATGTCAAACAGTGCTGATCTGGGTCCGAGTCCCATCATTATTATTGTCAAACAGTGCTGATCTTTGTCCATGTCCCATCTTTATTAACCCTTCGCTTGCTGAATTCAAAAATACATTTCTCCTTCTTTACCCATGCCCTATTGTATAATTACATATATCTTCACTGTGTACAAGTATTTCGCTGTGAAATCATTGCTGTGGAGTGTACTGGTTGCACAATCAATTTGTAAATAGTGCAGACCCTAATGAGACAGCTCCTGCAGGAGCTGTCTCATCTGGGTCTTCACTATTTACAGGTACGTATATTGACGTGAATAGCAAGCGAAGGGTTAATGTCAAACAGTGCTGATCTGGGTGTGAGTCTGCCAAATAACACAATTTCCATATCCAAGGGGTCATTGCTCATATCTTTATTAATGTCAAACTGCTGATCTGGGTCCGAATCCCATCTTTATTATTGTCAAACAGTGCTGATCTTTGTCCGTGTCCCATCTTTATTAACCCTTCGCTTGCTGAGTTCAAAAATACATTTCTCCTTCTTTACCCATGCCCTATTGTATAATTACATATATCTTCACTGTGTACAAGTATTTCGCTGTGAAATCACTGCTGTGGAGCGTACTGGTTGCACAATCAATTTGTAAATAGTGCAGACCCTGATGAGACAGCTCCTGCAGGAGCTGTCTCATCTGGGTCTTCACTATTTACAGGTACGTATATTGACGTGAATAGCAAGCGAAGGGTTAATGTCAAACAGTGCTGATCTTGGTCTGAGTATGCCAAATAACATAATTTCCATATCCAAGGGGTCATTGCTCATACTGTATCTGTGTTCTCCTGTAAAAAAAAATATGCGTATTCAAAATACTTAAATTGTCATTTCTCCACCAAATTCTATGTTGTGACAACTCTTTAGAATTTAATCTATGCATCATATCTGGGGCTGTTACCATTTATGTTTCTGGTCAGGATCTGTATTAGCAGCTGTAAACTCAGATGGAAATGCATTTGTTGTTCTGCACTATTTGTGTTAACCCTTTACTCCATAAATATGTCTTGTATCGTCTTTACAAATGATAGGTGCGGTCAAATCAGGGTCTTCTCTCTTTGCTTATGGAATTGTATACAGGAAGATCTAACTCTATAATTTCTGCCACAGTAAAAATCTTGTGTACCATTATTAAATTTCAGCTAATAAAATTTCAGCCAATGAATATCAATGATGTCATTATTTCTTAATGGATATTCATGGAGTAGAAGGGGTGTATTGCAAATAATAGACATATCATTTCTCCACCATTTTCTCTGTATCGTCTATCAAGAAAATTCTTTACAGAGGTCACAATACTCTGCTGTATATAAAGTAATGATATGCCAAAAGGTCTCGTCTACTTAACCCTTTCCTCCATAAATACGCCTCTGTAAAAGTCACTTTAAGAAACCATTGTGATAAATAGAGCATATGCTCATTTTGGATCAAATGCTCCATTTATCACAATGGTTTCAAACTACAAAATTCACAAATTTACCTTTTCTCTAATTAATGCTCCTTTTCGGTAGATTTTTCAAAGTGGTTGGATCTAAAAATGAGGTAATGGGTTAACCCTTACAATGGGAGACACCAGTCACTAATGCTTGGTTTGGTTTTATCAGGTTTTAAAGATTAATAAAACAGTCCAGTTCAATCTTGATTAAATTATACAGCAATAACTTTACCTTAACAGATATTAAACTGACTGACTGCATCATCTCATCTCAAATCCACCTAAGAATCCCCATTGCCTTGGAAGATCATGGCAGTTACATCTCTGGTGAGGAAATGCTTGAAAAAGAACAATAAATGTTAAGTGTCCTTAGAAAGCCGGGCCTGTTGTAATAAAGCAAAGTATTACCAAACACTCAAAATATTACAAATCAGATGCTTGAGAATGAATGCAATGATTTCAAAAGCATAACTTATAACTGACCCATCCTCAGTCATACCAGAGTAGATACAGATCCTGATGATAGGACAAGTACTGTCTCATTTGGTTGCGACACTGTAAGCAGAGGTCATCACAACTTCTCCCGCTTTTTCATTCATTTGCAATAAGATTAGACCCAGATTAGACAACTCTATATACAGTCTCTGTTGCATCAAACACATCCTATGTTCATTTTGCCTTTATCAAATTCAGGCATGAATATTCATCAGAAAAAGGGTAAACACAGTAGAAATTTGTATCTGGGTATACACGGCTTGCTTCAAACTCATCACAGTGATCTCCCTTGTCACTACGTATCTCTTCAGCGTAGCGATGAGGGGAGATAACTGCGTTGAAGGTTAGGCTTGCTTACATGTACTACAAGATACCATTCTCTCATGGGAAAAAACCCTTATAATGACAAAGATAAAGCAAGAATTCTATGTCAGTCCCAGTGCAATGGTTGTTTTTAACCCTTTCCTCCATAGATATGACTTTATATGCCTCTATAAAAGTCACCTGTTGAAACCATTGTGATAAATTGAGCATTTGCTCCTAAAGGAGCAAAATTTAATGCTCTATTTAAAACTACAAACTACAAAACTACAAAATTAAACTACAAAATTTTAACAGTTTCCTTCTCTCTATAGTTAATGCTCCTTTTGGGTAGATTTTCACACAAAGTGGTTGTATCTAAAAATCCTATGAGGTAATGGGTTAATCCTATCCCAGATAGAGAGGCATTTCCATGTATTTGCAAACAGAGTAAACTGTGGGAGCCATCTGATCAGGGTCTGCTCTGTTTGTTTTGATTCTCCCAAGGCCAAAATATCCATAGATATACAGCTAATAAATATTCATGATGTTATTATTTCTTACATAATATTCAATAGATAAATAGAAAACGTCAACATCGTCATCTTCATTGCCCAGACACTGGGCACTACAATCAAATGTCCAGTATGTTGACCCTTCGTAACCAAAGTAGACCATCATAATGGCAGAATGATGAACAGTCATTTTAGAAACTGTAGAATACTGAATCAGATCTTTATATTTCACGGTCAAACAAAGCAGTTTCTGACCAGACGGCTCCTACAGACAATGTTTGATCCGGGCCTACTTATCTGCAAAGGTGAATGTACATGTATGAAGAAAAGGGTAACACATTCTCTCATAGTCTATTTTAGATCCAGGCTCTTTGAATAAATCTACTGTAAAGGAGCATTTACCAGAAACAAAATAAAATTTTAGAATTACACTGTACATGTATGAACTTTTGAAACCATTGCAAGAAGTAGAGTATTTGCTCTTACGGAGCAAATGCTCTATTTGTGAAAGTTGTTTCTAAAAGTGACTTTTGCAGGGGCGTCAAAATGCGTCAATATGAGGGAATGGGTTAAATACCCTAACTACCCAAACTATTCAAAATGCGTCAATATAAGGGAGTGGGTTAAATACCCTAAATACCCAAACTATTCAAACACCCAATCTCCTCCCTCCACTAGTTTGAAGAGATGAATAATTCACTTCAGCCCAATTTTTATAACTTAAAATTAGACTGACATTGTAACAAACAGTGAAAACCCTGAAAGACGAACTCCCAAGAGAAGTTTGATCTAGGTCTGCACTATTTGCTTGTCTGAATAGTTAGGGTAATTAGGATATGGAATAAAATATTTACATCATGATTGCTACAGTTAATGATTTACCTCTTGTATCTCTTGTATCCTGTGGAGCTGCTGCATTCACTTGCAGTTTCAAAGCCCTCCGTGATGGACACTTGTGGGAGGGTTGGTGGATTGAGCTAGTACTTCAATCACTGTTAGCGGCTCCATAACATCATAATGTTGGCATATGGTATCATGACATTGACCACTTCAGTTAATCCTCAGGCTGAATGCTGAACTTACAGTATGGAATGATTGGTCCAGCAGTGTTCAACAGTAGGAGCCATTAAGTGTGAAAGGATCAGAGTTGCTAAAGGATTTTGAAAGACAAGCAGTGCAGAGCTTGATTAGAGGAATCCTCCAGGAACCTTCTGATCTGGATCTGAACTATTTGCAAATGACAGTCAACTCATTTCCTGCATTTACATGGTTAAATATTGAATAGCAGACTGGTGCTAATGAGACTTATCTGACCATGAGGGCAAAGAAACCAAACAGGGTTACCCTGTATATGGAATCCAGGCCTCAAAGGATAAGATGTACTAGAGGATCTTGAACAACAAACAGTGCAGATCCTGATCAGACAGCTCCTACAGAAGTCCTCTGATCAAAGTCTACATGTTTACATTATGCTTATTAACTTGTTCTCGACAGTCAAGGGGTAAACCCCATCTTAGACACCTCTTATGACCATACAAGGGTATGGCAGGGGACTCAACTCTCATGTCCATTCAAGTAAGCCTAGAAACCACGATGAGCTACAAACGACTGTAATGGTTTAAATATAAACTCATTCCCTCCTAGACTATTTTTGACTCAATCTCGTTGAATAAAATGGACAAAAAGCAGCATTTACTATAGAAAAAGAAAACTTTAGAAGTGTGTTATTTTGAAACCATTGTGATAACCATTGTGATACAAGGAGCATTTGCTCCTATGGTCTCACTATGGTTTCAACAAATGATTTTTACAGGAGTCAGAAGGCATCAGTATAAAATTTAGACCAGGCATCCCTTAGATAAAAATGGACTAATCCAATGTATAAACATGGGAGAATCAACTGGGCGCAAATGGGTTAAATGTGGAACTAGTACAGTTTTGGCTAATTCCGATTTAATAAAGCTTTTGAGAAATTATTGACGGTTTGTGAAACAGCATGGGTCTTGATGAGTAGCCAACTTGCTTGGCATCTAACCTGGATCCAAGCTTTTTGCAAATGCAGGTCAGGTCACATATACAATAAAATCCATCTAAACCGGAATTCTAGTAGAGAAGAATTTAGATACCTTTTGGCAGGTGGCTGCTTAATGCAGGATGAAAGTCATGCAGAAAGCTCCAAGAGGAGTTTTCTGCATAACTTTTACCCCACCTTAAACTCCCACCTGTCTCCATGACTGATATTTTACTAAATTAAATGTCCGGTTTAGAGGGGTGTACTGTAGTGGGATAGAGGTTAGACCAATTTTGACATGTTAACCATTTACCTTATGAATATTTTTGGAAGAGATAATTTCATGAATAATAATTAGCTACATGTATATGCTTACAATAGCACATGAACACATTTCGGCCACGACAGAAACTGAAGATTCCCCACAAGAAAATAGAAAATCCTGTTGGAGCCATCTGATCTGGGTTTACTCTGTTTGGGAAAGATTTAAGTTACCCTTTCCCTGTTCTATGTTTACTCTGAATTTAAATACATACATGTACTGAATATTCATGGACAAAATAGTTAATGAAACATGGAAGATGGAACATTATAGCCATTTTAGAAACAGATCTTTCAATTTCCATTAGCAAATAGAGCAGACCCTGATCAGATGGCTTCGAAGCTAACAACATGATTCTGCAAACACCTGCCAACAGACGATCAACTAGATTTGAAGCAATGGAAGTTTGGCATCACAATTTCTAAGCTTTATCTTCAAAATTTTGCCCACATCCCTGTATAACCTTACACATTTACACAGTAATCTTGAAACCGGTAGGTATCCTATTCCAAAATGGAACATCCAACCCTTGATACTTGCATGGGCTTGGAGTAAAGTCTTAGCCACTGTCAAGTGACATGAAGAAAACAATTCTCAATCATTGGCCTCCGTGATTTCATGGTGATTACAAGAAGAATGGTGGAGGGTTTTCATCTCCAAATTCTAAACAATGGATTTGTTCCTTGGTGTAGCATATATTGACATTGAAATACTGTACCCGTAAAAATACCTTTTGAATAAAAAACAGACTGCTGCATTTTGAAAATTTCAAAGCTGCCAATGGCTTAATTAAATAAAAACAATTAGAATGGGCAAAAAAGGAATTTAGAATATGGATATTAAGTTAGGTATAAGTTATAAGTGATAATGTTATGATTATGTTAAGTCAGTATAAACCGTGTGTGTTAAACAAGTGCTGTGTTAAAAGGAATATACATATTCTAATATCCTTCCACATGATAAAAGGGTTTTAAAAAAGGTTTCAGCCAGCAAAATGCATTTAAAATAATGTAAAGTTGCAGCCACTGTAACTTTAAGCATCAATGTCATGATGATAAGCATCATCACACTGTTAACAGAAAAAATATGTTTCTTCAAATTAATTATCTAGAAAAATGAAAATGAAAATCACCAATGCGTTCTTATCCCTACCAAGATATCATGGAGACCTTTGTTGGCCAATTGGCTTAACATTCAATTTAAACATGTGAATTTTTTATGAATTGCAAACCCCATGATGGAAAAAGGACACTTACAGATTTCAACATTATTGCATAACTAATTAAGGTTGTAGAAAATCTGAAGTGCATTTCTATGTCAAAGTACAGATTGAAAGAAAACAGTTTACCAACATGAGAGAAATTAATAACCCATAAGTGAATCGTCAGAAATTTGCCAGGCTTCTATAGCTTTACCCCTAATTGATCTATTGGTGTGTGGGTTTGCAGAATTTTGTTTTTGACACCTGCCCCTGGACCTGTTAAAATTGGTGACAGAACTTTTTGCAGGACCCTCGTAGCCTTAACTAAAGTGATGAATGTGTATGTGTGGATGAATATACGCTAGTCTCGTAGCTCATCAGTACATGCCAACTCAAAGTCTGACGTCAGTAAAACACTGCTACACCATAGCTCTCCTGAATTGACATTCCCAAGGCCTGACACAAGTCTAAGGCAGTTGAATCATAGCTTTCATGGACTAACATTGCCAAAAGTCATTACCAGTACAGACCAGCTGCGTCATAGCTCTCCTCGGCTGAAATGTGTGTTCCATAAACAGTATAGACCAGCTGCACCAAAGCTCTCCTTGACCGAAATGTCCATGGTTCTTTCATAAGTAAGGACCTGTTGCATCATAGCTCTCTAACATTTCCAAGGTCGGTCATCGATGTCTCATATTTGTTGTTGGCACCTAAAAGAAAATTGAATGCATTTACAGCATATTGTCCAATACATGTACAGTAATAATACTTTTGTAAACCGGGAGTCTAATAGAGAAGATTTTAGATATTTTTAGGCAGGTGGATTCTTAATGCAGGAGCTTTCTGCATAAATTTCATCCTGCATTAAGCTACCACCTGTCTCAACAACCGACAATTATACTAAATTGAATGTCCAGTTTAGAGAGGTTTTAGTGTAAATAAAATATGACATTTTAATTAGAAACAGTTTGGATCTAGATAAAAATGTGTGTGACTAAAATTGTTTAAAAATTCAAACTGTTTTAATAAAGCAACCATTTTTGCAAACCGAATAGCTAGCGAATGACAATTTTATTTACACACACAAGCTAAATTGTCTGGTATATGGATACTGTGGCAAATGCACACAATCTTTATTTGATTCTCATTGTTCTATCTGTTTGTTCCAAAACATATTTTTTTCTGTTAAAATTATTTTGAAGTGGGGTTTTCTTCAATTTCTTTTTTTTTCTTATAATTACTAGTAAGACTGGGCCTGGCTGAGAAATACAGAAACTAGTTGATATTTACTACATATTTACCTTTATTTTCCTAAAGGAGTCATCTGATAAGGGTCTGCTCTGTTTACTTTTGGAGTTATAGGTCTGGTTCTACAGATTCTGAAATGGCCAAAACATCCCTTGTTAATTGGCAATTATTAAAATGGAGCTAATAAATATTTAAGGTCATGAACTAGAGTTCATGGGTAAAGGCTACACTTTCCATATTTCAGTTTAGCTATGTTTACCAATAAAAATAGTACAGCCCATGCACTAAGGGTCTTAGTGCATTATAGTGACCTACCATTCATCCCGAAACTAGTTTAAGACCCGAAGCCGCTGTGGGCCTTAAACTAGTTTCGGGATGAATGGTAGGTCACTATAATGCAATTAGGCTCGGAGTGGGCTGTACTATTTCTTGTAGTACAAATGTATACCGCATCAGTTCTTTGTTCACGAACGTTTTTAGCAGTTCTGTCACTCCGTGAGTACCCCCTCCCCCCCCCCTCTCCCCCTCCCCCCCCCCCTCCCCCCTCCCCCCTCCCCCAACACACACAGTGACACAAACACACACTTTAATAAGCGTATTTCACTTTTTTCAGTCATATTAATCTGCTAAGCAATTATTGCATTTACTAAAAGTCCTAAAAACCGTTTTGTATCAATTTTAATCAAGCTTAATAATAATTATTTTTTTAGATCTACTCAGCCTTTTTTTCCTAAATAAATGTCTTGTACGGAAATGTATAACACCCAGTACATGTATACACAGTAGAATGTGTCTTAAGCGACAATTTATTAATTGAACATAGAAGTCTTAAAAAGCAGGGTTTGGTTTAATGAAAGGAACAAAATTGCAGAACACTTTTAAAGGAGATCATTTATTAGATATATATATTAGTACTTATATTTCAGGTGACTTATAGGCCCAGTGGGCCGGGTGTCTTACATATATTTTTGAAAATATGTTATTCTTGTACATGTACACATGTCACTATAATAAAATATTTACTTACTTATTACTTCCCTTTAGGACGATAAACATAACTAGTTAAATTATCTTTTTAAGAATGCACTAATGATGTACATATTTCAATCTAATAATAATAAAAGAATAAGTATTTTCAATGTATATTGCAATAAACTTGAATTAACTTTTTAAAAAGATGAGCCTTTTTATTTTAAGATTTATTAATATATTATTTAGAATGGCGAGAGTTGTGTTCAAGCGGAAGCTATCGGAAAGTACTGAGCGGGTACTATCGCAATTTTGTGTCCGATACATATAATAAGCAAAGAAGGAGCGTATTTGGATAAGGTATGCCAAAGGGGGCAATTTCGTGGATCTGCATGGTCTAAAAAGTAAGACAAATTGATTGGGTCGATTTAGTGTTATATTAGCCTATATACATGTACAAAAAAAATTGATTGGGTCGATTTAGTGTATATACAGTTTGTACAATATAACACTAAATCAACCCAATAATTTTTTTTGACTTTTTAGACCATGTAGACTCAAGATATGGCCCCCTGTGAGGTATACTACATGTATAAATATTGAGTAGAAATTGAAAATTGGGAGTAAATATAGAACAGGGAAAGGGTAAAAAACGGATGAGGAGTCGGTTGATGTCTATCTGTTTCTAACATGTTAACAATATTGGAAAAAAGCCAACTCATACAAAGAAGTTCATGTCTAGAGAACACTGTAAACAATGTGTGCAAACAGTATTGTACAAAAATACAAATACAAAGCACGAAAAATGGAGAGGCAGACCTGCAACTGACTACAGTTTTCCTTAGAAATCTGAAGGGGGGGGGGAGTGAACTTGTAAATAATTCAAAGCTTTATAGTTCATTGGCAAATCGGTATATACAATACCTTTGGCCATTTAAACAATGTAAATAATGTAGATACTGACAAGAGGGTTCCTAGGGAGATCTCTGATCAGGGTCTCAACTGTTTGTCATTTAACCCTTTACTGCAGGAATATTCATGTAAGAAATAATGACATCATGAATAGAGTGTTATACACATGTAATAGCACATGGACACAGGAAATTATGACCAAGGCAGAATGTGTAGAATCAGATTTATGCCATATCATAAGCAGAGTAGACACTGATCAGACAGCTCCTATATGAGCCATTTGATCTGTGTCGACTGTTTGCAAAGGTGTATTTATGGAGTAAACTCTAGTCCTCCAGCAAAGTCAATCTTCTTATACTAAACAGACTATTAAACAATGTATAAAAAAAGTTGCATTGTCTTGCTGCAGTCTGTGGTAGAAACACTTCGTGCTGGTGGATGACATCAGTTGTAGCAATGCAATAACATTTGTCATTTAACTCTTTACACCATGGCTATTCACGAAAGAAATTCATGAATATTAATTAGATTATTTCTTAAGATGGCATATTAACACATACAATGTGGTATATCTTTATTATTGCATATGCAACCGAACAGACCCTGATCAAATGGCATCCGTAGGAGCCGCCTGATATGGGTCTACTATGTTTGCAAAGGCATAGAAAAAGTATATTTATGGAGTAAAGAGTTAAAATTCTCTAGGAAATTCTCAGTCCAAGATCTATACTGAGTACACTGACAAACTTCATTCATCAATCAAAGGGTTACATGTAAACCTGTTCAGACTGAGGTCAAACAACTGTTTGAAGTAATTCTAAGGGAGGAAAATTAAATGGCCTCCACCGAGATTCGAACCTCGGACTCCTGGATACTAGTCCGACACTCTAACCACGTCGCTAAAGGGTTAACCCAACAGCAAGGCTGTTGGAGATGCCTTATATAGGCCGATCACTACAGTTTCAACAATTTTGCAAAAATGTGAAACTCTTTGTAAATAGTTTATATCCAAATCGGATTTTCACAAAAATGAACAATACTGTTCTGCACTGGACCCAATTTTATTTATACAACATATAAGGGATATGTTTAAACCTTTCCCTCATATTAATATGTTTTCAAATATTTGCAAACAGAATAGACCCAGATCAAAAGGCTCCTATAGGAACCGACTGATCAGGGCCTGTTCGGTTTGCTAATGGAATTTGAATGATCTAGTTCTTTATTTTCTAAAAGCACATCTGTATAAGTCACCTTTGTCACATTGTGAAAAATATTTAGAATTTGCTCCATAAGAGCAAATGCTCTATTTATCACAATGGTTTCAAACCTACACAGTTCTAAAATGTTCCTTTTCTCTGGTAAATTACTAAATGCTTCTTTTCATTATTTATTCAAAGTCTTTTAACCCATTCCTCCATTAATACGCCTTTCTATAGGAGCAAATGCGCCATTTATCACATTTGTTAAAAAAAAAAACAAAGTTCTAAACGTTTCCTTTTCTCTAGTTAATGCTCCTTTTTGGTACATGTAGATTAATTCAAAGAGGCTGGATCTAAAAATAGCCTATGAGGTAATAGGCTAAGGGGAAGGGTATAAAATAGCTTATGAGGGACTTGGTTTTCTCTTTCTTTAAATAGTTTATATCCAAATCGGATTTTAGATAACATTTGTGTTTTTTTTAAACAAAAAGAACAATAATGCTCTGCACTGGACCCAATTTTAGTGGTACAACAGATTAGGGGTAGGTATAAACCTTTCCATCATATAAATAATTACACACATTTGTAAACAGAATTTACCCAGATCAGAAGGCTACTGTAGGGACCGTCTAATCACGGCCTTTTCTGTTTGCTAATGGAATTTGAATGATTCGGTTCTTTATTTTCTAAAAGCACCTCTGTATAAGTCACCTTTTGAAACCATTGTGATAAATAGAGCAAATACTCTATCACAATGGTTTCAAAACTACACAGTTCTAAAATGTTCATTTGCTCTGGTAAATAAGCACCTCTGTATAAGTCACCTTTTGAAACCATTGTGATAAATAGAGCAAATGCTCATCACAATGGTTTCAAAACTACACAGTTCTAAAATGTTCATTTTCTCTGGTAAATTACTAAATGCTCCTGTTCAGTATTTATTCTAAGTCTTTTTAACCCTTTCCTCCATAAATACGCATTTCTATGCCTCTGCAGAAGTCACTTTTTGAAACCATTGTGATAAATAGATGAATGCTGGCAACCTGTAACAAGTTTTGCATGGCAACCATCACACAATTAGCATGCTGTCTTACAGCTCGTTGATGAGACTATGGCAAATATAAGACATAAGAAAACCAAACTGATTTTAACATTTAGAGCAAGGGGCAATAGTGCGTACTCAAATACTGAAATCGTCATTCTATACCAAACCCTATGTTGTGACGGGTCTAAAGAGGCGTCACAACAAAGGGTTTGGCGGAGAAATAAAGAAGCTGTTTTAATTTGGACAGCTATACTAAAACATGAAACGAACACAAATAATTTTACACTTACTCAAATGGCCCATGATGACGTTTTTAATGTATTGAACTATGTCCGTTTCCTATATTTTTGTTGTTTAGATCTATACAACACACGCGATGTGCATAGCTAAGAATAAGTTTTGAATTCGCGCAATGCTTATCACGTGATCTCGTCGTGTCCAATGTGATACAGACTGACCACATGTCACGAACATTCACACCTTCTCACGACTTTCGCCCCCAGTGATAATTAGTATTGATTGTTCGGGAATGAAATTGAACTTCAGCCCTTCTAGTTAAGGACAGGTACATGTACATATAACCATGCGATTGATAAGTGCCCCTGAGTTAACCCTTTCCCTGTTCTAAGTTTATTCCAAATGTCAATACATACTAAATATGCATGAGCAAAATAGTTATATAACTGATAATGAAATATGGAAGGTGGAACGTTGTAGTCATTTAAAAAAATAAAACAGATCGTTCAAATTCCATTAGCAAACAGAGTAGATCCCGATCAGACGGCTCCCATAGGAGGCCTCTGAGCTGGGTCTACTCTGTTTGCAAATGCATGAAACACGTTTATATGAAGGAAAGGGTTAACCCTTACCCCTTTTGCATTAAAGAGAACGGTGTCTGCTCCAAACGGGATGTGGTACAATATTGACTGGTTCAGATTTGAAAAGCTTTTGAGAAATTATTGACGGAGTGTCAAGCAGCTTGGATCCCCAGCGTCTCATCTGGGTCCTAGATGTTTGCAAATGCTAATCAGGTCTTGGTTAGCAGGCTAAGGGCTAACAAATCTTTACAGTGACTAATCCCTTAGGGGCAAAATCAACACTGGTGTGTTTTGAAGTGGTAAGGTACATGTTTTGAGTGAACGAAATGTACACCAAACCACCTAAATGTTTTATCCACGTGTTGGTCCAAGCAGCCTAAATGTTTTATCCACGTGTTGGTCCAGGCAGCCTAAATGTTTTATCCACGTGTTGGTCCAAGCAGTCTAAAGAATTATCCACGTGTTGGGCTAAGCAGCCTAAAGGTTGTATCCACTTGTTGGTCCAAGCAGCCTAAATGTTTTATACACGTGTTGGGCCAAGCAGCCTATATGTTTTATCCACGTGTTGGGCCAAGCAGCCTAAAGATTTATCCACTTCTTGGTCCAAGCAGCCTAAAGGTTTATCCATGTGTTGGTCCAAGCAGCCTAAAGGTTTATCCACTTATTGGTCCAAGCAGATTAAAGGTTTAATCCACGTGTTGGTCCAAGCAGACTAAAGGTTTATCCACGTGTTGGTCCAAGCAGTCTAAATGTTTTATCCACGTGTTGGTCCAAGCAGCCTAAAGGTTTATCCACTTATTGGTCCAAGCAGACTAAAGGTTTATCCACGTGTTAGTCCAAGCAGACTAAATGTTTTATCCACGTGTTTGTCCAAGCAGCCTAAAGGTTTATCCACGTGTTGGGCCTAGCAGCCTCAAGGTTTTATCCACGATGCTCTATTTATCAGAATGATTTCAAAAAGTGACTATTACAGAGGCGTCAAAAGGCATCAATATGCGGGAATGGGTTCACTGTATATTTAATGGCCTCTTCGCATTGCTAATAGTATAGATACAGATTACACAGCACCTCTATGATGAGATCTCCGGTCAAGTGTTAGCCAGTTTTGAAAGACAAATAACACCTTTCTACAGATTCTGATGGATGTTAAACAGTGCAGACCCCAAATGCTGATCTGAGTCTTTACTGTTTTCAGTGCAATTATACCTTTTCCACGACATAGGTGTCAAACACTGCAGACACTGGCAGGTAGTCTGATAGGTGTCAAACACGACATACACTGACATGTAGTCTGATAGGTGTCAAACACTGCGGACACTGGCAGGTAGTCTGATAGATGTCAAACACGACAGACACTGACAGGTAGTCTGATAGGTGTCAAACACTGCAGACACTGACAGATAGTACGGGTTTACAATATTTGTCTTCAGTGGCAATTCCTTTATTGATCACAGGGGTCTAAAAAAGCAGGTGATTGTTTAATGCAGGACAAAAGTAATGCAGAAAGTTAATAAAATTATAGAGCTTTCTGTAACACTTTTGACCTGCATTAAGCTACCTACTGTCTTACAGGCTCATCAATATACATTTTTGATGGCTGCTTAAACATGTTCTACTTTAATACACATGAGAACTGTTTTAAATATTTGTGGTCTGATCTTTAAGGTTCTGGACTTCTTGGCTGCCTCTTCAGTGTTTACAGTTCCACCGAGGATACCTACTACACGGCTCTGTACAACCTCGACACGGTTGTCTCCCCTCCCTTCACCCATCGCTTTACATATCTGGAGATGTTCACAGATTTTAGTTATAAGTTAAACCATCGATTTAACCCCTTTCGGGATATGGACACCACTTGACATCTTCTCAGAGTATACCCTAAAGAGACAGCTTATGAAAGAGCCGTCTGATCAGAGTGCGTCCATTTGCTTATAGAATATCATAGATCTCATTCTATATTATTTTGTATAGTTGTATACAGTAAAACCCATCTAGGCAGGACTTCTGGTAGAGTAGAATTAACACTTCTCTTGCTGTTCACATCAATTTACATGTACCTACCTGTAAATAGTGATGACCCTGATGAGACAGCTCCTGCAGGCACTGTCTCATCAGGGTCTGCACTATTTACAGATAGGTATATTGACATGTGAACAGCAAGAGAAGTGTTTATTGCGGTATCCGTCTCAATTGCAGGAGCTGTCTAATCAGGGTCTGCATTATTTACAAGTTGATTTTGCAACCAGTGCACTCCAAAGCTGTGATTGCACAGAGGCATATTTGTATGAAGTGAAGACACATGTATATGTAATTATACGACAGGACATTGGTAAAGGAACAATATATCTTAAAATTCAGGCATCACTAACTGTCAATGAGGGAATGGGATAATTACTACATGTAACAGTAACCATAAGGGAGTGTCAAATAATTGAATTCTTATCCCGTTATGAGAAATATTGTATACTTATATTTGAATCTGGTGTAATTTTGAAAACTAATGACCGAGTGTCAAACAGCTTGAATATCTAATTCTCTTTATAGCCATTATTTGGGTGTTTTATTGCGTGATTTTACAGTAGCCCCTACTGCTATAAAGATCTCGTTGTCACTAGCAACATTTTAACCCTCTAAATGAAAATAAACGGCATCGTAAATATTTATTAGTTTTTTTGGAAATTTATATTTGTTCATAAACACATGATCTTTTACCTTGATTATATAATCTATATAATTAAACACAACAAACAGAGTAGACCCAGTCAGACGGCTGCAAAGGCGTGAAAAGGCGTTCATATGGACATTTCGGTAAGGGCTAAACATTAACCGATTCGCAGGCAGTATAGTGGTCAGCTGGACCCATTTTCGTCTAAATAAAATGTTAGAGTGGGTGATAAACATAATGTCAAACAGTTTGAGGCACAGAGTTACTCATCTGGATCCAAACTGTTTGCAGGCTAACAAATGAAATATAAAGAACAAACGAGTTAAAAGCAAACGTTCAACGGGGTCAAACTAACCGAAAACTTTTCCCACCTGATAACCTCTTTCGCTGCCAATGTCGCGTCTGTGATTAACTATGCAAAATGTTTGGAATCCAGATGAGACGCCAAGTAACTTGTTTGATACAGAGAACGTTTTTAAAGGAAACAAATAAGAAACATCGAAAATGAACATTTCATTTTATAAGTTTGCAGACGACACAATTTGGCAGTGAAAGAGTTTAACACTCAACTTATGCTTTTAAAGGAAATTAAAGAAATTTAAAGTAGACGACAATGTTTGCAGACGAAACATATTTGGAGCCGAAAGAGTTAATTTCATGTTGTCTTTCTTTATACATGTAGTATCTGTTGATTGTTAGTGTCATCAGTATCCTAGCCTCTTCAGAACCAACTCATTCGGCACCTGATCTGGATCCACGCTGTTTGAAAGTAATAGTGATCTCATTATATTACTAACGGGAAAAGAAACAATTTATGTCACCATTTGGTTTGTTTCCAGGTCAAATGTTTGTTACCAGATACATGTATGCTGTAGTTAAGACGCCGCTTCGAAGGCGTCAAACAAGAGACGTAAATTAAACCAATTTAGGAAAGCTCCTTTATTTATCCATCAAATCCTATGCATTCTAAAGAGTGATCAAAACATATATGGCGAGTTTAGTACAATAGAAGCTGTCTTAAGCGGCCATCAAAAAGGTCTAATTATGAGTCTGTAAAGCAGGTGATAGCTTAATTCAACTCAGAAGTAATACAGAAAAATCCTGTAGCAATATGCTTGTCCTGCATTAAGCGATCGCCTATTTTTAGGACTCGTATGGTCACTAAATGAATGGCTGCTTAGGATAGGCTTTACTGTACTTGAACGCGTACCTTTGAATGTTCATTTGCATAGCGAAACCTTAACCTTTTCATAGATGGTTAAACCCAAACTAATAAGAAGGCAACCAACACAAGGACTATAGTAAATGACTTCTACACTGGACGTTCAAACTAGTCTCAGTATCGGTCACCTCTACACTGGCCATTCAAACTAGTCTCAGTGTCGGTCACCTCTACACTGGTCATTAAAACTAGTCTCAGTGTCGGTCACCTATACACCGGAAGTTCAAACTAGTCTCAGTGTCGGTCATCTCTACACTGGACGTTCAAACTAGTCTCAGTGTCGGTCACCTCTACACTGGCCGTTCAAACTAGTCTCAGTGTCGGTTACCTCTACACTGGCCATTCAAACTAGTCTCAATGTCGGTCACCTCTACATCGGACGTTGAAACTAGTCTCAATGTCGGTCACCTCTACACTGGCCGTTCAAACTAGTCTCAATGTCGGTTACCTCTACACTGGACATTCAAACTAGCCTCAGTGTCGGTCACCTCTACACTGGCCATTCAAACTAGTCTCAATGTCGGTCACCTCTACATCGGACGTTCAAACTAGTCTCAATGTCGGTAACCTCTACCCTGGCCGTTCAAACTAGTCTCAATGTAGGTCACCCCCACACAGGGCGGTCGACTACTTACCATTTAAACCTACCTATTTATTAGTTATACAATAAATTAACGACTTCATGAATATTTATATGATTTGATTTGGAAAGTCCAATGAAAAAAGTAATTGTTGGTACATAATGGCAGAAAGAAAAACATCACATCTGATTGTTACTCCATACGCAAACACAACAGACCCTGGGTAGACTGTTCCTCTGATCTGGGTCTACTCTGTTTGCAAAGGGTTGTAAAATAGCAAGTGGGTATAAAAGTGATAACCATGGGGTTGTAATACAAAATGAGGGATATTAATGTTATAAACATTAGCATGTAAAACAAAAAGTGGGAATTTAATGTTACAAACATTGGCATATAAAACAAAAAGTTGGGTATCAATGTTATAAACATGGGGTAGTAAAACAAAAAGTGGGATATCAATGTTATTTAATCATGGGTTGTAAAACAGCAACAAGTGGTATATTAATGTCCAATGGTGCAGAAAGAAATCTGTTTATGATTAAACAAGCCAATGCAGGGGAAAATGAATGCAGAAAACTCTTCTGGGTGCTTGCCGCACAGCTTTCTTCCTACATTAAGGTTACACATATCACCTGCATGAGTTCTTTACTCCATGAATATTTATGCGAAAAATAATGACATCATAAAGATAAGATGGTCATACAAAGGCAACTTAAAATAAAAGTAACAGGCATTCATGCAAGCATACTAGTTTAACAAGTAGATTAAGATAATCGCTAGTCTGGATCTACACTTTGTGCATGTGTCTAAAACTGGTCAGGCATTGTGCTGGGAATTTCTTACTGGGAAAAAATGAAAATTTCAGAAACTTGTATATTTTCAATCAGTAGAGCATTATGCTCCCTTTGAAAAAATACTCTATAGACTATATATTCAAACGGTTCCGAAATGTGACATTTACATATACGTAGAAAAGCCTCAATATAAGATAGTATTATAAGACTGAATAATTATAGGTTATTCATTGATCGCCCCCTGGAGGGGGCGATCCTATAGACTGTGATTGGGCTGCGCCTATGGCGCAGTCCCAATATGTGTTTATTCGGAATGGTGGATTTTTTGTCAATGTAGCACAAGTTTAAACTTTTTTCAATGAATAGTTCAAATCAACGACCGATAACTCTGCCAAGACATTTAAGCAGTTATGTGCCGTCGCGCTCTGTGATTACTCCCTTTTAATAATATTTCACTTTTTTTCAGTGGTTTTAATCAACAAATCAATTATTGCGTTTACTAAAATTTCTAAACACCTTTTTATCAATTTTAATCACGGCCAATAATTACTATTTTACTCATGAAAAAAGGACGAAAAATGCAAAAAATACACCATTTTTCTTTTAAATTTATTAAATTATATATTAATTAGAATGGACTAATTGTTTCGGACTGCTTTTTAGTTTAGAAATGTGTTGCCATAATTTAGGCCCTGATAAGCTTCATTATGACATATATGCCCGTATATATATATATATTTATAAATAAGTGTATGCCTAAATAAATAAATTTTGGACGCTGAGCTTTCTATGCTGCTGACCCATGTTGAACCTGAATGATGTTATCCTTCTGAATCACACAACGGCTAGTATTCCCTGATTTGACTTTTAATCACTAGTTGTAGTACAGCCATAAACATGTCATAGTTTCAAACCTTATGTTTTATTTGGCTCAAGACAGTGTCACATCAGAACGCCCGAAACATTTAAACAAGAGGGCCCTGATGGCGCTGATATCGCTCACCAGACAATCAGAGAAGAACATTTTCAAAGTTTTCACTATGTTTCTATAGAAAACTGGCCATCCCTAGAGTAGTGCCGCATTTTACCCCAGGGGGCATAATTCATATTACGTTTAATGGGGACTTCCATATGATGCTATGTTCATTGTCTTATCTAGCGATACGCACTTACGCACGTGCGTAACATCAATATGAAAGGTGAAAACATTATTATAACCAAAATGGAACAAAATTCGAAGGCTAAGGCCAAGACTTTGATAAACGTTCTCTTGCCATGTAAGTTTTAACCCATTCCCTTATATTGACGCTTTTTGATGTCTCTGTTAATGTCACCTTTTGAAACCGTTGTGATGAACAGAGTATTTGTTCCTAAAGGAGCAAATGCTCCATTTATCACAATGGTTTCACAACTACAATCCTCATATTAACGCCATTTGACGCCTCCGTAAAGGTCACCTTTTGAAAGCATTGTGATGTGAATAGAACATTTGCTCATAAAGGACTCAATGCTCTATTTATCACAATGGTTGCAACACCTGCCTACATACATGTAATTCAAAATGTTCTCGAGGGAGCATGCCCGCGGACGCTTGTAGCCAAGGTGCGTATATCGCAGTTACGTTACGTCCCTGAAAGGTGAGAGCCTTCCAGTTTCAGAGGACAAGATGTTTCAAAGTTGTCACTATACAATGTGTGTTTCTAAAGGAAACAAGTCAACTCTTGGGTATATGTTTCTGTATATGTTTCTGTAGCGGGCAAAACCCTACAGCAGGGGAGGCTTTACACGTCACCCACCCTGAAATCTTTGTTTTGCAAGTAATTGTAACCTACCGCAGGTATCTAGGTACTTCATATAGAAATAATATGGATTCTGGGTATACATGGCTGGCACAACTATTACCTAAACCTTAAGAAAATAACAAACAAGATCGTTCAACACGCCAAACCTATTACAACATACAACAACTGTATTATATACAGAATGTTATTCATTAAAATGGTTATATAAATCTGAATAAAGTTAAATACATTATATTTTTGTATACATTTTTGAAACTTTTAAACAAGATACCTATTCAAAATGCCTAAGAGAGTTTAGAAACATTGTACAATACTCAATACTCAAACAGCAATGAAGTCAAACTTTAGGAATTACCTCCCTTTTCCCGCATTACACATGTCAATTGAAAAAAACCCAACAAACTGGCTACACCTGGGGCGGGGCCAATTTTGACACCAGGGGCTTTCTCTATACACACTTTTGTAGAGAACCTGAACATGATGCTATGTTCCAAATATTAAAGCTGAGAACCTTCCAGTTTCAGAGGAGAAGATTTTCAAAGTGTTCACTATATGTTTCTATATAAAGCTGCATGCCATTCCTAGGGCTGACCGAATATGGACCAAGGGGCATACTCAATATAGATTATTAAAAAAATAACTACTCCTGGGGCCAGGTCAATTTTGACACCAGGGGCATAATTTATATAACTTTTGTAAAGGGCTGAACATGATGCTATGTGCCAAATATGAAAGCCGAGAACCTTCAATTTTCAGAGGAGAAGATTTTCAAAGTTTTCACTATATGTTTCTATATAAAGCTGGCCAGCCCTGGGGCGGGGTCAATATAGACCAAGGGGCATAATTAATATAGATTATGTAGAGGACCGGAAGATGATGATTTGTGCCAAATATGACAGCTTAGAACCTTCCCGTTTCATAGCAGAAGACTTTCAAAGTTTTCACTATTATATGTTTGTATAGAAAACAAGTCACTCATGGGACGGGGCAAATTTTGACCCCAGGGGCATAATTTATATAACTTCTGTAGAACACCTATAGGTGATTCTATGTGCCAAAGATGAAAGCTGAGAATCCTATAGATTCAGAGGAGAATATTTTGAAAGGTTAAAATTGTTGACGACGCACGCCGACTTCAGGCAATCACAAAAGCTCACTCTGAGCACTTTGTGCTCTGGTGAGCTATAAGGTCTGAGTTGGGTAATGTCATTAGGACCTCACCCAATATCCTGACAATGCATATGCACCAACATTTTACAATCAAGTATTCATAGTGGGATTGCTAAATTCAATATGCTTGAACGTTAATGTGTAGCTTTGAATAAACGAATAAGTTTAAACTACGTTTTTGTCTGCTTTTTGACTGTGTTTACTAAACGCCATTTACATGTTTATCTTTCCTTTTGATTGCGAAATATTTCCCTCTGCATCAAACCTAGCTACATGCAGACGTATTTACCAACTTTGTGCATGTTTTCTGTACATATGTTGTTTAGCCTACTTTTTTGTTGTATCCGTGTATGATTTTCACACATTCTATGTAACCATTTTGTACTTTTACATGTTTTTCATTCATTATGACATCAAAGGTTCCATAATTTCTTTCATAAACTACTTTTATATTAACCATAATAAAGAAAATATCGAAAGTATTATATAAAATGTTCTTTATACCACTGTATTTTAAAGTTATATAAAAATTGATTAGACGTTTCCATTAAACTACCGTGGTATGTCATCACAAATGTCAACATCAAAATCACATCCAATGATCTGTTGCATACATGTAAGTACCGTACACGAACTAAAACATAATTACAAAGTAACTTATTTTTGTCAGGTTTGCACTTTTTTAAGAGCAGTTATGAATCTCAGGACCACCTTTGTTTGGTTTATATTGTATGTTAATGTTTGTGTGATTCATCTGGCGTGTATGTACTTGTAATATTTTTTTCGATTTTGTTCATGTTGAAATCAGGTACTGGATTGTTTATGCATAATTATTGAGGTGCCAGTTTGGAAAGACCAAACCAGCTCTGCAAACAGTGTAATTATGTATCTCCCCCATATATAGGCGAACATATTGTTTTCGGCGTGGTTGTCCGTCCGTCCGTTTGTCTGTCTGTCTGTCTGTCGACCGTTTGTTTATCCGTCACAAGTCGTGCCCGTCCGTTCTGTATCTCAAAGACCAACCAGCGGATTTTGAAATAACTTTGCACAAATGGTCACCACATCGAGGCGACACGCAGAACCCATGACTCAAATGCGCCGGCTCAAGAGCAATGTCACCATTGAACATCAAAGTTCAAACCTGTAGCATTTCGTGTCCACTCTGCAAGTCCTACATGTGTGTATCCAATGAAAGATTTCCGTTTTGCTCAAATGCTCAGATCATAAATTAGAGTACAAGTTCTATGCCTAGGAAAGAATTTTCTTTAAGCTTTACTCAAATGTTTAGATCATAGAGGCAATCTGCAGAACCCATGCCTTCGTTGCATCTGCTCAAGGGCAAGGTCACGAGTGACAAAGTCAAGGTCACACTTGAACGTTAAAGAGTTCGAACTTTGCTTGGCAGACTTTTTAGTATAGCTGGGGAGGACAAATGCCTTCGCTTGTATTCTTTTTTTTATCAAGAACAACCATCTAGTTAACATTGTGTCTAGTGTGTATGTACATGTACATATTTTTCAACATTTTGTTAAATTTTAAGTGAAAATACTCAAGTAGGAAAAGACACACACAAAACGCAACCAACACCAAAACAACAATAGAAAGTTTGGGGCAATCATTATTTTCAATGTATTATTAACCCTTTCCTCCATGAATATTTATGTAAAACAATAATGATGTCATGGATATTAATTAGATTATTTTGCTATAATAACACATGGACACAGACATTTTTGGTTATGGCAGAAACTGTAGAATCATATATACATTATATTGTAAGCAAACAGAACAGACCCTGATCAGATGGCTCCTCTAGGAGCCGTCTATCTGGGTCTACTCTGTTCACTAAGGAATAGAAAGACGTATTTATGGAGTAAAGGGTTAAACAAACAAACAGTGTGGAAGCAACAGTAAAGCCCAGTTTACCTAAAACCTAAAATATAAATTGTCTAGCATATGTAGTTCAGAAGTTATGAAAAATTGTAATGACAGCCAAGTTTTCAAAATAATGACCTTGACCTTGACCTGATTTCAGGTATATTTATGTCGTCTGTAATTTCATTACCGAAGCTATCTGAATACCAAAGGTGAATTGCCTAGCGTTCGTGAAAATTAAGTTACAACACAATATTAAACTTTGTTAACAACAGCCACGTTTTCAAAATAGTGGCATTGACCTTGACCTAATTTAATGTATCCGTGTATCAAATGTAAGGCCTTCACCAAAGCTATCTCTATACCATATATGCATTGTCTAACATATGTCGCTCAGAACTGAAGACAAAATGTTGACGTTTTTCAATGATGGCCTACTTGTCAAAATAGTGACCAAGACCTTGAACTAATTTCAAATATCTTGATATTATCTTAAAGGCCTTTACCAAAACCATCTGTTTACCACCAAAGATGAATTGCCTAGCATTTGTAGTTCAGAAATTATAGCAATGATTGTTAAAAACGGCAAAGTTTTCGAAATAAAGACCTTGACTTTTATCTGATTTCATGTATCCTTGTATCAAGTGAAAGGCCTTTACCCAAGCTATCTGCCTATCAAATATGAATTGTCTAACTTAAGTAATCTATCAGAAGTTATAAGCAATGTTAAAGATGTTTGCTGCGCAAATTTCCGCAAAATTTGCGTTTCGAACTGACTTCAGAATTGGAATCTATGTACCTTAACACTTATTTAACGCTTAACAGCACTGTCAGTGAATGGTTGTCCCCCCCCCCCCCTTTAGAAAAATGAATTGCTACGGAAACCAACGGAACATTCTTCGCCATTGACCGGAATCTGTCGTAAGATTCAAATGTTTACACATGGGAAATAATCATTCGATGAACCTGTATGAGTTAGATCCCTTTGTCCGTTATATTTCACTGACACCAATGAACAGTATATTTAGCTTATTTGCATGTAAATAATATGTGGTAAGATGGGAATATTGTCTTATTTTCCTGAATAAAATATATTATGTAGGCCAACAACCAGTGCCAGCCATTGTAGATGTGGTAACAACCTAGTTAATATTCAAAGCATTGTTCCAAAATAGAATCGGAGTCATTCAGAACTTGGCCGAAGGTGTCCGCTAATTTCCGTTCAAAATCCCCGTTTCTAGAAAGGAGGCTCCTTTTTTAAGTTTTTAGCAGTATTCGGATAGCGATAATATTTAAATGAACAAATATATCCTGTCGAAAAATGGGTTGTAAGCATTATTTTCATTGTATGTATACCTGTACAGCTTCTGGTGTTGATTGATTAAGCAAAATTAATACGCATAATACATCTTTAATGTTTTGTTAACGACGGCACGCCGCCCACCCAGCCGCCCGCTCGGTTTTCGCCAAACCATAAGTTTTGTGTCTGCAGACACCTTACTAGCTTATCCTAAAGTCAGCTTAATTTGACTGTTTTTGGTGTATCTTTCCCCGTTTTTGTCGAGATATTGCACCGACACCTTATTTGGACACTATAAGCTAAAACCACTACCAACAACAGAAATCAAGTACTTGTAACCAAAATACTGGATCTGTTTACTGCGAACCTACACTTTCTTTATGTTATATTGACTTATATAATTTCTAAGACACGTTTTTCAAGGCAAATACACTATGTTAAAGTAAATATTTGTGTATTGGTCCCTCGCATTGCATCTATTTATTGAAAATTATCATGACAACAAATACTACCATGACAAATCACAAATTACATATTTTTCTCTTTTTACCAATTTCCTTGCCTAAAGTGCTATATATTTTAGTTATACTTCTGTGTGTTCTCAACTTTTATGATCCTTTAAAGGGCCCACACACAACCTACGTACCCAAACGTACTTTCCCAGTCTATTTTATCTGTAAGTCTGTCATGCCAGGGTTAATTTTTGTATTGCTTGCCTGAGCACACCGTGCTTATGATGATCTAATGTGGAAACTCATCGTCCGTCGTCTGTCTTTCTTTCCCCAGAACTAATGTTTATAAATAATGTGTACATGTTTTATACCAAATTCCTAGAAAATGTCCATGTTCCTATAACCCCTGTGTACTTTAACATAGATCATAGGCCTTTTTAAAAATTTGTTTAACTTTAATTTTAATTTGTTTCTTCAATTTGTTTTATGTTCTATAACTGTTCTGCTTATTTTTTATTCTCAATAAAACTAACATACATGTACAATGTTCTTGTGTTATACATGCCTGTTTACAGTAATATTATTATTATTATAAAAAGAATCTTTTTGGCACAGCCCTTCCTTCTTTTGCTGTTAATTTACAACAAAGTATTACTTGTTTCCATGTGTGCTATGTGCAAGGGGCAGTGGATAGTTTCTCCTATTATTTCTATTTGTGCTATGTGCAAGGAGGCAGTGGATAGTTTCTCCTATTACTGATGATCAGTGTAGCAGCGAATACTTTTATGAGATTCACGCTATTTGGATTCTGATAAGACGTGTTTGCTAAGACAGTTTGGAATCTGATCAGACGAGTTACGTAATGTTTGCACGATCTTGATGTCTTTTATAATCGGGATCAAGCCAATGAAGGTGTTAATTATCCGAATTTAAGCACAATGTAAATGAAAATGGCAGGGGTATCATAATTTGTTAGACAAAATGCCCGAGAAACTCCTTAGAAATGCCTGAGATTTGAACTTTTTTATATAGAGGAAAATAGGTAATAAAAACTGGGCATTAGGATTAGACAAATAAAACCGTTTCATTCATTTCACTAAATTGAATTGTTCTATTTATATTCAAATATTCAAGTTTTGATGGGGTCTAATCAAATTATTTAGATTCATTCTCTAAACCGCTGATTCCTAAGTGCCCTACGCCCTGGTTTTATATATCTCTTCCTTGTAATAAAACATTTAGTGCGATCTAGATGTTTGTATAAATGTTTGTCTTGTATATATTTGTAGATAGATAGATACATGTAGATAGATAAGGTAGGTAGGTAGGTAGGTAGGTAGGTAGGTAGGTAGGTAGGTGTAGGTAGGTAGGTAGGTAGGTAGGTATGTAGGTAGGTAGGTAGGTAGGTAGGTAGGTAGGTAGGTAGGTAGGTAGGTAGGTAGGTAGGTAGGTAGGTAGGTAGATTTATTCAGGAAAAAGGGCATTTGCCTCAACAAAACACATACAAATTTCATATTTACATGTAACAAACACATATCTCAAGTAAATGAAATGTAGTTACGTGTAATATATATAAATCAATCAATGGTCAATCAATAGTCAATGGTGATCTTAAATTCAAACATCTATAGATCAATCAAATGGTAGATAACAAAACACATCTACAAAATCTTATTTGAGTTATCCCCTTTTCATCGACTCTCAATATCTAAATACGCTCAGCATAACACTGTATAATGAGTTTACTGTATATCCAAGTTTCTACTAATAATTAGCGATATCAGTTAATATAACGTAAACTTTCATAGATAGTTTCAGGCGAAGACCATAACCACAGCGGTGAGGGCTAAGCGATTGTCAGGCGAAGACCATAACCACTCGGCAACGGAGGCCCCCCCATTTATTACTGACTTACTTGTGTCACAGTTTGTGTACAGTAATGTGCCGACTAATCGTCAGCCTAGTCAGATTCGCAGAGCTCCAGACAAGCTGCGTAAATTTAAACATTTTCAACAATAGCTCCTTTATGTTTTCATCAAACCCTATACAGTGGCCACTCTTTAGAATCGTCTCTTAGAGACAATTCTAAAGAGTGGTCACAGTATAGGGTTTGGTGGAGAAATGACGATTTTAGTATTTGGGTAGGCATCGTTATCTGTAGCGCTGAGAGTGGTCACATTATAGTGTTTGGTGGAGAAATGACGATTTTAGTATTTGGGTACACATCGTTATCTGTAGCTCTGACTGATTGGATTGTTATTTAACCCCTTGAGTGTGAGACGCGAATGCACGGGTATTGTAAACTGTTTGGACTCTGATTAGGGTCTGTACTGTTTGTCATTCCAAATATTATATCAAGTTTACGCCTTTTATGCTAAGACTATACTTACTCTAAACGAAAACACAGATAAGTTATTTCAATATGACAATTAAACGTTGAAAGGCTTAAAATGAAATACATTACACGTCTAACATGTATATATTTGATGCAACATCATGGACTCCGTTGAGCAACTCCTTAATCTATAAGAGCGTCGGTTTCTAAGTGAACTTATCCAAATTACATACGTAAATCCTCGCTAATACGACCACTAAAAGCAAGTATAATTCTTGATCTTTTAAGAAGCGGTAGCTTAATGCAGGGGTTTTCTCCGTTACTCTTGTCCTGCATTAAGCAACCAATTGCTTTTTAAGACACCTTTATCCACCCATTTGTGTCCAGTGTCATTTATAAAGGACATCGACAAACAGTGTAGACCCAGATCAGAGGGATCCTTCAGGAGCCCTCTGATCTGGGTCTACACTGTTTTCTGGACCATTCAATACACATGGCTTAAACCAGCTAACATGCTGTTTGTTGTGTCTCCTCAAAATGAAAACTGGATGGGTCCAAATTAATACGGTATCTAGACGGGGTTTCCTTCAATAATAAGGGCATAAATGAGTTGCATAGATTATGTGGTCGCCTTAGCAGGATTTTACTGTATTATAAGCCTCATTTTCGTTTGAAGGGTTGTTTCAACAAGAACACGGTTGCCGTAGTGACCATTGTAAATCATTTGTGTAGCAATCTGAGGGTTCCTGTAAGTTCACATTTGGGAACTTGTAAAAGGTAAGAATAATACCCACTCAACAGAAACATGAAAAAAAATTGTTTATTCAATCAACTTCATATCATAAAGTGGAATAAATCTAAGAAAATAATATTCAAAACTTACATTTACCTGATAAAAAGATGAAAAACAAATTATTAGTATGAAAGTACGAAAAAACAAATGAGAAATCTTAATGTAAATTGTATCTCGTTTTGGTTGTTTTTATGCTTTTCTTGTTTGTTTTTTTGTTTGTTTTTCTCTGGGTTTTTTGTTTTTTCTATATTTGTATATGTAAGCATCAAATATCAAAAGAATGAATTAGTAGCGTCTCGATAAATAGAAACCATATTATGCTACAGCCACGCGGTTTCGTCTCTTTGTCACGTGACGCTTCAGGGCAGTCATCGCCGTCTCCATTTTGTTTTTTGCGTATTTTGTTTGAATGTCCCCGAAAGCTGACTGTTCGGAAGCTTTCCTTTTGTGACTACTTCTTTGTCGGTCTCCATTACCATTCTGTAAATCAAAGATTTAACCCTTTACTCAATGAATATTCATGTAAAACAATAATGACATTACGAATATTAATGAGGGTAATTGCTTAAATAGCGCATGGATACAGGAATTTGTGGCTATATAATCATATTTTTATTTTATCATAAGCAAACAAAGCAGACCCAGATCAGACCGCTCCTATAGGACCGTCTGCTCTGTTTCTACTCTGTTTGCAAATGCATAGAAAAGCGTATTTATGGAGTAGAGGGTTTAAAACACTTGTAATATGGAAGCAACTTTATTTTATCAGAAGCAAACAGAGCCAATAGGAGCCATCTTATCTGGGTCTACTCTGTTTGAAGGCACAGAGGGGTAAAGGTAAACACTTGTATATGTATATACATTGTATGAGAAATGTTACCATGGTACCGCTGGCAATCGATTCGCAACCTTAATCATATCTACTAACAGTGTGGACCCAGATTAGATGTCGAGTAATCCGGCATCTCATAAGGATCCAAACTGTTTGATACTCGGTCAATAGTTTCATATTGGAAGTAGTCAAACTTTCACCAGATTCAACGTTATTTTTTCAATAAGCGATCATTTAGTGATTGAACAAAGTATTTAAATCCGAATGGTTGCTATTGCAAGGCAAACGTAATGCAGAAACCTCCTATATGAGCTTTCTTCATTAAGTTCGACCTGGAACAAACTACCGACTGTTTTAAATACCAAACAAATGACTTCTCTTTAATGGTCGCTTAACCCATTCCCTCCGACTGACACCTTTTAACGTCTCTGTTAAAGCCATTTCTTGAAACCATTGTGATAAATAGAGCATTTGCTCAATATAGGAGCAAATTCTCTATTTATCACAATGGTTTCAAAAGAATACAATTCTAAAATGTTCCTTTTTGTCTAGTAAATGCTATTTTCTGCAGATTTTTTCAAAGAGTTATGCTAAAAATAGTCTATGAGAGAATGTGTTAAGACACGTGTAACTGTATTCTGTTTTGCAAGCGAAAGTCATTATACTTGCGCTGATAGCAGTGTCCCGTATAATAACGACACGCCATTTTAACCCTTTCCCTTATGAATATGCATGCTAGACAAAATGACGACATTATGAATATTCATTAGCCTAAATTTTATAATGGTATATGTACACAGGGGTGGGGTATTGGTGGAGACTGAGGAGTCATATCTATTATAATTTTATAAGCAAACAGGACAGAACCTGCTCAGACGGTTCATATAGGTCTAATATGTTTACAAAGGATCGCTTGCATTTGCAAACATATTTGTATGGAAATACCTCTGGGGTCTTCCTCCACCCGTAATGAGCTGGAAGTGGAGATACATGTATGACTGAAATACTAATAACAACTTAAAACCCGATAAAATAAAAAAATAACAGCACAACAAATCTCACTCACGCTTCTGGTAATAGACTATAACCCCAAGGATGACAGTATTTAGTCGTTTAAATGCTTATATTTTTCATATATTTTTCAAGATACATAACTGGGCATTGGTATCTGCTTCTAGTGATCTGAGCCCAATGTAAGCAAATTTCAAACGAATGTTGTGATAAACTCTAAAAACGAAACAACTTACCTTTGAAGCTCTCTTGAACTTTTCCTGAAACTTCGCTACATTGGCAAGAAACGCTCGCTTTTTGTCCTCAGTTGGGACAGCAGTCTTAATTTGTTGACTTAATAGCGGAGGGTCGGGAACATTGTGTGACACTGAAAAAGAAAATACACGGGTCCACTTTAAAACAAGCTATTTAAACGAAGTCTAATTTTGAATTATTTGATATATTTGGTAGCTAAATCCTTCAGCTTTATATAGGATAAGCATCCATCTGCTTGTTAAAATATGCCAATTATTCAGTTAAGTGATGATTTTAGAGAGGTTCTCCTCTAACCATGTCACGACCAGCGGCGATTCTGTGTTTACCTATGCAAACAGTCTAGATCCGTAAGTCAGTGTTTCACCAGGATCCGTAAGTCAGTGTTTCACCAGGATCCAAATTATTTGATGATGTCATTAACCCTTCGCTTGCTGAATTTTAAAATACATTTCTCCTTCTTTACCCATGCCCTGTGGTATGATTACATATATCTTCACTGTGTACACGTATTTCGCTGTACAATCACTGCTGTGGAGTGCACTGGTTGCACAATCAACTTGTAAATAGTACAGACCCTGATGAGACAGCTCCTGCAAGAGCTGTCTCATCTGGGTCTGCACAATTTACAGGCACGTATATTGACGTGAATAGCAAGCAAAGGGTTAATTGTCATGAAAGCAGCATATTCCAGACTACACATCTACAAGTGCCATTTGGTCTGGATTCGCACTGTTTACAAAGGCATGGATAGCGTTTCTATGAGGTAACGGGTTAAATATTTTGCAAACAGTGACCACCCGCGTCTGTACCGATGAGACTTATTTACAATTGTTCAGCTGTAAATTATCTCCCTTGGCAGATAAACACAAAGGTATACGAAACGAGATGTAGGTCAGTTTAGATGGATTGCTGTATTATTTTCCTTGTGTTTCAATAAAATGGTGTGGTTAATTGATTTAATATCTTAAGAAGGGACCTTTCCCTTAACAACTCTTACCAATAAAAAACGTGATAGCCCATAGTAACAAGATTTACGTAAGGTACAAGAAGCTTTATGTGGAGTATGTAAAAATATAACACAACCGACCAACCGATTTGATAGAACTGCAATAAAAACATGATGTTACAAATACATTTATTATAAACATTTGATAAACTGTATTCGAGATAAATATTCAAAGTAAAATTGACTAATGCAATACAAATAGATGCACGCTAAATGGAACCAATTATAAGACGTACTATTCAAGGGAAATTATTCAACAAGATCCGTCATTTAAAATCAACGACAAACACCAACCTTCCATGGCCTCGTTCTCCATAGTCGCTAGCCTACGCTTCGCTTTTTTCTTGTAGCGGTGAACAAGGAGCCCTGCACCCTGCAGTCTTCCAGACTCGGTTCCGGCCTCTCTCAGAATGGACGCAATGGCGCCCTCTGACGCTTGATCCTGGGTTACTCCTGGTCCTATCGCTATTCGGACAAGCTTTAGAATCATGTCATTTTCAGCGCTACCAGAAACAGCTTTCTCGTACTCATTGCTGAAAATCCTCACAGACTTGTCGCTTGAGAGAGCTTGCTTGGTGAATGTACTTCCGGTATTCGGGGAGTAAGCTCCCTTTGACCTGATTTCCGGAAGAACCACGCCCTTACAGCTGCTTGGCTGGGGGTTTCTTTTGGCCCTTGACAAATTAGTGTGCCACATGACTTCCATCTCTACACCGAGAAGCATCTTTGTGAACATTGTATCTGCAAAGAAAATACAATTTCATTTATCGTTTGACTTAGGTTTATCACCGTACCTTTAAACAGTATGTCCAGTGATAAAACATTTTCTATATCAATATCTTACTTAAATGAAAAGTTGTATGACAGTACTGATATTGGCTCTAGTTCTTTCGTTCACAACTCTGTTGAGCCTTTGCCTATTAACATTTTCCTTCATATAAACGCTTTTTCACGCTTTTGCAAACAGGCTAGACCTAGATCAGACGGCTAATACATGAACCATCTGATCAGGGTCTGCTCTGATTGCCTATGAAATAATATAGACCCGTTTCTACGTTTTCTGCTAATTCCAACAAATCAGGTGTACATATTCCCATATGAAGGCTAATACATATTCATGACATCAATATTTCTTGCATGCATATTGAGGCATGACTCTCGCCCTGCATTCAGCAGCCACCTTTCTTTAAAATCGATTCATTTGTAATGACACTTTTTTAAGTGTTCGAACAATCGGAGTTTTACTGTTTATATTGAATCGAGCGATAACTCCAGTATATTATTACAAAGGATTCTACGAATCTAACCATAACACATTAGTCTTATTTATATAAACTTGAATTGAGTATGTATGTTCTAAGACTCGCATATCCTCTGAACGTTAGTCCCAACTCACCCTTGTTTAGATCATATCGTTCAAGGATATGATCACACAGGACTGTAAGAGGCAGTCTCTCATCTGGTGTTAGTTCAGAGAGGACAGGAAAGTCTTGATAGATCTGTCAGAGTGGTCAGAGCAGAGAGAGAGAGATAGAAATAGTATGAGCCAGAATATAATACATAAAACAAAGAGGAGATGATGAGTAGAAAAAAGACGAGAACAACACATAACAGATACATACAATTCGTCGCAGACAGCTACATGTAAACACGAGGTATTGTCTGAACCAGGCACACTTGACAAGTTAGGCATTAAAATAAATGAAAATAACTGAAGACAACAGAAGAAGGAAAAAAAAGAAAGATTGTTAAAGATTAAATCCTTTACTCCATAACATTTCAACACAATGGCAAATAGAGTAGACCCAGATTAGGTGGTTCATGTAGGTGTCGTCTGCTCAAGGTTTTATACAGCATCATAAACATGATTATATAGTTACTGTAGAACTCGTCTAAAGTGACCTTTTATTGATTGAACACCGACACTTTAACCCCTTTCCCTCATATTGACGACTTTTGACGACTCTGTAAAAGTCACTTTGTGAAACCATTGTGATAAATAGAGCATTTGCTCCTATAGGAGCAAATGCTCTATTTATCACAATGGTTTCAAACTACAAAATTCTAAAGTTTTCCTTTTCTCTAGTTATTGCTCCTTTTCGGTATATTTATTTTTAGAGATTGTATCTAAAAATAGCCTATGAGTTCATGGGTTAAAAAACAAGTGGTTGCCTAATATAGGGCAAAGTAATTCAAAGAGCTCCTATAGCCACTTTCTGCATTACTACATTTGACAACCGTCTGTTATACAGACCAATACATAGAGAAATGTTTAACAGTCACTTCAGACTGGTTCTATTGTAATGCTTATAACGAGTAGAGTGTGTCATAAACAATCATGGAGTAAAGAGTTAAAGATAACGTTAGCATGCACGGAGACTTTATGAATGAAATAAAATGTTACAAACAAACATCTTAACACCATTCACTGCCCCCCCCCCCCCCCCCACACACACACATATAAACACATATAATAAATAGCTACAACAGAACTAAAGCGAAAACAGGACGAGTCTGCTTCTTTAACACTTACCCATGACGTCAGACATTCCGGCACGTAGTGTCCTCGTGCACGGATCTCATAGACTTGTTCATGGCACTTCAGAACGAACTGTTTCAGTCTTCTGTTCACCTTAGCATCGGCTATCAGAGCGGACATAACGTCTGAGCGGAAAGCATGATCTTGTCCCTCGTCCCCAAGGGGTCGGGTGAAGTCCACTTTACGAGTCTGGTTTTTCTCAATGTAGATCTAAAAATTGAAATGATTAAATAACTTTAGTGAGTAAGCTCACATACATGTACCCCACGCCGCCACATTGTCAGAGAAAAAAGTGGTAGTAGGATAAGGGTCTAGGTAGTAGGATAAGGGTTTAGATAGTATGATAAGGGTTTAGGTAGTATGATAAGGGTTAAGGTAGTAGGATAAGGGTTTAGGTAGTATGATAAGGGTTTAGGTAGTAGGATAAGGGTTTAGGTAGTAGGATAAGGGTTTAGGTAGTAGGATAAGGGTTTATGTAGTAGGATAAGGGTTTAGGTAGTAGAAAAAGGGTTTAGGTAGTTTTAGGTAGTATGATAAGGGTTTAGGTAGTAGGATAAGGGTTTAGGTAGTGGTATAAGGGTTTAGGTAGTATGATAAGGGTTTAGGTAGTAGGATAAGGGTTTAGGTAGTAGGATAAGGGTTTAGGTAGTGGTATAAGGGTTTAGGTAGTATGATAAGGGTTAAGGTAGTGGTATAAGGGTTAAGATGGTGGGATAATGGTTAAGACAGACAGACAGACAGATATACTTTATTCGTTTCAACGTGTACATGAGTACCTTGTTGCAACACAATTCAGTAATGTCATTTTGGTCACAATACCACTCATCACTCATTCCAACCTCGCGCCCTCTCAAACACCAACCACACACTTTCTCACTCATACACAAACACACAACTTCTCCCTCGCAGTATATCGCAATGTACACGCTAACTATACATCCTATATACGTATACTCAAAAATTCTTAACACCTCAATGTCATATATAGGACCAAAATATAGCCTAAAAGTGATACACATATGATTATCAAAAATAGATGTTTAGGATGAACTCAGAATCACTGAGCATTTAACGCGTTCTTTCTAATTTCTAAGGATTCCTTTATAAATATAGCCAAACTTACTAATTCTGTCTTAGTTGAGGAACTCATTAATTCACAAAATTTAACATAAGATAGTGAGATAAGTGTTAAAATGTAGTAGTATAATTAGGATAATTATATAACCTGTCTAAAGAGACCGTTTAATGATCAAGAGTGTTCGGAGGAACACATGTGTCGTTTGCTCGCAACTGACACACAAACTGTTAATATGCCGGAGTGCGAAAATCAGAACAAAGGGGAATAACTCAAAAAGTATTGGATGCAGAGTGATGAACCTTAGTTACATCAATTGTCCTCAATAAGAGGAAGACACATGTGAAATATGAAAGCTATATAATGATTAGTTCAGAAATGACAGCCAAAAAAAAGAAATTGTGACGGACAGACAGACGGACTGACGGACGGACGGACGGACATACAGACAGACAGACAGACATACGACGGAAAAGTTATCCCTAAGTGACACACTGCCTCTCGGCAGGTGACATAATAAAAACGTTTGTTTAATGCATGACAAAAGATATGCAGAAAGCTCCGATATGTGAGCATTTGTTCTACATTCTTCTACCATCGGCCTTTAACGATTAAGAGAAGTTTTAATATATATTTGTTTTCTGTATCAGAGGCTCATCGTCTGCCTTGGGACTGTTTTCTTGTATTCATTTAAAATGGCGCTCTCATTACAGCCATTACGATTGATGTAATCTCTATTGAGCAGATATATTACACTAATCACCATCAGCTCTTGCTGAACGCTTGCTCTGAGCGGAGAGTCGATGAGACCACATATATATGTACATGTACGAGTTACTCTCAGTTTCTGGTAAACTAAATTAAGCACATATACTACACTACTCAGCGTCAGCTCTCGCTGTACGAGCGCAGTGAGCGGAGAGTCGATTAGACCACATACATGTATATGTACGAGTTACTCTCAGTTTCTGTTAAACTTAATTAAGCACATATACTACACTACTCAGCGTCAGCTCTCTCTTTACGAGCGCAGTGAGCGGAGAGTCGATGAGATCACAGATACGAGTTACTCTCAGACTCTCGTACACTAATATAAGCACAAATACTGCAATACTCACCATCAGCTCTCTCTGTACGAGCGCAGTGAGTGGAGAGCCGATGAGCTCACATATCTGTACGAGGTACTCCCAGACTCTCATGTTCTTCAGTTTGACCTGTTCCAGTGTCAGTGTGATATCTTCAGTCTTAGTCATGATTGCCTGAGGAAGAAAATTTAGATATTATGAGAAAAATATCGAATCTCCCTAGAAAAAATTATTAAGTATAGTCGAGCGCAGACAGCTTCCAAAGTACATTTCGAAATTTGTTTCTAACGTTTGATATGAAAACCGAAAGGGTTGCCATTAAATGAGATATTTTGATATATGACACTTTGCTTACAAATAGTATATTTGGATGTTTTTGGATTTTGCTATGAAATGTAATATTTTTAAGCATTTGGCACTTTGCTCAGAAATTGGATACGAAGATAGTTATAACTTTTCTAATGAATAAGATATTCGAATAATTAGGACTTTGCTAAGAAACAAGATATTGGACTATATTGGGCTTAGCAACCGCCTGTATTTTAGACAACCGTGTGTATTCATTAAGTGGTCGCTTTAGAGAGGTTCTACATTGTTAACTGTTAGCGTACACCATCTCTCAGCACCAACTGAAAATAAATCATACATGTGACACTAGTCTTCAAGGCAGGGGTATCAAGTTCAAGCTGGACGAGAATTATGAATGTTCGCATGGAAGCTTTTAGTATAATGATTGTCCTGAATCTAACAGTCGCAATAGAATAACTGTACTGTATAACATTTGTCCTGAATCTAACAGTCGCAATAGAATAACTGTACTGTATAACATTTGTACTGAATATAACAGTCGCAATAGAATAACTGTACTGTATAACACGTGTCCTGAATATAACAGTCGCAATAGAATAACTGTACTGTATAACATTTGTCCTGAATATAACAGTCGCAATAGAATAACTGTACTGTATAACACGTGTACTGAATATAACAGTCGCAATAGAATAACTGTACTGTATAACATGTGTACTGAATATAACAGTCGCAATAGAATAACTGTACTGTATAACATGTGTACTGAATATAACAGTCGCAATAGAATAACTGCCATGTGTAACAGACAGTAAGGGTCTTTAAACACTTTACTCCATGAATATTTCTGTTAGACATAATTACACCATGAATAATTATATACATGCAGTAAAATAACTCATTGACACAACACGTCATTTTCATGGCAGAAACTGTAGAACCATACCTTTATACCGTAAGCAAATAGAGCGGACACTTTTTAGACTGCCCTCAACAGGAGCCGTCTGATCTGGGTCTGCTCTGTTTGCAAGGGCATAGAAAGGCGTATCTATGGAGTAAAGGGTTAATTTAACCAGGAAGTAAAAATGAATATGCCTTATCCCTTCTCTGCATATATACATCTTTGAACGTCCCTATAAACAGGCCAGATAACCCCTGACTGATCTGGGTCTGCTCTGTTTGCTGATTAGGTTTTAGGGATCTGGGTTCATGCTTATAAAACGTTTAGTTGAGTCTGAGTTCGTTCTCAAGTTCTTGATTGGTCAAATTTGAGCCTTTGGCTCAAATCAGACCAATCAAAAGCTTGAGAACTCAAATCTGACCAATCAAAAACTTGAGAAAGAACGAAACTCGGTTTCAACTAAAAGTTTTATAAGCATGGACCCTGAGTCTACACTTTCTGTCATGGCCAACATTATTGTAGCCATATGCCATTAAAAATATACACTTTCTGCCATAGCCAACATTCTTGTAGCCATATGCCATTAAAAATATACACTTTCTGCCATAGCCAACATTCTTGTAGCCATATGCCATTAAAAATATACACTTTCTGCCATAGCCAACATTCTTGTAGCCATATGCCATTAAAATATAATCAATACTTATAAGATACAATATCAATATTTCTTACAAGAGTAGTCATGGAGTAACGGGTGAAAGTAACTTAGATAAACAATGGCAGGCTCAAGATCGACAATAATATAATATAATATAATAAACGTAGAGCATACATTTAATTCTGAAATGGGAAAACAATAGGATGAAGTGATGACAGAATAGTCTGGTGACGATGAGGAATCGGGGGCCAGCAGAGATGCGTGAATCAAAACATATTCAAGAATAACTTCTTTGTTTCTTCACCAAGCCTTCTGTTGTGACAACTCTTTAGAATCGTCTCCAATACGTGATTCTAAAATTTGGTAACAATATACGATTTGGTGGAGAAATAACGATGTAATAGTTGGGTAGACTATGCATCTTTATCTGTTTTGTGAGCCAGTCTTACTGAAATAACCAATTATCCAACGTTTTGGCGGTATGTGTATGTTGCGAGATACTTCATGTCGCACGAAGTTAATTTTGATTGTTGCACACTAAAGTGTGCGATAATTTCGAAGGTCCGTTATTTGTTTTCTCAAACTGTCCTAAACTGTATAGTTTGAATAAACCCTTTCCCTGTTCAATATTCACGAAATAATGACATCGTGGTTATGCTGTTTCTTCCTGAATTGTATAATGTCATATGTATGTGGAATTGTAATACGCTGAGTCTAGATCTACTAGTAGAAACTGTAGAGTCGATCTTCCATAATTTCATAAGTAAACAGAGAAGACCTTGATTAGACGTACGGCTCTTATTGGAGCCGTCTGATCTGGATTTGCTCTGATTGCAAATGCGTGAAAGACGTTTATGCGTTTATACTAAGACGGATTTCTGATCACAAACTGAGATGAAATCTAGTATCGAGCTGCAATCAAATCTAATCTTAAACAATTCACCTACACTGAATGATATCATCATTCCAGTTTATTCACGCTATAAGACAATATGACGATTTTTCCAATCCAATAGATTGTTATTAGTAATGTGAAATATTGTACTTTCATCTGAAGTCGGAATTTCTTGTTTGTAAATCAATGAAAAGGGTAAAATATTCGCAAAATGAATGATAAAAATGCCCAATGTTTGTTGATATCCGTTCACCATACCTTTATGTTTAGTTTGAAAACTCTCTGTGAAATGACAGCTGCAATTATTATAAAAATAATGAAATTATTCGAGAGCGATAGAATCTGCTGCAAATACTGTGGTTAGACAAATGTCGTCTGTTACCTAGCACCGTTGTCAACGGTCACAGCGGAAGTGACGTCATGGACCAGAACGAGGCGCGCGAAGTCGTGAATGATCGACTTCGATCGGAATGCATCGATTTTCCGGAATTAATCGAGTACTTGCGACTAATGCATCTTAACCTGTTACTCTCTGATACACAATACTCATTTTAGTAATAATTATTCCGCTCAAAATTCTTGCTTAGATCGGAACTGTACTCAGTGACTTAAGTTTCAAAACAAAGAAACCTGTTTGAGACAATTGTTAACAATGAAGAATTGTTTAGTTTAAAGATTGGATAAGTGTCTACTAGTAGGACAGTTGACATATTTCTTTGGTTAACGAGTACAGTAAACCCCCGATAGTTCTAACACTAAAACAAGGATCAATGTCGGTCCTTAAGACAGGTAACAGCTTAATGCAGGTTGACAGTCGTGCAGATATTTATTCATGATATGGTTTCTATAGACATGTTCTACTGTAGTGAACACATTGCTGACCTAGACCAGACGCTGCTTTCTTAACTATTTAGCTGATCTGTGTATACACTATTGTAACAGACAAATATCAGACAAATGTTCATGTCAACCAGGCTCCAATGTAAACCAATAGCAACAGTGTGCAACTTTGAATTGTTAGTGAAATGAGCGAGTGCGTGAGTGATTGCGTGAGTGATTGCATGAGTGATTGAGTGACTGACTGACAGAGTGACAGAGTGAGTGAATGAGTGAGTGAGTGAGTGCGTGCTTGCGTGCTTGCGTATGTGCGGACATGTGTGTGTGTTGGTGTGTGGGTGATGGTGTGAGTGTGGGTATTGATGGGTATGGATTGGTATGGGGTGAGGAGGGGATAATAAATCTTAAGGTTATGTGCTTCGAGGTATTAAGTATTCTCCAATGCTACCCAAACAGTACAGATTTGTTTAAAGAGGAAATCCCTACAATTAACACATACTTTCAATAACACCATAAAACTTGGTATATGTTATGCTCAATCATTATTATGAACATTGTCAATTTGAACTTCTATCTCATAAATGCCCCTGTGATTCATCAATACCTATAATGTTCGTTCTACAACAAAGTATCATCGGCCTTTTCCGTTCAAATTTTCCGCGTGTTGCCGATGATCACCCGATCCCTCCATTGTTTACTTAACAACGTCTCTCGGGAGTGGTCGGAGAGACTCGAAAAGCGCGGACAGATACGAAACTAGTTTAAACATATGTTATTTCAATATATATTGAAAGGGGTTGGGTCACAAGTTCTACCAACAATAGTTACGGCCCTTCCCATAATACGAAACTAAAACCCAACTCTAATAAAACTGAAACACCGGATAAAAAATCGGGATCGTCGATCAAATACATAGACGTTTTGCCATTTTCAATGATTATTTGATAGCTTTTCTTGCGATATACATGTACTACTTTTTAGCATATAACCAAGTGCGTTGTGTATATTTAAGGTATTTTTAAAACGCGTCAAATGTAGGGACTTCCCCTTTAAAGACACATTATGCATATTTGTGAAGTAAATCACCAAAAGTTTAGTGCAATTAATACAGTAAACCCAGTCTACAGGGACCATCCAAAATTAGTCTAATTCTTTAGATAAATGAAAGTATCCCAGAGAGCTTCACATTAACATATTATCTCCTATTGTCGGCTTTTTGCGCCTCTGTAATTCATTCATTTTTAAACCATTGTGATAAATAGTGCATTTGCTCAATTGGAGCAAGTGCTCTAATTATCACAATGATTTCAAAACTACACAATTCTAAAATCTCTTTTTCTATACTTAAGGCTCCTTTTCGGTAGATTAATTCAAAGAGGTTGTGTCTAAAATAGTCTAGGAGGGAATGTGCTACATTGTACTTGCAAACATGCGCTCTTCTTAGTCCTAAAGATAGCGATGTTTATCTACGCTGTCGTAACAGCAAACCAATCAACGGTTTAACCCTTTATCTAATACACCGCTTCCATGCCTTTGCAAACAGAGTAGATCCAGATGAGACGGTTCTGTTGTATCCGACTGATCAAGGTCTAGCACTGGTTATATTTATATATGGAATTATACAGATCTTATTCTACAAGTCTATCTCTGGTCATAGATGGAATCATACAAATCTTATTCTACAATTCTAGCTCTGGTCATATATGGAATTATACAAATCTTATTCTACAAGTCTAGCTCTGGTCATATATGGACTTATACAGACCTTGTTCTAAGATTTCCACCTTGTCTAAAATACCTTGAAGTTCGTTCATATGTTATTAGAATGCATTTAATTATTTCATTATTTCTTACATGAATATTCATGGAGTAAAAAGTAAAAGTAAATAATGGAATCATCAATCTCTACAATAAACCCCCCAGAGATTACAGGTTAAATTCGGATTAATAATAAGCTGGGACCTGGGACTAGTCTTACCGAAGATCATACGACAAAAATTATTATAAATTCTACCATGCAACGATCGGAAGTTCGGGACTGGGTGTTCCGTCGTATGTGAGAACTTTCGATCATTTCTGTTGTACGAAGCACCAATAGAAAATGTGACAATTCCGGCTGTCTGAGTAACAGCGATTGTCGTTAATAAGGATCGTAGCTAGCGAATGCAATTATGCATAAAACATGATGCACTGTTTTGGCTACAAATAAAACAATTCTTTCTTCAACTATGTAAATCTTAATTATAAGTGGTAAAGTCTTTAATGAAGAATGCTTTTAACTCGTGTTCCGCTGTTAGCCAGGTGCGTAGCTAACGCTCCGCAATTACGCATATGCATAACATCAATCTGAACGGTAAAATCATTGTGTGGCCTGGAATGGAACAGAAGTCGAATACTAAGAGGAGTGTATGTGTGTAAGGGGGGGGGTAGACTTTGACAAACGGCCTGTTGTTGTGTAACCCATCCTCAGGATGATGCCTCTTTAAAAGCCACCCTTTAAAACTATTATGATAAATAGAGCATTTCTACACAATTCTAAATTTGCTGAGGGAGCATGCCCCGGACCCCTACAGCCATACAAAGCGTACATTCAGCTACTGTCCTGTTAGCGGACTGACTCGCATTTGCAAACAGCTTGTGTCCAGATGAGATGTCGATTGACTCGCTGTCTCGCCAGGATCCAAACTGTTTGACACCCAATGATTAGTTTATGAACATCTTGATCGCAACGGAAATAGTTAAATATTGCACCGGATTCAAACATTTTACAGTGTTATATTAATTCATCTGCAAATTAATCATATAAATATTTTACGACAATTTACAATCTTCTATGTTGTGTTAGTTTGTTTGAATCCTTTTTCAATCATCCGGGATTGAAATCTGTATCTGTATATATAAATCATCTAAAAGTATAAAACGTTCGCAACATGGACAATGAAATGAGCCAGTTTGTATTGATATATATTCCACATACCTTTATATCTATATTGGTTACTTTCTGAGAAATGGAAGCTGTAAATACTACGTAAAATATTGAATTCTTCGAGAACAAGAAATCTTCTTGCAATTCTGTGGTTAGACAAATGGCGTCTGTTACCTAGCAGCGTTGTCAATGGTCGTAGCGGAAGTGACGTCACGAATCATAACGAGGCGCGCGAAACGTGAAAGCATCGGCTTGCCGGAGTTAGCCGAGTATTTATCATCAGTGAATCTAAACCGTTAGTTTTCTGGGCCCGTATTCACTAACATTCATAAGTCTAAAATTCAGACTTAAGTCTCAAGATCAGACTCAGGACTCAAGCTATCAAATTTACTAAACTTTCTGAGTCCAAAGTCTGAGTCCAAAGTCTGAGTATGAGACTGAAACGCTGCGTCTCAAATTTCGAAGCTTAATACATGTAGCAACAATATGGCCGCCGGACACAGAGCTATTGCTCGTCGGCAACGACGGTTACCTCGTCCACGAGTGTTTCGAGATCGCTCAAATCCGTTAAAGGAACTTCGTGAGTAAGACATATTCGCACGGTTTAGATTTACACCACCAACTGTAATATTCCTGGTAGAAAGGTGTGCTGACGTAGCCAGACGGACACAGAGGAGTTTTGCCATTCCTGATTTATTGTCTGTACTGACATATCTCAGATATTTGGCCACTGGATCTTTCCAGTTGACGGTAGCTGACACTGTCCACCTCAGCCAGCCAAGATGGGGTGGGGGGGGGGGGAGGGGGGAGATTTAAGACAAGTAAAACAACAGTTTGGTATGATAGCAGGCAAGTAACATAATACAAATTGTCATTTCATCACGACTTTTAACTTCACGAATGTTTACATACTTCTTTAATTCCTTCTTTGAGATGAGTAACAGTAAAGGTCGATTTAAAAATAGACTGTAGTTTATATCAATGTTTACATTTTTCGGACGTGACAGGTGCGCTGTTGATAAATGTTACAGTAGTAGGTAACCCTTTCCTTCATATAAACACAGTTTTCATGACCAATCGTGTATTTGCAAACAGGTCTACCTAGGTCCTACAACTCCGAATTGGGTCGTCTGATCAGGGTCTACTTAGTTTATTTAATGATAATAGATATGACTACAGTTTCTACCATAACATAATTACATGTACATATTCCATCACAAAGAGTCAACTAATAGTGTTTCTTGGATTGATTATTTCTTACATGAATGGTTGGTCAAAGTTTAAAATTCAAAGATATGATCGGACGTGACTGACTGAGTATAAGACCTGCTAGCACATGTCATTGATATAATTCATGGGCATATGATGTAAGTAGTATAAGGATTGTTCTTCTTAAAAAAGTGTTTCATAAAATGTAACTAAAAAAAAGTTTGCTGATCGAACTAAACTCTAAAACACCCAACATTTTAGATTTGTCTGAATAATGTATCCTCTCTGTAGTAATTAAGTTAGTTTTCTGGTGCTAAGTTGTATGCTGACATTGAAATATTACTCAGCGATACATTTTACGCGGCCAAATATTGTCGTCTGCAAATATTGTCGTCTCACCTCCTGCATCAGTCTGTTGTAGTGACCGTATTCTAATTGGTGTCAGCCACTGTCTATAACCCATCGTCTGTGGGCTCTTCTCCCTCTTCTTCGAAATAGTCTCCTAGCTATCAGCAGCTGGTGCTGATGCTCAAAGTCAAGGGCTAACACTACAGCCGCTCTACGATGAACATCCATTATAAAACTGATGACTTGCAAGCAGGGCTAATGACCTTTTACCAATTCTGAGGTTACATCAAACGAAGTGTCAAGAATAGTCAAGAATTCATTTTTATTCGTATCTGATTCGTATATGCACGAATCCTAAAATTTGTCAATTCTTGGCGATTCGTAGGATTCGTGGTCTGTGTGGAATAGGGGTATTAAAGTGCGGTATTAATTCGAGCGGCGACGTTTATTAGAGTGTGTGTGTTTATTAGAGAGAGTATGGCTTGTAAAGCTAGGATGACTTTGAGAGAAGTGTGAGGTTAGGACGTCCGTAAACCGGTTTAAACTCCCAGTGGTGTTTTTGCTGCTGACCGTGCCAAGGCGGTACTCTCTTTGTCACCCTTCCTTTTGTTTGCCTTGCGTCTTTGTGCTTGTGGTTTGTTCATGTTGTGGAACGTTTGTCCCTGTTTCTTGTGTGTCTTTTGGTGTTTTCTGTGTTCATTTCGTGTGTGTGTGTGTGTGTGTGTGCGTTGGGTGTGTGGTTGTGTGTGTGTGTGTGTCATGCTGTCTATCGGTGTTTTGGTGGTGGTTGCGTCTTGCATGTGGCTTTGCCTGCTTGACTTTACTACTTTTCCAATTGTACAGTAAAACCTGTCTGCAGATACCACCCAAAATAAGCTCTAGGCTTTGAAGGCGGTTGGTAACATAATGCAGGGCGGAAGTTATTCAGAAAGGACATTTGTGTTGTAGTTTCGTCCGGCATTCAGCAATATCTGCTCTTACATATATATATCTTCATTATTACTTATTGCGCGGTCTCTGTAGGCACACTCTCAGAGGTTCAGATAAGATGCGTCAATTTAAACATATTTAAGAATAGTTGCTTTATTTTCTCCACCAAACCCTATATTGTGACCACAGTATAGGGTTTGGTGGAGAAACGAAGATTTTAGTATTTGGGTATGTACCTTTATCTGTAGCTTTTCATGCTCTACTGCAGTAGAAGTGTGCCAAATTAGCTGAAAGTATGCTTTCCAGGGCCAGATGAAAATTGTTTATATGACACATATAAAGCGATAAAGAACTGACCTTATTATGCACAAGAATGTACATGTACATAAGCATATTTGGTCCCCGTAGAATTTAACAATACCTATATATTACAGAGGTCCAGATAAGAGGCGTAAATTCAAACATTTTCAAGAATAGTTCCTTTATTTCTTCACCCAACTGTATATTGAGATCAATCTTTAGACTATTATTTCGTGACGATTCTTAAGAGTGGTCAGAGCATACGGGTTGGTGGAGAAATGGCAAGTGCAGAATTTGGGTACTCGCCTTTATCTGTAGTTATATCGATATACAGCGAGTTTGTAATACGCAATATAATCTGAAATATTTTGTTATTTATACTAACTAAGGTTTATATTAACCCCACTTAGACGTTTTGCTGACAATTCGAATGCACACAAACCTGGAAAACTCGGGCATCGATTTTAAAGTTGACATTTCAGAAAGAAGTATAGTCAGAATGACAACATATCGAACTAGATACGCCGAACTCGGTATTTAACCCTTCTCTTGTTGATTTTAAGTACATTTCTCCTTCTATACCCATGCCCTGTTGCATAATTGCATATATTAATATCTTCACTGTGTACAAGTATTTCGCTGTACAATCACTGCTGTGGAGTGCACTGGTTGCACAATCAACTTGTAAGTAGTGCAGACCCAGATGAGACAGCTCCTGCATGAGCTGTCTCATCTGGGTCTTCACTATTTACAGGTAGATACATTGACGTGAATAGCAATCGAAGGGTTAATAATTAGAGTATTGAGCGAAAACTGAGAACGGACTGAACCCCAAACTTTTGTTGGTAGAAACTGTCATAGCCTTCATTTGTCACGCCTGGGTCCATGCTTATAAAACTTTTAGCTGAGTCGGAGTTCGTTCGGACCAGTCAAAAGCTTGAGAACTCAAATCTGACCAATCAAAGACTAGAGAACGAACTCAGACTCAACTAAAACGCTTTATAAGCATGGGCCCTGATTTATTGATCACGTCTTTTCAACAACACGGTCAGCGTATAGAGTTTGGATCCTGATTAGACGTCGAGTTAAAGAGACTCAGACGAAAACAAAGTACAGAAAACCCCAATAAATAGAGAAGAATGTACGTACGTTTAGGCAGGTGACTGCTTAATGCAGGGTGAAAGTCATTCAGAAATATCACAGAGGAACTTTCTGAATGCAGTCACCCTTCATTAAGCTGCCACCTGTTTCCAAGACCGTGATTTATATCAAATATCAAACATCCGGTTTAGAGGGTTTTACTGTTCCTAACGAACATTCGTATACAGTGGCATACTGGCAGCATATACTGTACCTAGCGAACGTTGGTATACAGTGGCATACTGGCAGCATAATTATACTGTACCTAGCGAACATGTAGCATGTGGTGTACCTAGCGAACTCTCGTATACGATGGCATGCTGGCAGCATATAGTGTACCTAGCGAACGTTCGTATACAATGGCAGGCTGGCAGCATATACTGTACCTAGCGAACGTTACTGTACCTATCGAACGTTCGTATACAATGGCAGGCTGGCAGCATAAACTGTACCTAGCGAACGTTCGTATACAATGGCAGGCTGGCAGCATATACTGTACCTAGCGAACGTTCGTATACAATGGCAGGCTGGCAGCATATAGTGTACCTAGCGAACGTTCGTATACAATGGCAGGCTGGCAGCATATACTGTACCTAGCGAACGTTCGTATACAATGGCAGGCTGGCAGCATATAGTGTACCTAGCGAACGTTCGTATACAATGGCAGGCTGGCAGCATTTACTGTACCTAGTGAACGTTCGTATACAATGGCAGGCTGGCAGCATTTACTGTACCTAGTGAACGTTCGTATATCATGACAGGCTGGCAGCATATAGTGTACCTAGCGAACGTTCGTATACAATGGCATGCTTGTAGCATGTAGTGTACCTAGCGAACGTTCGTATACAATGGCATGCTGGCAGCATATACTGTACCTAGCGAACGTTCGTATACAATGGCAGGCTGGCAGCATATACTGTACCTAGCGAACGTTCGTATACATTGGCAGGCTGGCAGCATATAGTGTACCTAGCGAACGTTCGTATACATTGGCATGCTGGCAGCATATAGTGTACCTAGCGAACGTTCGTATACAATGGCATGCTGGCAGCATATACTGTACCTAGCGAACGTTCGTATACAATGGCAGGCTGGCAGCATATACTGTACCTAGCGAACGTTCGTATACATTGGCAGGCTGGCAGCATATACTGTACCTAGCGAACGTTCGTATACAATGGCAGGCTGACAGCATATACTGTACCTAGCGAACGTTCGTATACAATGGCATGCTGGCAGCATATACTGTACCTAGCGAACGTTCGTATACATTGGCAGGCTGGCAGCATATACTGTACCTAGCGAACGTTCGTATACAATGGCAGGCTGGCAGCATATACTGTACCTAGCGAACGTTCGTATACAATGGCAGGCTGGCAGCATATACTGTACCTAGCGAACGTTCGTATACAATGGCAGGCTGGCAGCATATACTGTACCTAGCGAACGTTCGTATACATTGGCAGGCTGGCAGCATATACTGTACCTAGCGAACGTTCGTATACAATGGCAGGCTGGCAGCATATACTGTATCTAGCGAACGTTCGTATACATTGGCAGGCTGGCAGCATATACTGTACCTAGCGAACGTTCGTATACAATGACAGGCTGGCAGCATATACTGTATCTAGCGAACGTTCGTATACAATGACAGGCTGGCAGCATATACTGTACCTAGCGAACGTTCGTATACAATGACAGGCTGGCAGCATATACTGTACCTAGCGAACGTTCGTATACAATGACAGGCTGGCAGCATATACTGTACCTAGCGAACGTTCGTATACAATGGCATGCTGGCAGCATATACTGTACCTAGCGAACGTTCGTATACAATGGCATGCTGGCAGCATATACTGTACCTAGCGAACGTTCGTATACAATGGCATGCTGGCAGCATATACTGTACCTAGCGAACGTTCGTATACAATGACAGGCTGGCAGCATATACTGTACCTAGCGAACGTTCGTATACAATGGCATGCTGGCAGCATATACTCAATGTAAACCATAACCATTTACTCTGACCGTTCACAGTGGAACAGTCTGTCCGTGTTCAACTGTAGTGTCTACTCGGTATGACAAACATATACTTGATAGAATAGTTTGAATGACACACGGTGTAGACCCTACCTATACTTGATAGAATAGTTTGAATGACACACGCTGTAGACCCTACCTATACTTGATAGAATAGTTTGAATGACACACGCTGTAGACCCTACCTATACTTGATAGAATAGTTTGAATGACACACGGTGTAGACCCTACCTATACTTGATAGAAGAGTTTGAATGACACCCGGTGTAGACCCTACCTATACTTGATAGAATAGTTTGAATGGCACACGCTGTAGACCCTACCTATACTTGATAGAGTAGTTTGAATGACACACGCTGTAGACCCTACCTATACTTGATAGAATAATTTGAATGACACACGGTGTAGACCCTACCTATACTTGATAGAATAGTTTGAATGACACACGCTGTAGACCCTACCTATACTTGATAGAATAGTTTGAATGACACACGGTGTAGACCCTACCTATACTTGATAGAATAGTTTGAATGACACACGCTGTAGACCCTACCTATACTTGATAGAATAGTCTGAATGACACACGCTGTAGACCCTACCTATACTTGATAGAATAGTTTGAATGACACACGCTATAGACCCTACCTATACTTGATAGAATAGTTTGAATGACACACGGTGTAGACCCTACCTATACTTGATAGAATAGTTTGAATGACACACGCTGTAGACCCTACCTATACTTGATAGAATAGGTTGAATGACACACGCTGTAGACCCTACCTATACTTGATAGAATAGGTTGAATGACACACGGTGTAGACCCTACATTGTTTTGAAAATACCAGTGCATGTGTGTCCTGCATTCAAAGGGCTAATAAGGGTATCAAATAAATGTGAACTGCTACAAGGTACATGGATGTGTATCTAATACTGATATTAAACCCGTCAACTGCCTCCATTTTCAATTCCACAGGAGTTCAGTTACAACTGCATATTTCTTCAAGTATACAGACGCTCTGTTGCAGCTTCCTCTATTTTCAATTGTAGAGGAGCTCAGCTACAAATGTGTCTGTCTTCAACTGTAGAAGAGTTTAGCTACAACCGTGTCTGTCTTCAACTGTAGAAGACTTCAGCTACAACTGTGCCTGTCTACAATTGTAGAGGAGCTCAGCTACAACTGTGTCTGTCTTCAACTGTAGAAGAGTTCAGCTACAACTGTGGCTGTCTTCAACTGTAGAATAGTTCAGCTACAACTTTGCCTGTCTTCAATTGTAGAGGAGTTTAGCTACAACTGTGCCTGTCTTCAATTGTAGAAGAGTTCGGGCTACAACTGTGCCTGTCTTCAATTGTATGAGATCAGCTACAACTGTGTCTGTTTTCAACTGTAGAAGAGTTCAGCTACAACTGTGCCTGTCTTCAATTGTAGAAGAGTTCGGGCTACAACTGTGCCTGTCTTCAATTGTATGAGATCAGCTACAACTGTGTCTGTTTTCAACTGTAGAAGAGTTCAGCTACAACTGTGCCTGTCGTCAGTTGTAGAAGAGTTCGGCTACAGCTGTGTCTGTCTTCAACTGTAGAAGAGTTCGATTAAAACTGTGGCTATCAACAACTACCAGTATTTTCGAATGTAGAAGAGTTCTGCTACAAGAGCATGTATCTCAAGTTTTGGAGGAGTTTAACCATAACTGCCTGTTTCTCGAATCGTAATGACGTTAGTGGCAACAAAGTGCAGGCTCGTCATGATACTGAGAGATTCAACAGACGCAAAGGTAAAGAGAGCTGTAGTGGTGAATGTGGCCAGCAAGTACACCAGAATCCCACGCGAGAGCTTACGTCCTATCGGAGCCGTCTGATCTGGGTCTACTCTGTTTGCAAAGGCGTAAAAAGGCGTATTTATGGAGGAAAGAGTTAACCCTTATCCAGATATAAAATAAGTGGCTGCTCAAAGTCTGACCTGGTGCAATGGTTTGCGTTTTTCAGTATTCATGCTTATAAAGATTCTTAGTTGATTCTGAGTTCGTTCTCAAGTTTTTGATTGGTCAGATTTGAGCCTATGGCTCAACTCTGACCAACCAAAAGCTTGAGAACAAACTTTGACTCAAATATGACCAATAAAACGTTTGAGAACAAACTCAGACTCAACTAACACTCCCTATCGACTGTGTTACAATGAGGGATGCGCCTGCGAGAAGACACGTTAAGGTATCGGCTCGATACTATGGAGGGCGATCGATGCCAAAATTTCCTTATGCTTTGTGTCATTGTTAAATGCATTATGTTAAATGATTATTGCATGCCACGATGTGCTTTCTTCTTTCTTTGAAGTTTCTTCCTCGATCCGACATTCGACCTTCTGTAAACTTAGTTATTGATTACTATAACGTCAAATGATGTGTTTTATTGTTTAACATTCTTTGAAGCATATGCTTTGTGCTATTTGCTTAGCGCTTGGTGCTTGGTGCTTGAGGCTTGATGCGTGGCTCGTTTGTTCCAACATCGCCCCGGCCTTTGTCGTACTCTAGTCAGCTCGGACTAAAACGCTGAAGTGATTTGCCGAATACATAGGTTAAGAAGGAAAACGCTGAAGACATATTAAGAAATAGAAGGATTTCAAAAAGCACATAGAAATAGAAGGGTTACTGATCCATTACATTAGTAATTACTAATACTGAAATGTATCTATTTTAAATATTTGCTTTGATCTAAGTTAAGTAAGTTTGTTGTTGTTGTTAAATCAGTAATTTTGTATTCAAATAACAACAGATGTATACATATCACCTCCAGATCCAGATATTGTTTTATTTATTTTTGAAAATTGTGTCGGGTGAATCAAAGTCGGCAAATATAGATAGATATAGATAGATAGATAGATAGATAGATAGATAGATAGATAGATAGATAGATAGATAGATAGATAGATAGATAGATAGATAGATAGATAGATAGATAGATAGATAGTTTATACTGTCAGAAAATTCAGCTAGATCTAATAAATATTCATGCTGTCAGTATTTTCTAACATAAATATTCACGTGGTAAAGGGTTTGACTGATTTCAAGTAATTTGTACATTCGAAATCATTCATAGAGTGAATGCGGAAAAATAAAGAAAAGCGTGAATAGACGAACAATGTGTATTGTACTGGTATTGGACATACCTTGGGTGCTGTGGACACTTTGCACGTGGAACAGTACCAATGGAATGTCCACTGACTGTGTCATATCTCACTGCGCATGAGCAACCCGCCGGCCGATTTCACTCCGTGGAAGGATTCAAGACGGAAGCATGTGGACATATGTACATTTTTAACAGCTGAGAAAAATGGAGGTTTGCATACGATACAGTCTCGGTGAAAAGACGAGAGAGAAATGGGAAATGAGTGTTTATGGAACTTAGGTACAGTCACCGTTCTTTCATTCTTAGTTTCATTTGCCATATTATTTAGTACAGACCGAGCCATATACATGTACATATGTACATGTCTCTGGTACAGAAACCCCCTCTAAACCCGAATTCTAGTAGTGATTAATTTAGATACTTTTAGGCAGGTGGCTGCTTAATGCAGGATAAAAGTGCCACAGAAAGCTTGTAGAGGAGCTTTCTGCATGACGTTCAACCTGTCTACCCCCCCCCCCCCCCCCCATTATCCTTCTAATTTTTGTTCCGTTTTGGCCATAATCGTGTCTTAACCTTACAGACTGGTGTTAAGCACATGCGAGCAGTGAGTACAGACATTATGTCTAAAATAAGTTAAAATGTCCCTAAATTTATGTTTTGTAACATTTGGAGCCAAAATAATAAAGGGGGTGTTTTGAGACGAAGCTGAAATTTAATATATTTATGTCTCCCCCATTTGTAATGGGGAGGCGTATTGTTTTTGGTCGAGTTGTCCGTCTGTCGTCCGTCCGTCTTTCTATCTGTCCGTCTGTCTGACACACTAGTGTCCGCTCCATATCTCTCACAAATATGGAAGGATTTTAAAATGCTTAGGCACAAATGTTCAACTCGACAGGACGATGTGCAGAGCGTTCGATTCAGGCACGTGGGTGAAAGGTCAAGGGCACAACTCAAGGTCAAATGTTTTTAGCCACACCATTCGTGTCCGCTCCATATCTCTTTAAAATACCCTTCGAAGGATTTCAAAATGCTGTGGCACAAATGTTCTCCATCACAAGGCGATTTGCAGACAGCAGGATTCAGGCACATACTTCAAAGGTCATGGTCACAATTCAAGGTCATGGTCAAAATTCAAGGTCAATTGTTCACACTTTCTTGTCTGGACGATAACTCCTACATGGCTAATGCCATTTAATTGAAACTTCATATATTGACAGAGAATGATGAGAGAAAGCGGCATGTATAAGGTTCATTACTCTGGCCTCAATACAGTTGGAGTTATGGCCCTTTATTACAATTGTTTGTCCGATCAATAACTCCTGCTCTACTGATGCTATTTGAATGACATTTGATGTATGGAAAGGACATGATGGATGGAAGTGTTATGTACAAGTATCACACCTCTGGCTTCAAAAATATGTTTGCCTCTCATTTTCTGCAGAGACAAGCTTTTGCCTCTCCTTTTCTGCAGAGTTATGGGATTTGGGAAAATTTTGATCACGAGCTGGGGGAGACATCAGTTTTTGTATAAAAACAATTCTAGTCTATATTAGTGAAAGACAAATAATTCTGGGGCCATCCCATCCATGGATGCTCCGCTTCAACTGCAACTGTATTCGTCCGGAGGGGAAATTTTCCCACAAAATGTTTATATAGAAAGAAAGATGTTTTATCTATACGCTGGTACCAAATATTCCATTACTTTGTCCCCATTTTGGCACGAAGTAAATACAGATCTGTATATACTTCGTGATTTAAGTGAGTTATTACAAGAGGCAAATACCTTCAGCGAACCATGTTATTATAAGCTCAACTAACAAAGGTGGTCGTATATTAGCGTGCATGGCCGTGTCTGCCAATCCGTTCGTTCGTCCGTCAACATTTTGTTTGTCTGCCGTTTTCTCGGAAAACTATTTGACGGCTTTTAATAAAATGTCGCCCAAATCGTTAATGCATCAATATCTGAAACCGAGTCAATTCTGAGGTTCATTTGATTTGTCATTACGGAGTTATGACCCTTACATGGTATAAATTATATTAATACGGATTTTTACATATATAACGGGTATTTTGATGTCATTTTCTTTTAAAGTTATGACCCTTGAACTTTGTGTGTTTGTTATAAGGGTCCTGCATTGAATATGCAGGAGTTCCATTAGAATCACATTTTCTGTCGGTCCATCCGTCAACACCAAATTCCATCAAGTATTTTGTGTTAAAGGCAGGTGGCTGCTTAAAGCAAGGTGAAAGTAAGACAGAACACTCCTATAGGAGCGTTCTATTTTACTTTCAAGTTACTTTAAGCAGCCACCTGTCCTAAATACCAACTAAATTAACACCAGTTAGTGGCCTTTGTAGAGAGGTACTGTATATGAAGGAAAGGATTTTCAAACATTAGAAATTGGATCATAAGTGACTGAATAAGTGAGTTACTAAACCCTTTCCTCCATAAATACGCCTTTCTACACCTCTGTAAAAATCGCCTGTTAAAACCATTGTGATAAATAGAGCATTTGCTCAGTCGCTCTTATAGAAACAAATACTCTATTTATCACAATACTTTCAATCTACACAATTCTAAAATGTTACTATTCTCTAGTTAATGCTCCTTTTCGGTATATTTATTCAAAGTGGTTGGATCTAAAAATAGCCTATGAGGGAATGGGCTAAACCATTCTTCAAACATTCTCTTCAAACTGTTACATGTATCAAGTTTAGCAGGATTTTTCATTGATATACATGTATATGGAAAAAAGTAGAAAAGTGTCAAAAAGTGTGGATCCTGATGACAATGATACGGATCTAAGTTACTTGGTGTCAACTTATCCTACTTAGTTACCTTAATCCTTTCCCTGTTCTATGTTTATTTGAAATTCAATACCTACTGAATATTCATGAACAAAATAGTAATAATGAAATACGGAAGGTGGAACTATTTGCAGCTATTTTAGAAAGTAAAGAAACGGATCTGTCAAATTCCATTAGCAAACAGAGCAGACCCTGATCAAACAGCCCCTATGGGAGTCGTCTGATCTGCGTCTTCTCTGTTTGCAAATGCTTGAAAAGACATTTATATTAGGGAAAAGGGTTAATTTTTTTATGCCATAAATACGCATTTGCAAACAGTAGACCCAGATCATATGCAGTTCTACCATGGCCATAAATGCATGTGCCCATGTGCTATTAAAAGCAAATTATTCCAATTAATATTCATCAATTTCATGATGTCATATATGAATATTCATGGGGTAAAGGGTTAAGTATTCAGATTCCCAATCTCCTCTCTCTATCATTTAAAATGTACAAACTTTTTGTACAAAGGATTTGAACAAACTGAAAGGTTTTGACAAATTCACCAGGACGTACAGTACAGATGGTTTACCCGTTGAATGTGGGAAGGATCTGACATTTTCCTTATACATGTATAGGAGCCCTCTGATCAGGCTTGGCACTGTTTGTCATTCCAAGTCCTTTTTAACCCTTTGCACGCTAAGTAAATTTTCGTCTGCAACAATTGCAGTCTGCTTCAGTTCTAAAAAATCAAAAAAATCTCATTTCTTCGCAGAAATATGATCAAAGTGACAAACAGTTTGGATCCGGATGAGACGCCGCATTATGCGGCGTCTCATCTGGATCCAGACTGTTTGCATAGATAAGTTTCACCACTAGTGTGCAAAGAGTTAAACTTATATATAATGTTTATTTCAGGTTGGTATTACCTGGCAGGCTAGTAAGATACGTGAAATGGTGAAAACTGACTGAACGAATTCATAGCTGGATGTCTGTAGTGGCTGTGTGTGTGTGTGTCTGAGATTTGTACCAGCATTGCTACGTCATTACAAGGTATGAACATGTAAGCACTCGGAACATTTAACCCTTTACTTCATGAATATTCATGTCAGAAATAATGACGTCAATCTATATTGTATCATAAGCAAACAGAACAGATCTGATCAGACATATGAGCCGTGTGATCTGGGTCTACACCATTTGCAAAGGCGTAGAAAGGCGTATTTGTGGAGTAAAGGGTAAAACCTTTACCTATTCAAAATTCATGCAAAAAGTAATGACACTGTGAATATTAATTAGGATTAAAGTTTGCTCTGACAAAAACTGTAGAATCAGATCTATATCATGCCTAAGCAAACAACAGACCCACATGTATAAGGACAATCATCTGATCTTGGTATGCTTCATTTGCCAATGTTGGAAAGGTGTTTATATATATGAGTGAAAGGGTTAATCCTTTCCTCCATAAATACGCCTTTCTACACCTCTGTACGTAATAATCACTTCTTGAAACCATTGTGATTAATAGAGCATTTGTTCATATAGGTGCAAATGCTCTATTTATTACAATGGTCTCAAACTACAAAATTCTAAAAAAAAACCTTTTGTGCTAAGGGTGAACTTTTGTGATTGCCTGATGTCCGTCGTCCGTCGGCGCGTGTCGTGCGCCGTCCAACGTCAACCATTTGAACCTTTAAAAATCGTCTCCTCTGAATCTACTTGGTTCTCAGCTTTTATCTTTGGCACATAGCATCAACTGTAGGTCCTCTAAAAGAGTTATGTCCCTAGGGTCAAAATTGGCCCGGCCCCAGGGGTGCCTTGTTTTCCATAGGAACATATAGTAAAACTTCTCAGGAAGGTTCTCAGCTTTCATATTTGGCACATAGCATCATGTGCAGGTCCTCTACAAAGGTTATATAAATTATGCCCCTGGGGTCAAAATTGGCCCCGCCCCAGGGGTCGTCAACTTTCAATAGAAACATATAAAGAAAACTTGGGACTCTTCTCCTCTGAAACTGAAAGGTTCTCAGCTTTCATACTTGGCACATAGCATCATGTTTAGGTTTTCTTCAAATGTTATATAAATTATGCCCCTGGGGTCAAAATTGGCCCTGTCCCAGGGGTGCCTTGTTTTCTATTGAAACATAGTGAAACTTTGAATATCTTCTCTGCTACTGGAAGGTTCTCAGCTTTCATATTTGGCTGATAGCATCATGTTCAGGTCATCTACAAGTTATATTATTGTAGAGTTATTGAGGACTGTCTCAAAGAAGTAGTCTCTTGGGTGTATCAGAACATGCTGAAGCTCAATACTGACAAGACTGAGGTCATTCTGTTTCATACAAAAAACACAGAAGTACCTGCAGAGTTTAGTGTGCAAGTAGGACCCTCTAAAATCAAGCCATCTTTGTGTATAAAGAATCTCGGTGCATGGCTCGATTCACAAATGGATATGACATCACATGTCAATTCCGTGTGTAGGTCTAGTTATGCACAGCTCCGGCAAATAGGCCATATTAGAAAGTACCTCTCACCTGATGCTACCAAGACTTTGGTAAACTCTCTTGTTACATCGAAAATAGACTACTGCAATTCACTGCTGCATGGGATTTCAAACAACTCATTGCGGAAATTTCAAAGGGTGCAAAACACAGCAGCCCGCATCATTACCAGAACTTCTCGATATAATCATATCACGCCGGTTTTGAAGGAACTTCACTGGCTTCCGGTTCAACATCGAATTCAATTCAAAATTCTGACTCTTACATATAAAGCCATGCACAATGAATCTCCCAAGTACATTGTCGACATGCTTGACGTATACAGGCCGCGCAGAGAGTTAAGGTCAGCAAGCAGATCATTGGCGTTGGTTGTGCCAAAAAGTCGTACGGTAAAATACGGTGAGAGAAGTTTCATGCATGCAGCTCCGAAACTTTGGAATGCTCTACCGTCAGGCATTAGAGACGCAAGGTCACTGGCATGTTTCAAAAGGTGTCTGAAAACGCACTTTTTCAACATTTGTTACTAGGACAGTTTTGCTCAGAATAGGAATGGCTTTCAGCCAACCTATTAAGCTAAGCTAACAGATTACCCAATAGTCATGTACTGTGGCAACTAAGCTAAGGATAGGAATGGCTTTCAGCCAACCTATTAAGCTAACAGTTGACCCAGTAGTCATGTACAGTGGCAACTGAGTTCAGGATAGGAATGGCTTTCAGCCAACCTATCAAGCTAACAGTTGACACAATAGTCATATAAATGGAATGATTTTCAATCAGACCATTTATTCTAATTTATGATATTGATGAGCATGGCTTTCAGTCAACTTGTCTGTATCAAGTTTGTTAATATAGATTATTCTAATTCGTGATACTGATGAGCATGGCTTTCAGTCAACTTGTCTGTATCAAGTTTTGTTAATACAGATTATTCTAATTTGTGATATTGATGAGCATGGCTTTCAGTCAACTTGTCTATATCCAGTTTGTTAATACAGCTTATGCTATTCCTTGCGGATAGTGATTTTATATCTATTGTATATCTTTTTCATATCTTTAACTGACCGGTGGAAATCAAGTAGTTCCTTCCGGCTAGCAATTTCATATATATTGTACATCTTTCATTGTCTGGATAGATAATCATGCTGATCGTTCCGGTTAGTGATTTCATCCATGTGAAGCGCTTTTGAACGCACATATCCAGTGTGAAAAGAGCGCTATATAAATGTGGTATAATAATAATAATAATATTATGCCCCTGGGGTTAAATAGGCCCCGCCCCAGGGATGCTTTGTTTTCTATTGAAACATATAGTGAAAAACATCGAAAATCATCTCCTCTGAATCTACAGGATTCTCAACTTTCAAATTTGGCACTAGCATCATGTTCAGGTCCTCTACAAGAGGTATATAAATTATGTCCCTGGGGTCAAAATTGGCCCTGCCCCAGGGGTGGTCAGTTTTCAATAGAAACATATAGAGAAAACTCGGAAAATCTTCTCCTCTGAAACTGGAAGGTTCTTAGCTGTCATATTTGGATCATAACATCATGTTTAGGTCCTCTACAAAAGTTATATAAATTATGCCCCTGGAGTCAAAATTGGCCTGGACCTAGGGGTGGGCAGGTTTTAATAGAAACATATATATTGAAAACTTTGAAAATCTTCTCCTGAAACTAGAAGGTTCTTGGCTTTCATATTTTGCACATAGCATCATGTTCAGGTCCTCTACAAAAGGTCTATAAATTATGCCCCACCCCAGTGCAGGCTAGTTTTCTATAGAAACATATCTTCTCCTGATTGTCTGGTGAGCGATATCAGGACCATCATGGCCCTCTTGTTTGGTAGATTCATTCAAAGAGGTTATGGAGGAATGGGTTAACTCTTTACCTCAGAGTTGCAACCTTTAGACAACTTTGCAAACAGAATAGACCTTATCCAGTAGACAATCCTCACGACGATTCAAGTCACAGTATAGGGTTGGGAGAAATAAAGGAGCTTTTCTTGAACATGTTTGAATTTACGCATCTCATCTGGACTTTTGTAGATGATTATAGATTTATTGCAAATGTCTTATAGATTTATGGCAGACACAATGTTTGCAGTAGTGTGCAAAAAGATAAACATCGATTGCTTGTTCAATGTTTTAATTAACCCTTTACTCCATGAATATTCATGTCGGAAATAATGACTGTGAATTAGTCTCCCGGACTCTCCACCCCCGTATTTATATTTAAATGGAGGAGACATATTGTTTTTGTGAGGGTTGTCCGTCTGTCACACTTTCTTATCCGGACAACTTTCTTGTCCGGACAATAACTCCTATTTGCCTGATGCCAGTTGTGTTAAACTTCATACATTGAAAGAGCAAAATGAGACAAAGTGTCACGCGAAAGGTCCATAACTCTGGCTTCAATATTATTGGAGTATTACCCTTTGTTACATTTTTCCACACTTTCTTGTCCAGACGATAACTCCGATATGGCTCATACCATTGGATTGATACTTCACACAAGGAAAGAGAGTCATTGTCACCAAATAATTTGTCCCATTTTGCTCAGGAACCGCACAGGCCAACTTCCTGATATTTGGCATAAAGCATAAGTATGGAGAAATGTATCATGTAAGACAGCGACGAATCTGCAACATGTCCACTTCCTGTTTGACGGATGTTACAATATTTTAGATATAGAAATACAACCTGGTGGGGGCATCCATGTCCCATGGACACAATTTTCTTTTATTTTATTTGAATATTCATCAGGTAAAGGGTTAATAATTATTCAAGGGTGTCTGTTAGGGTTGACTTTAGAGGCAAAAATGACTATCACAATAATATTGTGATAGTCAACTATTGCAATAGTTTAGAAACTATTGCAATGTGATCACGATAGTTTTCTTCTCAAAAGATAGAAGGGTACCGTACCAAATGAACATGGCTAGATCAACAATTCAGAACAGCCTTCTTGTCTTTATATTTGTAAAAGCAACATACAAAGCAACACAAAGACATATGCATGTCGTTCAACCCTTTAAAATGATATAAACAAACATGTTTTCTTATTTGTGCAAATAGGGTATTAGAGATGGATGTTTTCTTTTCATATGATCAATAAGATATGAAATGTTTCCACTGTACTTAAGAAAGGTATTAAAACTATTGATAGTTGAATTAACTATTAGTGATAGTTATCGAGTGTCAGAATTACTATCAAACTATTACTATTGGCAGCTCATCTTTTACGATATCTCAATAGTTCGACCTATTGTTATACCTCTAGTGTCTGTATAGCAGGTGCTTGCTTAATGTAGATAAAAATGATACACATAATGTATGTCCTTCATTAACTCTTTAACCGTTTCCCTGTTCTGTATTTATTCCTAATTTCAATACCTACTGAATATTCATGCATAAAATAGTTATAATGAAATATAGAAGGTGGAACATTGTAGCCATTTTAGAAAGTAAAGAAACAGATCTTTCAAATTTCATTATCAAACAGAGCAGACCCTGATTAGACGGCTCCTGATCTGGGTCTACTACTGATGTAAAAGCATGAAAATTGTTTATATAAAGGAAAGGGTTAACCGCTGGTGCTGCAAAACAGTACCATGACAGTGAAGTCCCAGTTCAGACACTGCCTTTTCAAGGGTCTCCTTTGCTTGCCTCAACCTTTATTTTTATGCCTGCAGTTTATTCCATAGAAATTTTAATTATTTATCTCAGTTCTTCATTTAACAATAATGTTTTAACTCTATCCTTCATAGAAACGTGTTTTTTCACATTTGCAAACAGAGTAGACCAAGCTCAGATGGATACTACTGGAGCCGTCTGATCAGGGTCTGCTCTGGTTGCCTATGGACTTATAAATAGATCTGATTCTGCAGTTTCTACCAACACCGAAGTAATTCTGTGTAAGTACACCATTATAAAAGGTCAGCTTAAAAATATTCACCATGTCATTATTTCTAATATAAATATTGAACAGGGTTAACAAGATTGGGTTGCAGACAACTAGAAATTTGGCACTGAAAGGATAAAGCTTCATGTACAACATACCTTCAAGTTGTTACAGATAATTTTATTGTACTTGTTCACTATCAAAATGGCTATAATGTGACCGATTTGGCTTTATTGACAAAAACACTCACTAAAAAGTCACTTCATATTAATGCCTTTGCAAAAAGTAGACCCAGATCAGACCTGGCCCAACTGATCAGGGGCTGCTCTTGTTGCTTATCGAATTATTGGAATATGATTCTACACCTTGTGCCACAGTCAAAAATTCCTTTGTTAATTCTGCCTTGAACTAGTTTGTCTCATTGATATTCATGGTTTCGTAATTTCTTACGTGAATATTGAACAGGGAAAGGGTTAAGCATATAGTGTACATGGAATGCTTTCAATTAATGCTGTAACCGCCAGTTGTCTATAAATCTCATAAGCATCACAACAGCAGGTTATCAGTCATTGTTAGCTTGCAGGGGAGAACTGGATATTGCTTCTTAAAATCATGTGGTTGTGTTTTCATTTCAGTATTTAGGGTACCAGGAGAAACCCTATGACACAACCAACACAATATCCATGTCCTTCCACTCAGGAACAGGCTCCTGTGCCGGGAAACACAACAATCATCAATGCAGCATTTGTGCCTATCCACTCAGGAATAGGTGTTTGTGCCTGGAAGGTCCCTGTGACTCAACCAGCATCAAATTGTATCTGTGACTATCCACTCAGGAATTGGCTCGTGTGCCTAGAAGGAACCCGAGACACAACCAGTACCAGCATATCTCTGCATATCCACTCACGATTATGCTTTAACGGCTGGAAAGACCCCGAGACACAACCAGTACCAGCATATCTCTGCATATCCACTCACGATTATGCTTTAATGGCTGGAAAGACCCTGAGACACAACCAGTTATGGTCAGCATATCTAATCAGGGTTATACTTTTCTGGCTGGAAAGACCCTGAGACACAACCAGCATCAATACAGCATTTGTGCCTATCCACTCAGGAAGGTCCCCGAGAGCCAACCAGCATCAAATGATATGTCAGAATATCCACTTAGGAATGAGTGCCTAGGAGGACCCTTGCCACAAGCAGTACCAGCATGGCATCTCTGCATATCCACTCAGGAATAGGCTTTTGTGGCTGGAAAGACAATGAAACGCAACAAGTGTCAGCATATCTCTGCATATCCATCCAGGAATAGACTTTGGTGGCTGGAAAGACAACGAAAAGCAACCAGTGTCAGCATATCTCTGCATATCCATCCAGGAATAGACTTTGGTGGCTGGAAAGACAATGAAACGCAACCAGTGTCAGCATATCTCTGCATATCCACCCAGGAATAGACTTTTGTGGCTGGAAAGACAACGAAACGCAACCAGTGTCAGCATATCTCTGCATATCCACTCAGGAATAGGCTTTTGTGACTGGAAAGACAACGAAACGCAACCAGTGTCAGCATATCTCTGCATATCCACCCAGGAATAGGCTTTTGTGACTGGAAAGACAACGAAACGCAACCAGTGTCAGCATATCTCTGCATATACACTCAGGAATATGCTTTTGTGGCTGGAAAGACAATGAAACGCAACCAGTGTCAGCATATCTCTGCATATTCACTCAGGAATAGGCGTTTGTTGCTGAGAAGACAACGAAACGCAACCAGTGTCAGCATACCAGCCTGGAAGGACCCTGATACACAACCAACATCAACATCATTACATAATATCTGCATATCCACTCAGGAAAAGATAACATGTCTTGAAAGACACTGAGGCATAACCAGAATCAACATAATATTTGTGCCTAAACCATTCTCAGTGAAAACTTTTATGAGAAAAAGTGATCATTTTTTCTGTGAAGCGACCCATAAGGCTTGCTGCAGTGGAATTACAAACAGTCTGGATCCAGAAAAGCTGACGAATAACTCGGCATCTCACCAGGGTCCAAATTGTTGCACACTTCACTCATGTTTTGATACAGAATGGAAGAAACTACTGTCACTTAAAGCAGACAGTACTGTCTGTAGTCGAACATTGTTTGCTGCCAAAAGAGGAAAACAATAGTATTTAAATCCCCAAGAAGTGTGAAACTCATAAGGGACAGATTGAGGGATACTGTGAATATCACGTTCAGTGTCTGATAGAACGGGAACTAACTTTCAACGATATAGTGATAATCTGATGGAAATTCATCTGTGTGGTTGTAGCATATCATCGAGAAATCAAGAACTTAACTTTTCAAGTACACACACAAAGACGATTTGAAAGCTATCCTTGAACTTTCATCCCGAGCCTTCAAACCCACACTGTCATGCACCCAACCTGTCTGGTACACATATGATAAATAAATACGCCTAAAATTCTACACCTCTATAATAGCCACTTCTTGAGACCATTGTGATAAATAGAGCATTTCTCCTATGGAGCAAATGCTATATTTATCACAATTCTAACATTTTCCTTTCCTCTAGTTAATTATCCTTTTTGGTAGATTAATTCAAACAGGCTTGGCCTAAAAATAGCACATGGAAGAATGGGTTAATATTGCTCACCCCATTGTTAACCCACAGTAGAATTCAAAAGAAGTCAGTCCACAGTACATGTGCAAAAGCTCCAGGTTACATAGCTTTCAATTTTGTTCTGTGTGTAATTGAAACATTTTGTTCTTGATCATATATTGATAGTGATGTGTTTTGTAATATTTCATTGCATGCTCTTAACCCTTTCTATCATATAAACACTTTTTCCCCACATCTGCAAACAGAGAAGAGCCAGATCAGATGACTCATCTAGAAGCCATCTGATCAGTGTCTGCTTTGATTGCTAATGACATTTGATATATCTGTATCTTTACTTTCTAAAATGGCTACAGTGTCCCACCTTCCATACTTCATTGTAACTATTTTGTCCATGTCAATATAAAATTAAATATAGAACAGGGAAAGGGTTAACCCATTCCCTCATATTGACACCCTTTGATGGCTCTGTAAAATTCACGTTTGTAAACCATTGTGAATAAATGGAGCATTCATTCAATAGGAGCATATGATTCCTTCAGCAATAAGAGCAAACCCTGATGAGATGGCTCCTACACGAGTCATCTGATCTGGGTCTTCTCTTTCAACACTATGGACCAATGTGTGATGTCCTTGAGATCAATTTAAGGTGCTGAGTAAATCATTGCCTCATCAGAGTTGCACCATTTTCTTCATATACACTTATATACATATACAGTGAAGCTCATTTATAACGAAATCCTAGGGACCCTCTGATTTCCTTTGTTATATCCAAATTTCATTATATTAGGTCCATTATACTATGTTATTTAGAGAGGGGGAATAATTTTTGTTTTGTTATAAGCAATACAATTCGTTATATCCAAGTTCGTTATAAGTGAGCTTCACTGTATATATATGAAAGAAAAGGAAGGAAAATGTAGCATGTTATTTTGCAGACAATAGTTACAGTAAAACCTCTCTAAGCCGGACATTAAATTTAGAATAAATATCAGTCTTGGTGACAGGTGGCTGCGAGCGTCATGCAGAAAGCTCCTCTATGAGCTTTTTGCATGACTTTAATCCTGCATTAAGCAGTCACCTGCCTAAAAGTATGTAATTTCTTCTGCTAGAATTCCAGTTTAGAGGCGTTTTAGTATTAGTGATGAAAGGGTCATTACAAATAGGTATACTCATTTTGTTTAACCCATTCCCGCATTTTGACGCTTCTGTAAAAGTCGCTTTTTGAAACCATTGTGACAAATAGAGCATTTGCTCCACAAGAGCAAATGCTCTATTTATCACAATGGTTTCAAAACTACACAATTCTGAAAATTTTCTTTTCTCTAGTTAATGCTCCTTTTTGGTATATTTAATCAAAGAGGTTAGCTAAAGTGGGAATTGGTTAAAGACTACATGTATGTTCATATTGTTTTTGTCCTGTATGTTTGTCACCAACTTTACAGTGTTTTCAACAAACAAAAACGTTTATCATTTGAATGGCTCATATGGAAATCTGAATGTCTAAAGCCTTCATATGCTAAGTATTCTGGGTGGAATCATCTACTTTAGTTATTGTCCTAAGTATTTGGACAAAAAATTTCCCCTCCATAGTTTGCAAACTTGAAGAAGTCAATTTAGCATCAATTTTATGACTTTAAAATACAGTAGAACCGGTCTTAACCCTTTCCTTCATATTTAGAAATATGTCTCATGCATTTCCAAGCAGAGTAGATCCAGATTGAATGGCTCCTATTGGAGAAGGGCCTTCTCTGTTTACTAATGGAAATTGAAGGCAAAAGTGTCACCTTCCTTACAGACCCATAATTAGACCTTTTTGATGGCCACTTAAGACAGGTTATACCGGAAAGTCTGACATTGGTGCAGACCCTTATCAAACTGACCCTTCAGGAGCAATTTGATCTGGGTCGGCACTAATTGCCCAAGTTTGCCTGTCCAAATAATTAGATTAAATAGGATACCATTTAGTGAGTCATAACAATAAAGGTTTCACAGTGTAGAATTCGACAAGTCACTACTTGTAAAAGCTGACTGCTTTCTGGGGGTTTTGTGTTTTGTTTTTACTTCTATTTAGAAAGTTTAAAGATATCATGTTTACCTCACAATGTATAGATTGTTCACCCTTAGAATTTGTTAGTTGAGTTATTGCTTCTGGTCAACATCTTTATAGATCCATTTTTCAGCTGATAGAATGTCACCAAATGCATTTAATACTTGTCAAACCTCTCTAAACTGGACTTTCAAATAGGTATCAGTGGCGGACTCTGGAGCATCTAAATGTTGGTTGAAAGTCATGCAAAAAGCTCTATTTAAAAGTAACTTATTGCACGACTTTTCTCTGCATTTAACCGTTACTCTCTGCACCTTTGCAAACAGAGTAGATCCAGATCAGATGGCTCTTAATTCTTTCCTAAGCATCCGGTTTAGAGAGTTGATTTACATACTGTCAATGTTTAGACTGTGTTTTGACTATTGTAACAAAATCCAATTCTTTCAACAATATATTGGACCATTTTTTTTATTTTCTCTATCATAATGGTTTCAAAACTGCAATTATAAAATTTGCCTTTTTGCTAGTAAATGCTCCGTTTCGGTAGATTTATACAAAGAGGTTGGATCTGAAAATAGCTTGAGGGAATGGATTAACCCTTTATTCCACCTTCCTTATTTCATTATTACTATTTTGATCATGAATATTCAGTAGGTATCGGAACTTGGAATAAACGTTGAACAGGGAAAGGGTTAATGGAATTAGGTAAATCTGTTCATACGTTCTAAAATGGCTACAATGTTCCACCCTCCATATTTTGTTGTCCTATAGGAGCCGTCTGATCAGGGTTTGCTCTGTTTGCTTATGAAATAATATAGATAAAATTCTACAGTTTCTGCCATAGCCAAAACTCCTGTGTCCATGTTCTATTATAACAATTAATCTAATGTTCATGACATCATTAGTTCTTGCATGATTATTCATGGAGTAAAGGATTAAAGAAGCTGATATGAAGTTTTCAAAGGCCTAGTTGCAAAGACTATATGTATTAAGTCTGTGATATTTTTTGGTGCAAAACTGGTACATATGCTTATGATTTTATTATTATAATTATTATTATTAGTAGTAGTAGTATTATTACACCACATTTCTATAGCACTTTTTATGTCCCAACAAAGTAGTGGCATAGAGGGCTGCTCTTGTCCGTAGGTCCGTCCGTGCGCACATCTAGCAGAATTGTCTGGGCTCTTTCTTAGAAAGGACTTTACACACATGTGTGTAGCCATTGCATCTTGGTCAAGTTCAATAGCCATGTAAATCGCTTCAGTCGTTCAGGAGTTGTGGCCCTTTATTTGTAAAAATGACATAAAAATATTTTGTCCGGACCTTTTCTTGGAAAGTATTTGTATAATCCGCACCAAACTTTACACACGTTTGTAGACTTTTGTAGCTAATATATCCTGGTCAAGCTCAATAGCCATGTAAATTGCTTTAGTCGCTTAGGAGTTGTGGCCCTTTATTTGCAAAAATGACTCTAAAATATCTTGCCCAGACTCTTTCTTGGAAAGTATTTGTCCAATCCAAACCAAACTTTACACATATGCCTGTGGCCATTATATCTTGATAGCCACTGAAATCGCTTCAATCATTTAGGATTTGCAGCCCTTTATTTGCAAAAATTACCTTAAAAATATCTTGTCCGGGCTTTTTCTTGAAAAGTATTTGTCCAATCCGCACCAAGCATTAGACATGTTTGTGGCCATTATATCTTGGTCAAATTTGATAGCCATATAGATGGCTTTAGTCGTTTAGGAGTAACATCCCTTTATTTGCAAAAAACGGCATAAATCGCTTGTTGCATACATGATTATGGCCCTTACTTTCTGTGACAAAAAAATGAAGTGGGGCATCAGTGTCATATGGACACATTTCTAGTATAATAATATGTAGATCTACGTTTAAAAACAAAACATACACATGTACATACAAAGTAACCAACAACGTGAGCTAGACAAACTAAAATGAACATACAATAGCTAAATAAGAGAAAAATAAAAAGCAGTACTTAATAATTCTTATTTAAATTATAATAAAACTATATCCTTTAACATAAAACAGTCTAAAAAATTAGATTATGACAGTAAACTTTCTCACTTCTAGAATGTAACACTTTAAATTATCATTCATTACAAGTACAGAGATACACATTTACATTTAAAGATCAGTGTAGTGTCAGACAAAGAAATGTGCTTTAACTATTTCTTAAATAAGGAAAAAGGGACACTGGCAATGGGTTCCAGTGTTGTGGAGCACTAATATTAAAACTTCTATCAGTGTACCTGAGTTGTGTTAGGTAATCAATATAACAAGGTATTACAGTCGTCCCATCTAGATGTAACTGTGCGGTTTGCAAGAGATTTTGTTGCATCATTTGTAAGAAATTGCCTGATGTGGCCTATTCGGCCCAGTTGCGCACAACTAGATCGACATACTGAGTTTACATGATTTACAATTTCCTTTCTAGAGTCAAAGAAAGCTCCTAAAGAATATATTAAAAATGCTTTATTTATTTGAAAGGCAAGCATCTTATTAATCCCGGGTTGTTCTACCCAATCTGCTTCACGAACAGGACGTGTTTGCTTTGTTAATTCTGTACACGTTTCTGCAGTACTAAGCTATACATAGTTCAGATGAAAGCGTGGGTGTCAGCACTGACATCATGACAAACTTCATTATCTTTAGAGATAGCTGAATAAAATATCTCACTATTGTAAACAACTGCAAGGGTCAAGATGTCAGTAACTGTACAAATACTTCAGTAAAATTTCTTACACTTGTACATCATCATAACGGTTATTATTTCATTTCACTTCATTGTATTTTAAGAGACCGTTCAAACATCTCAAACTTGTATACCATCATAAGTGTCACCACTGAGCCAATGTGCTTTGAACTTCACTGTCTCCCCCAGTATTCTGGAGAGACTTGTATATTATTTTGTGCATGACATCCATCCCTCTGTCTGTTCATGCTTCAGTCAGTTTGTCCCAATTTAAATTTGTCCGCACGCTTTCTCCAAAACCTTTTTTGTCGGATTTTTGTGAAACTTCATAGGATTTCTCAGCACCATGCCTGGTTGTCCATATTTTATTTATGTTCCGGTTTGATGATTTTCTGCAGAGTTATGGAACTTTAAAATGTTTACATGGAAAATTTTGTCCGTGTGTTTGGTGGGGAGAGATCAGTTTTTGTATCAAAAACATTTCTATTTATCCTTTTAGAGAGTTCAATAAAACATCTCACACTTGTTCACCACCATAAGAGTCACCACTGAGCCATTGTGCTTTGAACTTCATCATCTTTAGAGACAGTTGTCTAAAACCTCTTACACTTGTACACCATCATAAGAGTCACCACTGAGCCAATGTGCTTTGAACTTCATTGTCTTTAGAGACAGTTGTCTAAAACCTCTTACACTTGTACACCACCATAAGAGTCACCACTGAGCCAGTGTGCTTTGAACTTCATTGTCTTTAGAGACAGTTCACTAAAACCTCTTACACTTGTAAACCACCATAAGAGTCACCACTGAGACAATGTGCTTTGAACTTCATTGTCTTTAGAGACAGTTGTCTAAAACCTCTTACACTTGTACACCACCATAAGAGTCACCACTGAGCCAATGTGCTTTGAACTTCATTGTCTTTAGAGACAGTTGTCTAAAACCTCTTACACTTGTACACCACCATAAGAGTCACCACTGAGCCAGTGTGCTTTGAACTTCATTGTCTTTAGAGACAGTTCACTAAAACCTCTTACACTTGTAAACCACCATAAGAGTCACCACTGAGACAATGTGCTTTGAACTTCATTGTCTTTAGAGACAGTTCAATAAAACATCTCACACTTGTTCAGCACCATAAGAGTCACCACTGAGCCAGTGTGCTTTGAACTTCATTGTCTTAAGAGACAGTTCACTAAAACCTCTTACACTTGTAAACCGCCATAAGTGTCACCACTGAGACAATGTGCTTTGAACTTCATTAGGGCCCTGCATTGAAAATGCAGAAACCTTATAGGAATATAATTTTCTGTCTTTGTCCGTCCACACTTTTGATGTGACGCAATAACTCAAATAGTACTTCACATATTGGTTTCATATGAAGGGCATATGCTTAGTATCTAGTTATCTGCCCTGGATTACAGAGCCCTCTCTGACTAAATTTTTCTAGTTATCTTTTAATAAAACATCTCACACTTGTTCACCACCATAAGAGTCACCACTGAGCCAGTGTGCTTTAAAATTCATTTCTTTTGAGGCAGTTCAAACATCTCACACTTGTACACTATTCTAAGAGTCACCACTGAGGCAATGTGTTTTATGATGTATGTTTTGATGTCAGTCAATGACCCATAAGTATGGTATGCAAATATTCCAAAACTGAGTACCAGTAAATTTACCAGAGAAAAACTTTGGGAATCTTAGCCAAGTCGCATTTGATTACCAAAAAACTATTCACAGTATTAGGAAAACATTACTTTGAATCATATCTTGATTTTTTATTAAATTTGTCAGACACTTGGCTAAGAGACCACCCAAAGGTAAAATGGGTTTACTGTTTGAAGCTGTCAGATGTTTCCCCGTGTCTAGCTGACTTCAACAGTAAGAATTTGGCCATTGAAAAAGTGGGTATGGGCTTTTGGGGTTTGCAATAAGTGTAAATTTACACACTGGAGATATTTTCGAAAACTGGCTAAGAAATAACATGTTTATTTGCATCCGACTCCGGGTCTTTTACATGAAAAAAAAATTAAAAAAATGATAACAGTGCTACCTGAAAAAAGATTTCGTGTGATATCTTTAGAGCTACATGCATCTGTTTAAAATGTCACACACACATTTATTACCACAAGGGTCAAAATCTGATGAATAGATTCATTAAAACGTCTTACAATTGAACACCATCATAAGAACTGCCATTGAGCTGATGTGTTTTGTGATCTTTTGATGTTGCAAGTCAATGACCCATATGTATGATATGCAAATATTCCAAAATTGAGAACTTTTTCCAGAGAGAAACCTTGGGAATCTGAGCCAAGTTGTATTTTATTACCAAAAAACTATTAACAGTATTAGGAAAACATTACTTTGAATCATATTTTGATTTTTTATTAAATTTGTCAAACACTTGGCTAAGAAACCACCCAAAGGTAAAATGGGTTTTCTGTTTGAAGCTGTCAGATGTTTCCCCGTGTCTAGCTGACTTCAACAGTAAGAATTTGGCCATTGAAAAAGTGGGTATGGGCTTTTTGGGCTTGCAATAAGTGTAAATTAACACACTGGAGATATTTTCGAAAACTGGCTAAGAAATAACATGTTTATTTGCATTACAGACTCCGGGTCTTTTATATGAAATAAAATAAAAAAAAATGATAACGGTGATGTAACCTGAAAAAAAAATTTCATATAACATCTTTAGAGCTACATGTATCTGTTTAAAATGTCACACACACATTTATCACCACAAGGGTCAAAATCTGATGAATAGATTCATTAAAACGTCTTACAATTGAACACCATCATAAGAATTGCACTATCATAAGAATCGCAATTAAGCAATATATTTTGTGTTTTGATGTTGCGAGTCAATGACCCAAAAGTATGGTATGCAAATATTCCAAAATGAATTGAGTATTTTTTTCCAGAGAGAAACTTTGGGAATCTGAGCCAAGTTGGCATTTGATTGCAAGAAAAACACTACTGAAAGTGCTATGAAAATATTATTTTGAATTAAATTCTGATTTCGTTTTTAAATTCGTCAGACACTTGGCTAAGAGACCACCCAAAGGTAAAAAAAAGTTTACTTTTTTAAGTTGTTAGATGTAGCTCCATGTCTATTGAAAAAGTTGGTATGGGCTTTAGGGGCTTGCAGTATAAGTGTAAATTTACACAATGGAGATCTTTTTGAAAAATGGCTAAGATATGACAAATGTTTATTTGCATTACAGACTCTGAGTCTTTTACATGAAATAACAAAATAAAAAAATATATGAAAAACCAACATCAGATATCTGAAATAAGAGTTTAGGCAACATCTTTAGAGCTACATGTATCTGTTTAAAAAATTCCACACACATTTACCACCACAGAGTCAAAATCTGATGAGAATGTTCAACAAATTGTCTTACACTTGTTCAAGGTCATAAGAGTCATCGTTGAACCAATGTGTTTTGTGATGTTTCGATGTTGCTAGTCATTGGCCTATAAGTATGTACCATCTGCCCTTGCTGTCCGCAAGCCCAAGGTCAAGGTCAAATGACTTGGAAATTGTACGTGCAGTTGGTAGTCACATTTACGTGCAGCTGGTTGTCAGATTTTCATTTTCTTATATCTCCCTCACTATAGCTATTGGCATGGAATTGCATATACACATTGAGCACCATCCATACTAATTACTTTCATTGTGCACCCAGTCCATGCTGCCCGCAAGCCCAAGGTCAAAGTCAAATGACTTAGGAATTTACGTGCAGCTCGGCAAGCAACACCACAGGGGCATCGCTGTGTCTTACAGACAATTTTCTAGTTTTGCTGTCATTTCTAAACTAATCATGATGTAACTAGGTTCATCACTGTATGCAATACTTTTTGAGTTATTTCCCTTTGTCCTGATTTTCACACTCCAGCATATTTACAGATTTTGTGTCAGCTGTGAGCAGGTGACACATGTGTTCCTCCGAACACTCTTGTTGAAGCTCTTGTTACAACCACAAATTCATTGTTAACCCTTACAGTGTGGGAAACGAGTCACTAATTAACCCTTTCCCTGTTCTGTGTTTATTCCAAATTTCAATACCTACTGTGTACTCATTAACAAAATAGTTATAAAGCAAAATGGCAGGTGGAACATTGTAGACATTTTAGAAAGCAAGGGAATCGATCTATCAAATTCTATTGGCAAACAGAGCAGACCCTGATCAGACGGCTCCTAGAGGAGCCGTCTGATCTGGGTCTACTCTGTTTGCAAATGCGTGAAAACATGTTTATATGAGGGAAAGGGTTAATGTCCTTTTCAAACTCTAGATCCTGCTCCGTTGAAAGGGTTAAGAGGTACAAAGTAAATATACAAATTCATTTCATGAATATTCTTAAGTAATCAATTATTTAATATTCATGGAGGAAAGGGTTAAGTATACATTATATACCGGTATGTAATCTGTAGCAATTTGACTAGTAAATGCAACAATAATATCATATTTACGAGTTTTACAATAGGAACACAAGGTTTGTTTTCAGTACAGGGGAATCTTGATAAGACATGATAAGACATTCAATACATTTAATAAAGGCACAGGGGACATTCACCAATAGAGAATAGTGTATGACCATATGTGGTTTTGACCATGATAGAAACTGTAGGACCATTTTTATGGTGTTGCCTGCGAAGCATGGCAGACACATAGGGATCACTTTGTCGTTGGCTTCATTGTCTTTGTTGTCAAACTTCTTTTCCAGTCTGTATTTCCTGTTTTACGTATGCCATTGAATTGATACTTCACATATGGAACAGGTCTGATAATAGAAAGTGTTATGCACAATGTCCATAACTCTACCAGCAGTATTATTGGAGTTATTCCCCATTTTAATATTTGGTCATTATTCTCGTTATTATTTTTTTAGTACGCAGGCAGGCAACACGTGTGTCCAAGGAACACCTTTCTAGTTCTATAAGCAAGCAGAACAGAACCTGATCAAAAATTTCCTACAGGAGTTGTCTGATCTGGGTCTTCTCTATTTGCAAAGGCATGGAAAGATGTTTCCATCAAGTTAACCCATTCCCTCATATTGACACCATTTGATGTCTCTGTAAAAGTCACTCTTTGAAACCATTGTGATAAATATACCCATTCCCTTTTAATAATTTTAGACTTGCCCACTTTGAATAAATCTACTGAAAATGAGCATATACACGAGAAAAGGAAAAGTTAGGTTTATGTTATAAAGAGAAAATCATATCGATATCTCAAAAAACATGGCCACCAAGTGGTAGAGCTAGATTTCTGTATATAAGCTACAATATTTGGTGAGAGGCCACTTGATGGATCTATAGTTGTTGATCGGAAGCAATGAGCCCAAGATTGCCAATTTGGGTGAAACACATATCAAGCTTCATACATGAGTCGCTCTTTCGCTGTCACACATGTTTGCAAATATTGTCATCTGCCATAATTTTCATATTTCGGCTCATTCCCTAGATATTAGGATACCCAATCACATTTTTGGATTCTGATGAAACTCTTTCACTGCCATTGTTTCATCTGTCATTTCCTATACAGTTTGTATCCAGATAAGACGCCACGTAACTCGGCATCTATTCGGCATTCAAACTGCTTGTTATTGTTACTATTTTATGAACAAAAAAAAGAACAAATGAAAACTGAAAATTGTAGGAGACAACAAAGTTTGCAGACGACAAAACTTGATAGTGAAAGAGTTAAACTTTCACTATGTTTGATTGTATTACTCTCAACATGCCTATTAGTTATTACTTTACTATCACGTGTAAATAATATTGATCAAGATCTATTACTGAGCAACTTGGCATCTGTTCATCGACTAACCAGCCAACACACTCTGGAAACCTCAACACTACTGGCAACTGAGTGATTACCTTTGCAAACAGTTTGGATCCAGATGAGATGCCGAGTAACTCGTCGTCTCATCAAGACTCAAAACTGTTTGCCTTCAAGCTGGCTTGTGGTAGATTGGTGCTTCTACCCGGATGTTCTTCTGCGCATGAAACTATGCAATTTGTTCCATGCACAGAAGAACCTCTGTGGTCTTCCTCCACCTGTTATTAGCTGGATGTCGTGATATGACTGAAATACTGTTAAAACGATATAATTAAAGCCCGATAAAACCTAACCGAACTGTTTGCCACTTTGACAATGTTTTAAAAAGAAATTCAAGAAATACAAAACTTTTAAAATTGAAGCAGACAACAATGTTTACTTGCTCAGGGTGCAGAAGATTAATTATCAAAATACATGTACAATTAACCCTTACAGTGTGGGATACCAGTTGCTAATGTCCTTTGCAAATAGCATATACCCAGATGAGAGGGTTCCTAGAGGAGCTCTCTCATCAAGGTCTGCACTGTTTGTCATGTTACTTTTCTTTAGAAAAATTTGACCTGTTTGAATGTTTGTTTGGAATAGTCCCATTTGAAACTAAAGCGTTGTAAGGGTTAATTTTGATAGTTTTACGTGTGTTCAGCAAGAGTGTTAGTGTCACACAACTTTCAGGTTTGACGTCTTATATGTTTACACTGCTTGCATATGTTTGCCCATAGCATGCTTAAGATAAATGATAAATAGCTTGAGTTGACAACAATTTACATGGTCTGAAATACAGTAGAACCTGTCTTAACCCTCTCCCTGTTTTATGTTTCTTCCAAATTTCAATACCTACTGAATATTGATGAACACAATAATTATAATGTCGTATAGAAGGGGGAATATTGTAGCCATTTTAGAAAGTAAAGAAACAGATCTATCAAATTCTATTAGCAACGGGAGCAGACCCTGATCAGACAGAGCCGTCTGATCTGGGTCTACTCTTTTTGCAAATGCGTGAAAACACGTATATATGAGGGAAAGGGTTAACTCTCTCCCTGTTTTGTGTTTCTTCCAAATAACCTACTGAATATTCATGGACAAAATAGTTATAATGAAATATGGAAGGTGGAACATTGTGGCCATTTTAGAAAGTAAAGAAACAAATCTTTAAAATTCCATTAGCAAACAGAGCAGACCCTGATCAGGCGGGCTCCTACAGGAGCCATCTGATATGTGTATACTCTGTTTGCAAATGTATAAAAACAGGTGTATATGAAGGAAAGGATTAACCTTTTTTCCCATGAATATTCATGTAAGAAATAATGACACCATGAATATTAATTAGATTATTTTTGATAATGGCTAATAAACACAAGAGTTTGGCTGTGGCATGTTCTGTAGATTCATATGTATGATTCCATTAGCAAACCCTGATCAGTTGGCTCCTACAGGAGCTGTCAGATCAGGGTCTGCTCTGCTTGCTTATGTTATAATATAGATATAATTTTACAGTTTCTACTAAGACAAAAATATGCCCGTGTCCACATGTGTTATTATATAAGAAAATAATCTATTTAATATTCATGACACCTTAATTTCTTAAAGAATTGAACTAAAGCTGCTTGTACCACTTTCAACCCTTCTCATACTAAATATTCAAAGGTGAATCCATCCATTATGAATATTCATTATTATTTTTATGATTATTATGAATCTTTCTAATGTTGGATCAGTTGTAGCCACTGCACGATGATGGCAAATAGTACAGAGCCATATGAGAGTTCCTGTAGGAGTTGTCTCATATGGGTCTACACAATTGGCAAATGCAGATATGTACACTTATAGCATGGGAAGTGTTAAAGTGAATTTGTTTTTATGTTTAGTTTAGGTTAGCCGTGTTTTGTGTCTAGATAAATCAGTTGTTCTAGCATTCATGTAGTCAGTTTTCCTCTACAACAAATACTTCATTGACAAACATTGATGTACTCTAAAAGAGGCGGTGCTTAATTCTGAATGAAAATAATGCAGAAAACACCGTTGGGAGCTTTCCATAACTTTACGTACAGCTAGACAAACACCACCACGGGGGCATCGCTGTGTCTTACAGACACATTTTTCTAGTTTACTGAAGCTGTGAAAGACTAACCTAAAAGTTGCTGAATAAGTCCTTCCTTTCTGATTATTTAGGCAAAAATATTGTATAAAAATTAAAGGAAATGGTCTTTGACAAATAGTGCAGATCCTGATAAGAAGGCTCTCCAGTCCAGTCCAGGGATCCTCTTATCTCTTTGCACTCTAGCGGCGAAACTGTGATTACCTATGCAAACCGTGAAACTGTGATTACCTATGCAAACAGTTTGGGCTCAGATGAGACGCCGCATGATGCGGCGTCTCATCAGGATCCAAACTGTTTGTCATATTGACCATTTTTTTGCAAAATAAATGAGTTTATTTTAAGAATTGAAGCAGACAATTGTTGCAGACGAAAAAATACTTAGTGTGCTAAGAGTTATCTAGATGTACACTGTTTTCAAATGTCTGATTATTCAGGCATTGACATACTCAAGTCACTTTTGAAATGGAATTGGACAGAAAATCATCTTGAACTGTGTAGCATACCAGTTTATTTGGGCTGCGAAAGCAGCCCAATATTATATAGGTTTTAAAAGTCCTCATAAGTGTCTGCGGGATTAGTTTTTATTGAAATGTTTGATAGAAAATTCCAACTAGTATTTGATTTTATTTAATTTATTTACGGCATTGTAATATATTTTCCCCGGCGCTCGCACATATTTTTGAGTGAAATTCAAAATGGCCATGCTTCAATTTACTGCAGACAACACTCCAGATTTACACACAACTGCAGGTCATTTTCATGTCACTATGTGTTCCAACTACCTTGTGCACTCTTAGCAATTAACTCTTTCAATGCCTGAGAATTGCCGTCTGCTAGACATATTTTCGTCTGCTTCAAGTTTTTGAATGGACGTTTGTTCAATGTCTTTATAAAAAGATAAACAGTGTGTCAAACAGTTTGGATCCTGATGAGAGACCGAGTTACTCACATTCTCATCTGGGTCCAAACTGTTTTTCATATGATATTACAGACCCGTTCATGGCACTGAAGAGGTTAATGTCTGCAAATATTGTCGTCTGCTTCATTTTTCCTTCCATATCTATTCAAAAATATATGTCAGAGTGAAAACCAGTTTTGACCCTGATGAGGTGCCAAGTTACTCGGCGTCTCATCTGGATCCAGAATGTTTGCAAAGAGTGTTATAAATGCTAAGAACCAAAACAAAAGCAGCTGGAACAAAACTCATACCTGTTAAGAGGAATAGTTGCTTATAATTTTGTATGTCATTGCATAATCAAAATTAGTAAATAATAATACCCTTCTCTGTTTTTATCTCTTACCCTGTTTAAACATGCTTTACGCAGCCATTTTACGTTTGCGAAAAACCTCGTTAGTAATCACATTTGTAGGTTAATGATGAAATTGATTGCAATACATGTAGATTTGGTAGATATAGCTGTGACACAATGGCACATGCCTAAACCAGTCTGCCCTATTTAACATGTACAGTTGAGCCTAACTTAACCCATTCCTTCATTTTGACGCCTTTGTAAAAATCTCTTTTTTAAACCAATGTGATAGAGCATTTGCCCCATAGGAGCAATTGCTCTATTTATCACAGTGGTTTCAAAACTACAAAATTCTAAAGGTTTCCTTTTCTCTAGTAAATGCTCCTTTTCGGTAGATTTATTCAAAGAAATTGGATCTAAAAATAGCCTATGAGTTAATGGGTTAAGCCACCATGGATTTAGTGTTACAAAGCAGATGGTTGATTAATGCAGGGCAATAGTAATGCAGAAGGCTCCAATAGGAGCTTTCTGTATTTCTTTTGACTTGCATTAAGCTACCACCTGTCAGACCCATATTTAGACATTTTAATGGTCTACAGGAGTTGTTTGATCTGGGTCCACTCTGGAGCATTATATGAAGGAAATGGGTTAATGGGACCACTTAATAAATGATCATGGGCATCTTTAAAGCAAGTATATTGCTCTCATATCGGTGCCTCTGTAAAAAAAACAACTTTTTGAAACCATTGTGAGGGTAAATAGAGCATTTCGAGGGCTTGGTGCAAACTTATTCTAACTCCTTCACAAAGTGCACCAAACCCTCGATATGCTCCACAGGAGCAATTTATCACAATGGTTTTAGACCTAAACAATTCAAAAAGTTAACTTTTCTCTAGTTAATGCTCCTTTTCGGTAGGCGTATTTAAAGAGTTTGGTCTAAAAATAGCCTATGAGGTAATGGATTAATGCAGAATGAAAGTAACTTTCTGACAGGAATGTCAGTTTTCTGTATAATTGTCATCCTGCATTAACCTACATCCTACCCTAACCCTTAATGTGCGGGACACGAGTCACTAACGTCATTTGCAAACAGTGGAGATCCAGATGAAAGGGCTCCTAGAAGATTTCTACTTAAGACTTATTTTGAGTTGCTGCTGTTGTAGAGAGCTTTTAAGTAACAATGTAACCCGTGGAAACAGTTTGGAGCTAGATGAAACACGGAATATTTTGTGTGTCATCAGGATCCAACCTCTTTGCTACTGTGATTACTTTTTGAATAAAGGGGAAGTAATTGAAACATGAAAATTGTAGAAGTCTTGCAGATGACGTAGTTCATTGCAACAAAAGTGTTAAAGTAGAGATGTGCTAGAGAACAGAGGTCCAGAAAAGATGTGTCAATTAAAATAGGAATTACTTCTTTATTTGTCCACCAAACCCTATGTAGTGGCCACTCTTTAGAATCGTCGCGGAGAGATTCTAAAGAGTGGTCACAAAATTGGGATTGGTGGAGAAATGACAATATTAGTATAGGAGTATACCCCTGTTGCTCTGTAGAGATTATACATGTATATGTATTTGAAAATAATAATTAACTTTAATAATAAAAGAAAAGAATTCACACTAGCATGTTTATGTGTTTGTTAGCATCCCCGCCCCGTTCTCCCCAGTTTGTATTTTCACAGTATCAAATTTTACTGCCATTTTCTATTTCAAACGTTATATTTGAATATCAGTTTAAACCTCTTCAGAGATTTAGAGATATCATTTGTCTTATCCTGATCCAGATTATGTTCCCTTTGTTTTAATGAAATCATGAATATTTATTAGCTGCATGTATACAGTGGTAAATGAACATTTGGCCTCGGCAGAAACTGTAGAACCAGAGCTGTACAATCCCTTCAGGAGCTTTCTGATCTGGATCTACTCTTGTTTGCACAGGCATTTAAAGGTGCTATCATTACTAGATATCTGAACGAAAGTTTTGAGGGGGTATTCAGTAAAACCCCTTTAAACTGGATTAAATTTAGTATAAATATCGGTCTTGGAGACGGGTGGAAGCTGAATGCAGGACTAGTCGTGCAGAAAGCTGCATGACTTTCACCCTGCATGAAGCGGCTACCTGCCTAAAAAAGTCTAAATTCTCTACTAAAGTGTTGGTGTTAAGGGGTACTGAAAGGGTAGTGATGTTTGCTTATGTAATGTTATGGATATGACTCTGTGGCTTCTTTAATGATCTTTCGCCATTATGAAACAGAAACGGTATGGTAGTATAGGTATAATACATGATGTTACTATTCCGTACACGGATATTTTGTGGAGAAAAGGGTTTAGAAACTTGTCGTGTTTGGATAGTTATGGTATATTTCCCATCCAAATGATAACACTTGTGTTTCGTTTCGACAAGATTATCACAATTTGGACGAGGTTCCATAAGTTGTTCTCATTATTTGTGTCAAAGATGCTGATATTGGTCAAACTAATATAAATATAGCATTGTCCACCGCAAGTGAAGCTTAGTTCATATAATAATATACGACGAGGGGTTTAATACATACACACTAACCCTTTGCTTAAAAAATACGCCTTTCAACGCCTTTGCATACTGGGTAGACCCGGATCTAACGTCTCCTGTAGGGAGAGTCTGACCAGGGTCATCTCTGTTTGTTATAATACAGACATAATGTGCCCCGTAATTAAAGCTTTGTTCTTATAATGATATGCGACCAGGGGTTTAATACATACACACTAACCCTTTGCTTAATAAATACGCCTTTCAACGCATTTGCATACTGAGTAGACCCGGATCTAACGTCTCCTGTAGGGAGAGTCTGACCAGGGTCATCTCTGTTTGTTATAATACAGACATAATGTGCCCCGTAATTAAAGCTTTGTTCTTATAATGATATTTGACCAGGGATTTAATACATGATTGTACACTAACCCTTTGCTTAATAAATAAGCCTGTCAACACCTTTGCATACTGAGTAGACCCGGATCAGACCTCTCCTGTAGGGGGTGTCTGACCAGGGTCTGCCTTGTTTGCTTTGGTATAATATAGACATGATGTGCCCCGTAAGTAAAGCTTTGTTCTAATAATAGTATGTGACAAGAGGTGTAATACATGTACACTAACCCTTTGCCTAATAACTACGCTTTCCGAAGCATTTGCATACTGGGTAGACTCTGATCAGTCTCCAGTAGGGGGGTCGCCTATAGAAGTCGTTTGGTCAGGATCTGCTCAGTTTGCCTGTGATATACAATATAGACGTAACTCTAAAGTTTATGCTCTAGTCAAACGCTACTGTTTCAATTGTTATCAAGACAATTCAATTACCATTCATGTTGTCACTTTTACATGAATATTCGTGATATACAGGGTCTATCGTAACACACTTTAGTGCGAGGTATTAATGTGGCTGTATTGTTCTCAAATGTGTTGCACGGGTCAATTCTGTATGACTAGCATTACGTGTTTGTTTGCTTCAACCGTTTACTCCATATTTTCGCCCCTTAGTTCGTCAAACGGAGAAGGTCCAAGACAGGTGCCCCTCCTGTAGGACTGGTCTGGTCGGGATCTGCTCTGTTTGCTTATGTAATGTTATGGATATGACTCTGTGGCTTCTTTAATGACCAACATTTCTAATGCCCTTTCGCCATTATGAAACTGAAACTGCGTGGTAGTATACATGTAGGTATAATATAAATGTTTCTATTTCGTACACGGATATTTGTGGAGAAAAGGGTTTAGAAACTTGTCGCGTTTTGATAGTTATGATATATTTCCCATCCAAATGATGATACTTGTGTTTCGTTTCAACAATATTATCACAACTTGGATGAGGTTTCATAAGTTGTTCTCATTAGTTGTGTCAAAAGTGAAGCTTAGTTCATATGTTAATATACGACATGAGGTTAATACATGTACACTTACCCATTGCCTAATAAATGCGCCTTTCAACGCCTTTGCATACTGGGTAGATCCGCATCAGACGTCTCCTGTAGGGGGCGTCTGATCAGGGTCTGCCCTGTTTGCTTTTGGTATAATATAGGCATAGTGTGCCCCGTAAGTAAAGCTTTGTTCTTATAATGATATGCGACAAGAGGGTTAATACATGTACACTGACCCTTTGCCTAATAAATACGCTTTCCGAAGCCTTTGCATACTGAGTAGACCCGGATCAGATGTCACCTACGGGAGCCGCCTGGTCAGGATCTGCTCTGTTTGCATGTGGCTTTTTAATGACCGAAATGTCTTATGTCCATTCGCCATTATAAAACAGAATCGATGTGGTAATATAGGTATACATGATGTTACTATTTCGTACACGAATATTTATGGAGAAAATGCTTTAGAAACTTGTCGTGTTAGGATAGTTATATTTTTTCCCAACCAAGTGATAACGCTCTTGTTTCGTTCCGACAAGATTATCACAATTTGGATGAAGTTTCATATGCTGTGTTCTCATAAGTCGTGTCAAAGATGCTAGTATTGGTCAAACTAATATAAAGATCGCATTGTCCTCCGCAAGTGAACCTTGGTTCTTATGATAATATACGACATGAAGTTAATAATATACGACATGAAGTTAATAATATACGACATGAAGTTAATAATATACGACATGAAGTCAATACATGTACACTAACCCTTTGCCTAATAAATACGCCGTCCAGAGCCTTTGCATACTGGGTAGACCCGGATCAGACGTCTCCTGTGGGGGTGCCTGACCAGGGTCTGTACTGCTTGCTTTTGGTATAATATGGACATGACTCAACAATTTCTGCTATGGTCACAAGTAGCTGTGTCTATTTGCTATTAAAACAGTCAGTCAGTTGCATACTGAGTAGATGTGGATCACACGTCTACTGAGGGAGCCGTCTGGTCAGGGTTGACCCTGTCTGCCTATGGTATAATATATGAATTGTAATTTATATATGAATCTGTAATTGCTTGTATGACCAGACATTCGTATGTCTAAGTGCTAATATTAAAACTGGTATACATGTAGTAATATATATGATGTAACACGTTCGTACATGAATATTCATGGCGAAAAGGTATAAGGAACTTGCCATGTTCGGGATAGTTATGGTTTAACTCCCATCTAAATGATAAAACTTGTGTTTCGTTTTGAGAAGCATATCACAATGTGGATGAAGCTTCTCAAGCTGTTCTCATTAGTTGTATTACAAATGCTTGTATCGGTCAAACCAATATAAATACTGCATTGTGTCCGCAAGTAGAGCCTATTTCATACGACAAGATGTTGGTACATGTACACTAACCCTTTGCCTAGTAAATACGCTTTTCAAAACGTTTGTATACTGAGTAGACCCGGATCAGGCGTCGCCTATAGGAGCCGTCTGGCCGGGGTCTGTCCTGTCTGTTTGATATGTGATATTCCTAATACATGTAGTGTCATTACTATCTGCATTGGCTTTTTCGGACTGCATAGTGTACACGTACATGTACGACGTATTAGATACGCTCGTCATTTAGCAGGCGATTTGTCTGTGCAGTGTACCTTGATAGATATATTGTTTGTAATGCTTGTATGTGTATTGTTTATATCTCAGATCTGTTGTAGTTTCATAAGCAAACACGGCGGACCCTGACCGGATGGCGTCTTCAGAAGCCGCCTGTTAGCAAAATGTAGGAAAAGGCACGTGAATGAGGGAAAAATCAAAATGAAATTGTCATTTCTATGCAAACAAATGCGCACTGAATGCAACGATAAGTAAAGATTTGTAAGAAAGATGTACACCCTTCCGTTATTGTCTAAATATCTCTTTTTGTGCAAGTATTCATTAATTACAAGCAAACCTTGTCCTATCAATATTTATTCTATGTTCCAACTATTTTTTTCATTTTGTTTCTCTTATCTGTTTTAACTGTAGTGGTCATATTGATGGTGTGCCCGGGCGTGATGGCCGGGGTAGTTGTGCTAATGACTTAGAAATACCCATGCTGGAAAAGTTTAATGGCATAACTTCGGCAGGGTGTGTCGGTATGTTTGCGATAATCCTGTTTCTGGTTTTTGCTGCTGAAAGTAAGTTGAAGTTCGTGCTTAGATCAGTCCCTATCATGCCGACCTACAACTGTCGATTTGCTTTCCCGATACTGCTGCACTGCTTGATAATATCATTGATAAGTACTTCACAAATTGAAGTATACTCGGTTACAACGTATGTTAAATCAACCTCAAATGTATGTGCAAATATCGTTCACCAAAGAAGATGTCAGCAGTAAGTGCGATTCTTTGTAGTAATGCTGCGTATGTTAAACTCTTGATGAGAGTGAAGTTCTTTACTACACTCTTAATGTGGCTGTCGGTTCTTATATTACTCTCTGGCGACATTCATCCAAACCCAGGCCCCGAAACTAATAATATATCCTTTCAATCAACTAGCTCTAGCGACCACAGTGTACTGTCTTTACTTTAATAGTAGTGCCCATAATCTCTCACTAGTTCATTACAATGTTCAAAGTTTACTACCGAAATTAGATCTTGTGAATACGGAACTCCATGGTTTTGACGTTGTCGCCTGTACTGAAACCTGGTTGAGTCAATCTGTTCAACCAGCTGATATGTTGATACTTTCATTCCACCCACCCGAACGTAAAGACCGTAACCACAACAACCACGGTGGTGTCATAATATATGTTAAAGACGATATTAAGTACTCTCGCCGTATGGATATTGAAGTAATAGGGTTATAGTGTACATGTATTTGGGTAGATCTCCTCATAGATCACAAACATGTGTTAATTGGTTAATTCTGATTACTACTCACTGATAGAAGATTCCTTCCACTTGGCAGTAGATACGGGTATAGATGATATTATAGTCACTGGAGACTTTAACTATAATATGCTACATCCACCTAGTGCACGTATAATAGATCACGTTTGTCAACAATTCGGCTTCTCTCAAGTCATTAACGAACCTACTCATTTCACCGAACATTCATCTTCAATTATTGATATTTTACTCGTGAGCAATAGAAATAACTTGTCCTTATGTGGTGTAGGTGAACCTTTTCTCCTACAAGACCATTAAGTAGGGTGACCATTGTCATATTCACTCCTGTGTCTCACCGGCCCTTGGCCTCCATCATTTTGACCACCATTATTTCCATTCTCTTTATTTTCTTCCCAGCTGTTTCTATGATATTTGTCATGAATGATGTTCTACGTCCATTGTGTTCTTCAAACGTACATATAACAGAAGTACCATTCACTACATAACATTCCCCTGTGTACGTCTACCGAGACACTGTTATGTTGTAGACACATTCATGTACCGTTTTCTTATGTTTTTCTCCTAGTTATTTGAGTTGTACCTACCAACATAGTTGTGTTTTGATATTTTAAACAATGTCCACCAGTGTAGTTATAATGCGTCAAGGAGGGGATCCCAATAAGCATGTTGCTTCCGATCCAATCCTTAATATATATCTAGTGATATGTGGATTTATGTACATTAATGAAATAAAATATGTTTAAACTAAAGGGTAGTGGTGTCGAAAACTGCTTCTTCAATTCGAAACGGAAAGTTATTGCACTGATATTTAATATACATAACCAGAAATAGTAGATTGCAAGATGCAAGTTTCAATTGTTTAGTGCCAGGCATTGCAGAATTGCCTCCCCTTGACAAATTGACATGAAACACGGGTAGTTGGTGTCTCGAAATCCTCCTTAAAATTTGACAGTTATTTAATTAATACTTGCCATAGTTAATAAATACGAATAAATTCATATTTGGCATACATAATAACAATGAAGTAGTAGATGTGCAAAACGCATTTTCATGTGTTTAGCGGCATGTATTGTAGAATTATCCCCCTTGAACTTTGATTAGTTTTGTCATTTGGGCCTGTTGGTGTTGCACCCCCCCCCCCCACCACCACCACCCCCACCCCCTTCAGTTTTACTGTAACAGATTTTAATGAAAGTTTACTCACGTGACTTCTTTGATGTGTATCCATTTACTCCATGAATATTATGTAAGAAATAATCACAGCATGACTATTAACACATCGAGGGCTTGCTGCAAAACTATTCTAACTCCTTCACAAAGTGAAGGAGTTAGAATAGTTTTGCACCAAACCCTCGACATGTACATGACATTTTTGTCAAAACAGAAACTAGAATCAGATCTATATTATCCCATAAGCAAACGGAGCAGATCATCATAGTAAAGACATACATACATGTATATGTCTCTGTATTAGTACATGCCACTGACCCAATTAGACGGCATCTAAGCCGTGCTATCTGGGTCTACTTTGTTTGAAAAGGCATAGAAAGGTGTATTTATGGAGTAAAGGGTTAACCCTGTTCAATATTTATGTAAGAAAGTATGCCATTGTGAATATTTATTAGCTGGTTTTTAATAATATAAACTTTTCAAGGATTTATTTTGTTACGACACAAACTGTAGAATCGGATCTAGACTAGATCATGTGAAAAGCAAAAAGAGCATATAACAGCTCATATAAGAGGCGTCTAATCTGGGTCTACTCTGTTTTTAAATATGTGAAAATGCGTTTATAAGAAGCGAAGGATTACATTTGAATGGAAGTATTGCAATAATTTGCAAATGACACTTTTGGAAAATAATTTGTCGAACAAACAGTGCAGATTTAGCTACATGTAGGCACTGGTTGGGATCTAGATTGTTTGCATATTATAATATCCCCTATAAGGGACACTATGTACAAATAGATTACCCTTTTACCTGATAAAACGTTTTCTGTAAACACAGCAGACATAGACCAGGGTCCAAGGTTATAAAACTTCTGAGCCTGAGTCTGAGATCATTCTCAAGTATCTGATTGGTCAGATTCTGAGCAAGCTTAGAATCTGACCAATCAGATGCTTGAGAATAATCTCAGACTCAAGCAAAAAGCGTTATAACCTCGGAGCCATATGGTTCCTACAGGAATCGTCTTATCTGGGTAAACTGCTTAATTGTGTGGAAATGCAGACTATTTGGCCATGGTATATGCTACACTCTATATACCAACAGAGGTACAGATATGATGCATGGATTAAAACATTTTTTTCAAGAATAACTCCTTTAATTCTCCACCAAACCCTATGTTGTGATCTTCTTTAGAATCGTCTCTTCGAGGAAATGCAGTCACAGCCTAGGGTTTGATGGTGGAAGAAATGAGGATTTTAGTGCTTGAGTAGGCACATTTATCTGTTGCTATGTACCACTATAGAATGAGGATTTTAGTGCTTGAGTAGGCACATTTGTCTGTTGCTATGTACCAATATAGAATGAGGATTTTAGTGCTTGAGTAGGCACATTTATCTGTTGCTATGTACCACTATAGAATGAGGATTTTAGTGCTTGAGTAGGCACATTTGTCTGTTGCTATGTACCAATATAGAATGAGGATTTTAGTGCTTGAGTAGGCACATTTATCTGTTGCTCTGTACCAATATAGAATGAGGATTTTAGTGCTTGAGTAGGCACATTTATCTGTTGCTATGTACCACTATAGAATGAGGATTTTAGTGCTTGAGTAGGTACATTTATCTGTTGCTATGTACCAATATAGAATGAGGATTTTAGTGCTTGAGTAGGCACATTTATCTGTTGCTATGTACCAATATAGAATGAGGATTTTAGTGCTTGAGTAGGCACATTTATCTGTTGCTATGTACCACTATAGAATGAGGATTTTAGTGCTTGAGTAGGCACATTTATCTGTTGCTATGTACCACTATAGAATGAGGATTTTAGTGTTTGAGTAGGCACATTAATCTGTTGCTTTGTACCACTATAGAATGAGGATTTTAGTGTTTGAGTAGGCACATTAATCTGTTGCTATGTACCACTATAGAATGAGGATTTTAGTGCTTGAGTAGGCACATTTATCTGTTGCTATGTACCACTATAGAATGAGGATTTTAGTGCTTGAGTAGGCACATTTGTCTGTTGCTATGTACCAATATAGAATGAGGATTTTAGTGCTTGAGTAGGCACATTTATCTGTTGCTATGTACCACTATAGAATGAGGATTTTAGTGCTTGAGTAGGCACATTTATCTGTTGCTATGTACCACTATAGAATGAGGATTTTAGTGCTTGAGTAGGCACATTAATCTGTTGCTATGTACCACTATAGAATGAGGATTTTAGTGCTTGAGTAGGCACATTTATCTGTTGCTATGTACCACTATAGAATGAGGATTTTAGTGCTTGAGTAGGCACATTTGTCTGTTGCTATGTACCAATATAGAATGAGGATTTTAGTGCTTGAGTAGGCACATTTATCTGTTGCTATGTACCACTATAGAATGAGGATTTTAGTGCTTGAGTAGGCACATTTATCTGTTGCTATGTACCACTATAGAATGAGGATTTTAGTGCTTGAGTAGGCACATTTGTCTGTTGCTCTGTACCACTATAGAATGAGGATTTTAGTGCTTGAGTAGGCACATTTGTCTGTTGCTATGTACCAATATAGAATGAGGATTTTAGTGCTTGAGTAGGCACATTTATCTGTTGCTATGTACCACTATAGAATGAGGATTTTAGTGCTTGAGTAGGCACATTTGTCTGTTGCTATGTACCAATATAGAATGAGGATTTAAGTGCTTGAGTAGGCACATTTATCTGTTGCTCTGTACCACTATAGAATGAGGATTTTAGTGTTTGAGTAGGCACATTAATCTGTTGCTATGTACCAATATAGAATGAGGATTTTAGTGCTTGAGTAGGCACATTTATCGGTTGCTATGTACCAATATAGAATGAGGATTTTAGTGTTTGAGTAGGCACATTTATCTGTTGCTATGTACCACTATAGAATGAGGATTTTAGTGCTTGAGTAGGCACATTTATCTGTTGCTATGTACCACTATATAATGAGGATTTTAGTGCTTGAGTAGGCACATTTGTCTGTTGCTATGTACCACTATAGAATGAGGATTTTAGTGCTTGAGTAGGCACATTTATCTGTTGCTATGTACCACTATAGAATGAGGATTTTAGTGCTTGAGTAGGCACATTTGTCTGTTGCTATGTACCACTATAGAATGAGGATTTTAGTGCTTGAGTAGGCACATTTATCTGTTGCTCTGTACCACTATAGAATGAGGATTTTAGTGCTTGAGTAGGCACATTTGTCTGTTGCTATGTACCACTATAGAATTAGCTAAAAGATATTCATAAGAAATTCATAACAAAGGATGAAATGGTTTTGAGGTTCTCAATTCCCACGTGTAGATGTAGACAATATAGCAGTCTGTTGCTTCTCGATTCGACCCTAGTGTAAGAAGGGAGATAACTCACTATTTCCACGAGGCTTTAGCCGAGTGGAAATATTTGAGTTATCTCCCTTCTCACTGTAACGTACAAATATCCTCTATGTCATTCATGCTATTTCAATATAATAACGATGTCATGATTGCTTTAATTCTTTCTTTTGGCGCCACATTTCTAATTGTCGTCTGCAAACAACTTTCGTTAAAACATTTGGTAAAATAAGAAAATGAGATAAATAAATGCAAATTTTAAAGGAATAAAGCACAGATACAGAAATAGAGTTAGAGACAAAAAGTGAAGTCCCAGGTCAGACGCCGCTTTTTCAAGGCGGTGTCTAATCTGGGACTGCACTATTTGTCGTGGTGCATTTTTGCGACATTGGCGTTGAAAGGGTTAAACATAATGTTTAACTTCTTTTGTCGCACGTATGCATGAAACTGAAACATAATATCTAGTGATTTATTCCAGTAAAAGAATGAATATAATATCATTGATGATAATGATGAATATCGATATAATGATCGTGAAAATGATGATGATGATGATGATGATGATGATAATGATGATCATGATCATGATCATGATGAAACCTTTGTGGCATAAATAAGATTTCAATAAAATGTGATTGTTAAAAATACGTGTTTTTTCAAAACAGATAACAATTAACAAATGTGATGAATTCGTTGACATTTTCGTTTTTTATGTCCACTTTGTGGGTGTAACATATTCGTTTTGGTATGCATATAAAATCTTAAGCCACAAGAATATATCACATTTTATGTACCATATTCGTTTGATGCTCGTGTCATTTTCGACCGAATATATCACACGTGTAACATATTCGGTCGAAATTTTCACTCGTGTTACATATTCGATCCGTGACATATACGGTTCAACAGGCCCGACATCGAATTTTACATTGGCCCGAGATCAGATATGTAAGACGGCTGGATGGCGGTCTGATATCGGCAACATCAACCTTCATCTGACATGATGCCGACATACCTTTAACTATTCCATAGTCCCTCTTTAGCTTCAGTTTACTATTCAATTAGCTTTGTTGTCAGGCCCTATTGATTTCTAGTTTATCAATAAAACGAAAAAAAACTGAGTTCAAACAGATTTTATTTCAACATTCCTTTATATTCAAATGGTACAAAATGTGTAAACAAATAAAAACTGATTGAAACCAAATGTAAAATGACTACGGTAACCCATAGATAGATAGATACCGTAGATTGATGTCGGTAAAAAGTGTACATAACATTGCAAAACATAATTGAGATATCATATAAGGTACATAACATTGCAAAACATAATTGAGATATCATATAAGGTACATAACATTGCAAAACATAATTGAGATATCATATAAAAAGTCATGTAATGCGCACTAGAAACCAAGGATAACACAAAAAAAGGAAAACATTTCCTTATTTCCATTGTGTTCCTTGATTCTAGTGGCATGACACAGAGGGTCACCGTATCATTATATGCATGTACAACTATCACAGGTATTATCTTAAAATATAAGTATCACAGAAATATCACTATAAACACGGTTAAGTTCAAAATATGTCGGTTAGAGAATGTGTATGACAATGTTTGCCGATTACCACAGCAGAGTATCAGAACATTTCATAAGAGTCCTATTAAAGAATAAAGTGAAACAAACCTATCCAATTAACACAGATAAAACAGTAAAGTAATAAAGCCTTAATATTCGAGAAATGCAATAAATACAGAGTGTTATCAATTTAAAGAAAATCCTAGTATACTTTATCTATCCAGAAGTTTTGAACATCAGATCTAAATTGACTGGAAGATTTGCACAACCAATTCATTACAACATTGTTTTAAAATGCATCTGGTACAAATATGTTAACCAATTTAAATTACCAGTAGACACTTGTAAATCAAGGATAATGCTTGCCATTTGCAGGCATATATATTTTCTTGGTAAATGCATATGATAGCACATGGTAGTATAATCCAACATATTTACTTTAAACCCTTGGACAAACCAATGAGAGACAGAGCATTTAATGAGGCGTTTTAATAGTTTTAATTCTCCAATAGCCAGTAGAAAAAATTCAACCCTTTCCCCGTTCTATATTTATTACAAATGCCAGTACCTACTGAATATTCATAGACAAAGTAGTTCTGATGAAATATGGAAGATGAAACTTTGCCATTTTGGAAACTAAAGAAACAGATCTATTAAATTCCATTAGCAAAGAGAGTAGGCCCTGATTAGATGGCTCCTGAATATTTGATATGAAGGAAAGGGTTAAATCTACAAACTTCAAAGTACAAACAGAGAAGACCCTGGTCATCTAGGTTGGCTCTGCCTGCAGTCATTGAAATGTGTCACTATGTGAGATACCATCAAAATATTTCACTTTCACAGAATAAAATGATGAGACATAATTATTATGGTAGATACTGTGAATTTTTCACATTGAAGATTAAATTTCGCAGATCAAATATTATTTCTTTGCTACAGCAATGCCTATATAAACAGATAGATTGATAGATTTACTTTCATTTTACTAGTCCTGTGTATACAAACAATTGTAAGCTATGTCCCAGTACACTAGCAAGATAATTAACTTTCACTTCACCAAATATCTTCTGAATCTGAAGAAAGATCTCTCTGAAATAAGCTTCTGATCACTGCCATCCCTTACTGACACGTCGTTGAAGCGTGATTTAAAACTTCCAGCGACACCTGTGGTTATTTTCTGCTGACACACTTCTAATTGTCACCCACAGCGAGAATATATTAATGTACCCGACGTGTCTGTTAATGAAACATATGCAGAAAAGCACAACATAATGCGATTTTTACAAACTGGACTGGTGTACGACTAGCTGCTTATTTATAAAATGTCACTGTATGACCAGTCGTGATTTTACTGTACGTTAGCTGCGAATACCCTATTTAACCTTATTTACACTAGATTACTTAGACGTGTTTTGGTAGAAGGTTGTCATAGTTAAATTAAATCTGATATTGTATGCATACTCAGATATGCAATTTTCAGAAGGAGGCTATATGCGCAAACACTGACCACAGATCGTTATGCTCTTCTATACTGACATAAAAAAGAAACGGTGTACTTGGGTTTGATCACATTTTTATGGTACTTTTAAGATTAAGATATGCAAATTTGGTAACAAAATTTAGGTAATTTATCGACCGCTATGACACTTTTGTCTTTTGTTAAATCATCTGTACCAAACGACAATGTTGATGCGTCAAACGTAGTAGGGGTCAAACTTCAACGTTTGATGTTATCTGCCGGAATATGTTGCAAATTTGTATCTCGTTCAACACCGACTATTTCCACCTCTCTTTCAAATAATTTCAATAATTCTAGAGCGCATTGACCCGACGTAACGTCGAACAACGTCATTTGTAATGGCGTTTAAATCTTGGAAGTAGTGCATCTCTAAGATCACCAACATTCACCTAGCCAGCGTAAAACGCGTGTTCAGCCACCATCAAAGCTCATATTGACACGGCACTTATAGTTAAAAAAATAGTTTGTTCATTTTGCTTGAGTCTGCGAAAATGACGTCGAGCCCAAAGCAAATTTAAAAGACGACGATTTCGATTATTAATTATGTGCAATATATACGATCTCCTAGCTCTTATTGCATTTGGGTTTGTGAGATGGCAATTTGAAACAGTTTGAAGCTGTACATCCCAAGCTGGATGCTGGTTACTTTTAACGTAGGGTCGCTATTGTTTGGTCGTCTGAGGGAAAATGCGTCGTTTTCGCTTTCAGTTTGCTGAAAACGTCGTCAAAAGTCGCTGACAAAAACGTAGTCTTTCGACGTCAGAAAGGCTTATGTCAGATTCAATGAGAATGAAAGCTTGAAAAATTTGATTTTCAACACGCTTTGGCATCATTGAATCGAGACAATTCAAAGTGTTATGTTAGTCTTCGATCAGACAGAGGCTGCGTAAATGGGTCAATGGCCAATAAGACGTGACAGTCGGGTACCTGGAGTTGCACGGGCAAATGTAACGTTACGGCAACTTTGAGGACTACTATTCGATAAATTGTAAGACAACTGAGCGCATTTTATTACAGAGGTATATGTGTACTCATTCTTGGCAATTCCAATCATGTATTTACAGTAGTTTAAAAATATTGCGAAAATAAAAATACACAGTTTCTTTTTGACGTCATTATAGTTTAACTGAAATTTAAAAAAAACAAACTGAAAATTGAAGGAGTATGGTACTGGTGCGAGTTGCATTCCTGGCTAATTAATTTATAGCAGGTTCAGGTTAGGGCCAGCATCTATAGCACTGTTTAATGGGAAATTGAAAGTGCAGAAGTGTAGAATGGTGACGCACATAGGAATGCAGAATTTCCCACACCTTGGCAATACAGTAACACATCTGCGAACCGGACACACAACACCCGCGACAGGTGGTCGCATAGATATTAATCAGTCTTTGGTACTAAGTGAAACAGCCATTTCATGAAATGACTGATTACACAGATTGACTGTAGAACATGGGAATGCGGGCTATGGAAAAAGGTGCTATTCAAACCTAAACACCGTGTCTGACCACGTTTCAAAAGATTTGACACTCGTCAAAATAATCCGTTATGCAATATATAACGAGTATATTGCATGGATGTTCGTTACCTTCATTTTATAGATTCAATTTTATAAACACTTAACACCCCTCGCTTCGTAACGAAGACAAGAGATCTCAGCTTGTCATACAGTTTATTCATTATAAATATCAACTATTTATACAGTCTTATTGCAGCTAGTCATACAGGCAGTGAAATTAGGTCATATTTATTTATGACGAACATTAATATTTTCATGGTACATTATACTTTTCTGGTGGATATTTCATTCATTTTGCCATTTCCATAATGCTTGGTGCGGTAATGCTTCAATGGATAGATTTTACGGTACTCGTTTGAAGACCTGTTGTTTTCACTTGATGCACAGCGAGGATCTTGTCCAATATTTAATGTTTATTTATCACAACATTGTAGGAAGAGGTGTGTTGAATGTTTTAAAACTGTATCACCGTCATAGATTGTGTATTTCATATAAGCTAACGTGTTAAGTTAGTGCAAACTTACTTGTCAAAGTGGTCGGCATCCATCCGGCAGAGAAAATATTGGTAAATATACTCGATTCGCTGATCTCAGCTTCCGGAAGGGATACATCGGAGTTTACATACTGTGATATTTCATGGACTGACAGATCAGACATGCAGAAGATTGAACATTATTTTTTCATTTTTTTCTTTCTTTTCGGCAGGTACCAGTAGATCATTAAGCTGGGTAAGATAAGCTAATCGTATAGAATCTAAACTGCACCCAACATCCTCAAGTTGTTCTATGCAAAATGTTAAAACGTTGGATTAAATTATTACTAGTTTCGAACTTGTTATGCTTGAAAACTGTTCAAATGCCTCACTGGTAGTATTAACCCTTTCCTCCATAAATTTATACGACTTTCAACGCTATTGCAACAAGAGTAGACCCAGATCAGACGGCTCCTATAGGATCAGGGTCTGTTTTGTTTGCTTACAATATAGTATAGATAATGATTCTACGGTTACTGCCACGACCAAAAATTCCTGTATCCATGTACTACAGCTATTATAGCAAATTAATCTTAATTAATATTCATTCTGTCATTATTTTTTACATGAATATTCATGGAGGAAAGGGTTAATATTAACAGTTTTTATAACTAAATTCACTGGGTAAAATTCAAAATCTTCATAGGACTTAAGTGTCAAGCTATCTGCTGTCACTGTTTGACTATGTTCAGACTACGACAGACAGGATACCACAGCAAAATAAAGATACAACTTAATGTAAGGGAGCTAACTCTCCTCTCAGTATGCATGATCCCGAGAAATGAAATTTTCTACGTTTGAACGTATGTGAATAAGCAGAAAATTACTTTCCTTGGTGTCGAGCAAGTACCCCGATAGGGGGCATAGTGGTGCACGAAGTCTTCGTGCAACAGGTAGGCGGGTATCCAGTCATTCAGCTTTGGAAGGTCGACGTGTATAGACAGGTTAAACTTTGAAAATTGTAATGGATGAGGTTTCTCCACCCGTATTAGGAAACAGTCTGGACACTCCGGGTACTCTTAACATTCAGAGTCAATTGTCAGAGCTATTGAATGAGGTTAAGAACCAGCGCACAGAGGTGCAGAATTTAAAGGACGAGGTACATGGCAACTGCTTGAACGTATCGTCGGAAGTGCGGAGGTTAAAATCCGAGACCCAGACCACGTGGCGTTTCAAGGGCAACCGCTTGTAGTTTGATTTCAACGGAGAGCTAGAGGAGACCGTGAAGCAGGCGCTGTGGGCGTTAAATCACAGTAAGTCAGAGTACGCCGTTGAACTTTTAAATGACGTCAGTGACAGGCTCCGAAAACGTAATAAACTTATTCGCATAGCCGATACTTCGGAAGGGGGCTGGGAGACTGTTCGCCTATATGAAAGTAACCCAATTGCCAGCGACAGCGACGATGAGTCTGATATCACAAGAGCGGATAGCAGGGCGCTTAAGCGCAAGAAGTCCCAGAGCATTCAGAGAAGGGGTAAGCGCTCAGCCCCTTTTGCTGTTGAACACTATTCTCGCCCTGATAGGACAGGGACTTTCTACGGGAGCCAGACACACCAGAGTTCGCTCGGCAGCAGAGGAAACCTTTTTCGTCCCCCAACGTGGACCCCTGTCAACAGCTCCGGCGTCGTTGCCGCCCCTGGCGTGTGCTTCGCTTGCGGCGAGTCCGGGCACTTCCGGCGGGATTGTCCCCTTGTCAACAGGCCCCCAGGCAACCAGTCCTACAGCCGGAAATGATGCTTCTTTAAAAGATGAGTATGATTTGTGTCGTTTTACTCATGACATTTTTGAGTACGAACAGGGGCAGAAAAGTATTATTGTCAAGGGTAGACTTAAGAAAAACATTATCTTTTGGCGGGAAATAGGGGCAAACAGTTTTGTATTGGACATTATAGAAAATGGGTACAAAATCCCTTTTTATTCAATGCCACGTTTTTCTGTTAACAAAAATAACAGGTCTGCCTTACAAGAAAGAGATTTTGTTCTTGAAGCAGTTAATGATTTGTTAGATAGGTCGTTAGTTCAAGAATGCTCTGTGTCCCCTAAGGTAGTAAACCCTTTAACTGTGTCTGTCAATAGCAGTGGAAAGAAGCGCCTCATTTTAGATCTTAGACAAGTAAACAAACATCTTTGGAAACAATCTATAAAGTATGATGATTTAAAGATCGCACTTTCTTATGTGAAAAAGGGATATTTCATGGTAAAATTTGATATAACTAGCGCTTATCATTTCATTGAAATTTTTGAGCCACATACAGAATATTTGGGGTTTGCGTGGACAGACAAGAACGGTTTGACAAAATATTACAAATTTCTTGTTTTGCCGTTTGGCCTATCCAGTGCTTGTTACGTGTTCACAAAAATAACTAGGCCTTTAATAGCAAAATGGAGGAGTGAGGGGAAGTTAGTGTTGATGTACATGGACGATGGGTTTGGCTGTGGAAGTACTTATGATAAAACACACGTTTTGGGAGGTGAAGTTAAGAACGATCTTTGTAGGTCAGGGTTTTTTCCTAAAACAGAGAAATGCGTTTGGATCCCGGTCCAGTTACTAGATTTTTTAGGAGCTACATTAAATTCATTGGAAGGCACGTTCAGTATTTCAGAGCACAGGCTTACCAAAGTTAAAAATACTATTAACGAAATACGCAATGGGTTAAAAGTACACAGGCGAATTCATGTTAAAAGCGTGGCGAGTATGGTAGGCCAGATTATCTCAATGGGTGTTGTCGTCGGTCACGTGACCCAGATCATGACTCGCTGTCTGAGTATGGATGTTTTACTCGCTTTGTCATGGGAAAGTTACATATCTTTATCACACGAAAGTTTAGATCAGATCAACTTTTGGGATTCCAACATTGATTTGTTGAATTCAAAGAGTATTCATCAGTCATTTAAATGTTCAAAAGTGGTATACTCTGACGCGAGTTCTACCGGCTATGGGGGTTACGAAGTAAGCTCTGTTAATTGGGTTGCTCATGGTATCTGGTCAAACGAGGAGAGTGCTAAGTCGTCAACTTGGCGAGAGTTAACAGCAGTATTCAGAGTCATTTGTTCAATATGTCACATTTTGAAAAACCAAAGAGTAAAGTGGTTTTCTGACAATCAGGGTGTCACATCTATTGTCAAAAAGGGTTCGATGAAAAAAGAATTACAGGACATTGCAATGCAGAATTTTAGAATTTGTTTTTTGTATTCTATTGAACTTGAAATTGAGTGGATCCCTCGAACTTACAATGAAAAGGCAGATTATTTGTCTAAAATCACAGATTGTGATGACTGGGGCATTTCGTATGAACTGCTTGAGCTTATACAGCTTAGATATGGCGTACAAACTATAGATTGGTTTGCTTCTGATTATAATGCTAAATTGCCAAAAATTTCTCACGATTTTGGAATAGTGGCTGTTTGGGAGTAGATGCTTTTACACAAAGCTGGTCTCATGAAATTGGTCTGTTTGTACCGCCTATATCAATATTATCCAGAGTTATTCGCAAGATTTGTGATGATAAAGCCGGGGGGTTATTAATTATCCCATGTTGGAAATCGTCGGCCTTTTGGCCGTTGATTTGTCCGGATGGACTGTTTGTATCGGCAGTTCGAGGTTTCACTGTTCTGCCTAGAGAGTCAGGATTCTATGTGAAATATAGGAATGGTAAAGGCCTATTCGGAAACGCCGATCTCAAATTTGATATGCTAGCTCTTAAAATTTCGTTCGACTGAGAATGGATTCGATTTGCATAGTTCACACACAGCATTCATGTGTTCAAATAGTTGTCTTAAGTTTACAGAACGGCTTTATTGTTCTAGTGTTAAACGTTTAAGACATGGTAGAAAATCCCTATTGTATCAAGGTAGATATCGAGGTTCTATTGTATGAGCATTATTTATGCGATAAAGAAACCGTATGGTTGAAGGGACGCAACTCAAAGCGGATTCGCTGACTTAGAGGCTTCGGCCAGCGTATTGATTACATGCAAAGGGAGTTAACTCGTTTTACGAGTAAATAGCGTATGCTGTCTGAGGAGGTATCTCCGGAAATGAGTTTTTTCGTAAATTTTAATTTATTGTATACGAGTTATGTAAAAGCGGTTACAAGAAGGTGTCTTTGATAATGGGTTTTCCCCATAGTGTGTACAATATTGAATGTATATTGGTTTTATGTCGCACAATATGTCACTAATGCAGATTTTTGTTTACAAATTTATTTATGCAGTTACACCAAGACGAGGTTGATGGACTACCAGAGGTGTTGGCGGGCAGGGTGGACCAACTCCCGGAACTATTGCACAGATCCAAAGCCGCAAATACGAGCAAGAAGTATGAACTGGCTTTCAGTCGGTGGAAAAAGTGGGGTATGTGTAATGGTTTGGGGACGGGGAACATCTTGCCTGCCAAACCCATTGTGGTGGCTTTGTATTTATCGTCATTAATTCAAACTGCCAATACACCAAGTCCAGTTATTACTGCTTTTTATGCAATTAAATGGTTTCATGAAATGTATGGGCTTCTTTCACCAACCGATTCGACATTGGTGGTTAATACACTTGAATCTGCTAAAAGAATTTTAAGTAAGCCAAAAAGTAAAAAAGAACCTATGAGCATAGAATTGTTGTCTGCGATTTATAATAAGTTATATGAAAATAACAATCTTAAATCCCAGAGAATTATTTGTGCTTGTTTGTTGGCTTATGCAGCTTTTCTTAGAAGTTCAGAATTATTAAATATTCAAATTTCGGATATGCTTTTTGAGTCAGACCATATGTGTTTGTTTATAGAAGGCAGTAAAACGGATAAATATAGAGACGGTGCGTGGATAGTGATTGCAAAAACTGGCACTCAGCTTTGCCCTGTAGTGAATATCCAAAAGTTTATATCCTGGGCATCTTTATCCGACAGTGACTTTTTGTTTTGTAATTTGAGCAAAACGAAATCGGGTTACAAAGTAAGGAAATTTTGTGTTAACATGTCCTATACAAATCTCAGATATCAATTCATCGAGGCGATACGTCCACATGTGAAGGATGTTTCCAAGTACTGTCTGCATTCTTTGAGATCAGGGGGTGCGACGGCAGCCGCCAATAGCGGCGTCAAAGACAGAATGTTTAAGCGTCATGGGCGATGGTTAAGTGACAGTGCTAAGGACGGATATGTGAAGGATGCTTTGAGACTTAGATTACAAGTATCATTATCTCTTGGACTTTAATTTGATGCATTTTGATGTAATAGTTGCTCGGGTACGAACAGATGGCAAATTGTGTTATGTTTGAGTCATTTATTGAATTTTATTAGTAGCTATAGAAAATAGAAATCTACCATTTCCCGTTCTTTTTAGTTCACTGATCTTCCAAGTGCTTCTATTCAATTTAACACATTAAATTGTTGTCTAGTATTGAGTATTGTTTTCGTTTTTCTAAGAGGAGTGGGTGAGTCCCAAGGAAATGAAATTTTCTACTTTTGAACGTATGTGAATAAGCAGAAAATTACTTTCCTTGGTGTCGAGCAAGTACTCCGATAGGGGGCATAGTGGTGCACGAAGTCTTCGTGCAACAGGTAGGCGGGTATCCAGTCATTCAGCTTTGGAAGGTCGACGTGTATAGACAGGTTAAACTTTTAAATGTTATTATTAAGAAATGGTAGATTTGTGTTTTTTGGTTGCGTGCTATGATTTGATGTGTTGATATTGCAGTCGTGCAGTTTTAATGTTGACATAGCACACTAAGAGTCATTATGGGATCACAATACACACTGATCTTCCAAGTGCTTCTATTCAATTTAACACATTAAATTGTTGTCTAGTATTGAGTATTGTTTTCGTTTTTCTAAGAGGAGTCGGTGAGTCCCAAGGAAACTGACAGAAACAGTAATATATGACCACGAGTTATCATTCCTAATACAGTAAGGCCTCATTCGTGTTACAATACGAGCATTCTTTCTTGAGCAATAACTGCACGGTTCCAACCCAAGATATAGTCTTAAGCTCCTCACATGTCTTTCCACTGTAATTTGGGACAGGCTGACTTATTTCAACTCCAACTCTTGTAACCCTTTACTCCATAGATACTCATTTTAAGATGTCTGCAATGAAGATCCATATCAGACAGCTGCTGTTGGAGCTGTCCTATCAGGGTCTCTGCACCTTTTGGAAATGGAATTCTATATAAAAAAAATATTTTCAGTTTCCCATCCTATTCAATCTCCTTTTGGATAATCTCAGTTATGAAGATTATATAAAAACCAAGATACGTATGGATATTCATTTGCATAAGTACATATATTCACTGAGTAACGGGTAATCACGAGGAGTGATTGATAAGTTCGCGGAATTGCTTTATTATTCAAAAATGGAATAGAAAACGAAACAAAAAAATACATCATGAGATACGTCGGCTCACGACTAACATGGAGCTAAAATATTATTAAGATACATCGAACGACGAAGTTTTCACGAAACATTGAACAATATTACTCTGTAGTACTTGAAGCACGCTGACGTTACTTAAACGTCAAAGTCTAGTGTCTCGTTAACTTTCTCGACGTAATCACTACCTGTGGTCACAAACTTGTAATGTCCATATACCCATTGGTCAAATGTTACATTAAAACTTTCCTCACTGAAGTATGAACTTAGTTCATGTGTCTTCTTGTGTAATTCTAAAGAGGTTTGTAGGTGGCGGTGGTCTAGTGGTAACGCGCTTGACTATCAGTCTGGGATTCAAATCCGTATCTCCCACCCGCGCATCTTCTCCACCCAGGGTTTAAAATGGGTACCTGTGAGGGTCACTCGCCGGTACTGCGGCTGCATGACTGCGCCATAGGTTAGCAGTGTTCAATATTGTAGGCCAATATACCCACTCTAAACTATTACTCCATGAATATTCATGTAATAAATAGTGACGTCATGAATATTAATTTGATTAAGATGTTATAATAGCACATGGACAAAGGAATTTTTGGCCATGGCAGAAACTGTAGAATGATAACTGTATAATATCATAAGCAAACAGCAGAGCCTGATCAGAGATATGAGTAGTCAATCTTTTGATTGGTCATATTTGAGTTCTCAAGCTTTCGATTGGTCAGATATACCCACTCTAAACTATTACTCCATGAATATTCATGTAATAAATAGTGACGTCATGAATATTAATTTGATTAAGATGTTATAATAGCACATGGACAAAGGCATTTTTGGCCATGGCAGAAACTGTAGAATCATATCTGTATAATCACATAAGCAAACAGTAGACCCTGATCAGAGGTAGGAGCAGTCAAGCTTTTGATTGGTCATATTTGAGTTCAAAGGCTCAAATCTGACCAATCAAAAACTTTAGAACGAACTCAGACTCAACTAAAAGTTTTATTAGCATGGGTACAGAGGTAGAAGCAGTCTGATCTGGGTCTACTCTGAGGCGTAATTATGGAGTAAAGGGGTAAAACCTTTACTTCATGAATATTTGTGAGAAATTATGACGTCATTTATATTTATTATATCAGTTGTTATATCACATGGAAATGGGAAAGTTTGGCCATATCAGAAACTATATCATATCTATAAATAATATCTACATAAGCAAATAGAGCAGACTCTGATCAAATGGCTCCTACGGGGGCCGTCTGATCTTGGTCTAATATGTTTGCAAAGGCGTATATATAGAGTAAAGGGTTATTATTTCATGTTGAGTGAATGAGTTGGGTTTTACGGCACTGCAAAACTATATAGATTATATGGCGCAGAGGTAAAATATTGGGTGAATATGTTGGGTAATACTGCAAGAAATACATGTACATGTCATGACATCATGAATATTTATTAACTAAATTTTTATAACAATTCTGTAAATGGGATGTTTTGTCCGATTAAATTGAAAAGTGTATCACATTAAAAATGTTTGACAGCTCGGACCCCTTCAGCTTATGCAAAGGTCGCGTTCCCATGATGAAATCAAGTGACTATGAGTATTATGTTACAGTAAACAGTTTCTAAAATAAAGGTTCGATAAGCAGGTGATATTTTTCTGGCAGCCAATTTTGTTTTTCTTATGCGGGTAGTGGGGAACACTGGATTGCTTGGGGATTAATAGATGAGAATAAAATTTCTTGTTTCAATGTATGTATAAAAGATTGACCATGCTACCACTGCAAAAAAAAATCCCATACTTAAACAGAATTATAGAATTTCAGTAAATAACTATTCATAATACAGCATTTTAGCAGTATCATAGAAACATCAGAATCAGATCCATTGATCTGGATTTCATGTAAATATGACCAAACGTTTCCAGAAACAGTGCGGACAACAGTATTCATGTAAAAAAAATCCAACTGGAACATGAATAAGATATGCACAACAAGGCATGGTGCTGATTAATTCTATAAAGTTTCGATGAAAATCTGACCAAAGGTTTTGGAGAAACCGCGTGGACAAAGTAAAATCAGACTAACGGACGGACAGGCGGGAGTTCTAACATAATTATGTACACTTGTTGGGCAGTTCCTTTGGTTTAATTAACTACATTTTGTAATTCTCTCCTGCTGGCGCCTTTTCGAACAATTCTAAAATTCTGCTTTTCTATAGTTACTGCTTCTTTTCGATAGTTTAATTAAATAATGTCAGGATGCTTGGCGATGCCCTGCTTACAAGACACAGCTTCATACCTCAAAATAACCTGTAGCGATCGTTGATTCTTGCCCCGGTCTAAGCATTTGTATACAGATTTCATTAATCTTAGTAAGTTCCATAAATTAGCATATTAACAGTTTTTTATTCGTATTAACTATTTCGATTGGCCAACCGCGTCATGCATTCGAATATATACAAAGGACTAATTTTATTAGGTATTAAACAAAAAACTGAAGTTTTAAAGTAAAATAACTTTGATACACAACGAATTATTACTAACAGTCAAAAAGGGAGATAATCCTGTATATACATACATCAAATCGCTTACCAAGCGATATACTACAGGTTTTCTTGACTGAGGTTGTCTCTAAAAATATTCTAGGGGGTGGGTGAGTTAAATGTACCCAACAGGGCCACAAAAGTAGTCAACAATATCTATAGATGGAATGAATAGAAATTGGCGTTATCTATTGCTCTCCATACATTTCCGTTCAATTCAACCAAGCTTTTTCGTAAGTAATCGGACATTTTCGTACAATGTCGCATTATATATGTGCACTATATGCTGTGCGTAGGAATCTGTAGGTATGAAATAATGCATTTATATGCCAACTCCCACTCATTGTTTTTTCACTTAAAATCACATTTTTACCAAGTCTTATTAGTAATTGTTAACAAACTTTAAATGTTATAGCCCAAACAAATTGGAACTTCACCGATCTATTTGCTTAAACGTATTGGCATTTTGTGCAAGCGGTAAATCGCACTTTTACTCGGTTTTCTTCGGAAATGTTTGGGCAGGGATTGAAATTATGGCATGACTACTATGGCCTTCGGCCTGGCAAGCCAACCCAGGCCAAAAACAATATGTAAAGGGAAATCACTAAAAATGTTATGGACTAGATGAATGATACTTCCCCTCATTATTCGCTTTCTTCACCGCATTTTTCAAGAAGAAAATGATAACAGCTCATAACTCCAAAAATACCGATACCAGAGTTATGGTCCTTATGCATGACACTTACTTTCATCAGGCTCTTTCCAAAAATAAAATGTCATTCCAATAGCTTCAGTCGAACAGGAGTTATTGATCGGCCAAAAATGTGACAAAGGGCAATAACTCCAAAAGTATTGAAGCCAGAGTTATGACCCTTGTTCATGACACTCTCTCTCATCATGCTGTTTCATTTTATGAAGTTTCAATACGATTTCAAGAGCAATGTAGGAGTTATCGTCCGGACAAGAAAGCGTTAAACAAATGTACAAGGGGCAATAACTCTAAATTTATTGAAGCTCGAGTTATGCATGACACTTTCTCTTATCATGATCTTTCAATGTATGAAGTTTCATTCCAATGGCATGTGCCATATTGGAGTAATCGTCCTGACAAATAATTGTGATTTTTTACACAAAGGTCAATAAATCCAATATTTGTGAAGCCAGAGTTATGGACCTTGTGCATGACACTAACTCTCGTCATGATCTTTCCATATATGAAGTTTCAATACAACGGCATGAGCCATATAGGAGTTATCGTCCGGACAAAAAAGTGTGATTTTTTACAAGGGGCAATTACTCCTATGTTAGTGAAACCAGAGTTATAGACCTTGTGCATGACACTTCCTCTCATTATGCTCTTTCCATATATGAAGTTTCAATCAACTGGCATCAAGCATATTGAAGTTATCGTCCGGACAAACAATTGTGTTTTTTTACAAAGGGCAATAACTCCTATATTAGTGAAGCCAGAGCTATGGACCTTGTGCATGACACTTCCTCTCATGCCCTTTCCATATATGAAATTTCAATCAACTGGCATCAGGCATATTGTAGTTATCGTCCAGACAAAAAGTGTGACGGACAGACGCGCAGACAGACAGACGGACAGACAGACAATTCTCACGAAAACAATATGTCTCCCCCATATAAATATGGGGGGGGGGGGGCATACATATAGAGCTATATTAAAACGTTATTAACATTTAATGTGGAAATATGACAATTGAAGAAAATAAAAATTAAATAAAATATTTGTCTTTTTGTTCACACTCTGGCCAGTCCTGACAATATGTCATAGGCTGGGTCCTAGTAGTGGTTACCGTAGCATCCCCCTAGACTATTTTTCATGGGTACCAAATTGTTCGTTGGGGTCCTTAGAACACATTTTGAGCATGCCCCCAAAAATAAGTTTGTCCCAGCTATGTTTTATTTAACGGTTTCCATGGTAACCCGAGGTAATTTTCGAAACTACATTGGTTCAGAAAATACGCCATAACTTTGTTTTTAGAAGCAATAGAAGGACAAAACAAGTACCAAAGTAAAGCAGAGACTTATAGCTTGAATATGATATATGATTTTATTAATATTCATAAATGCATTCTTATGAATATTAATGAGGAAGTAAAAAATGTGATTTTTTTTAGAAAAAAGGAGTTTGTTGTTTAGTCTGAGAGGCTTATTAATGCACAGAAATTATTGAATTTAGGTTTAAGTTGTTCGTTGGAGTCCTCAGAACACATTATGAGTATTTTCCCAAATAATTTTGTCCCATCTATGTTTTATTAAACGGTTTCCATGGTAACCCGAGATAAATTCCGAAACATCCTTGGTTCAGAAAATGCGTAATAACTTTGCTTTTAGAGGTAATAGAAGGACAAAACAAGTACCAAAGTAAAGCAGAGATATATAGCTTGAATATGGTATATGATTTAATTAATATTCATAAATGCATTCTTATGAATATTCATGAGAATGTAAAAAAATGCGTTTTTTAGAAAATGGAGCTTGTTGTTTAGTCTGATAGGCTTATTAATGCACACAAATGATTGAATTCAGGTTTAAATTGTTTGTTTGGTTCATCAGAACACATTTTGAGCATTCCCCCAAAGTAATTTTGTCTCATCTATGTTTTTTGAACGGTTTCTATGGTAACGCGAGGAGGTAAATTTCGAAACATCATTGGTTCAGAAAATGCATAATAACTTTGCTTTTAAAGGCAATAGAAGGACAAAACAAAAACCAAAGTAAAGCAGAGACATATATCTTGATTATGATAAATAATTTTAATAATATTCATATATGATTGCTTATGAATATTAATGAGGAAGTATAAAAATCCGCTTTTTTGTTTAGTCTTAGAGGCCTATTAATGCACAAACATTATTGAGTTCAGGTTTAAATTGTTCGTTGGGTTCCGCAGAACACCACTTGAGCATTCCCCAAAATAATTGTGTTCAAGCTAAGTTTTTAACGGTTTCCATGGTAACCCGAGGTAAATTTCGAAACATCCATGGTTAAACAAATGCGTCATAACTTTGCTTTTAGAGGCGAAAGAAGGACAAAACAAGAACCTGAATAAAGCAAAGACATATAACTTGAATATGATATGTAATTTAACTAATTTTCATAAATGTATTCTTATGAATATTAATGAGGAAGTAAAACAATCCGATTTTTGTTTAGAAAAAAATGAGTTTATTGTTTAGTCTGAGATGCCTATTAATAAACAAGAGTTATTGAATTCATGTTTGAATGTTTTCATGTTAAGGAAAATGAACCATCTTTGTTTCAGGTAATATTTCTATAAAGAATGCGTATTTCAGCTTATTTGCATATAATGTACGTATATGAATAAGCAATTTTCTATGAGCATTGTATTTAGTATTATTTTGAGTATACGGTAAAATCTCGATTATTCGAATTTTCTTTATAGAAGCATTAAGACCCTTTTAGGCAGGTGACTTCTTAATGCATGGTGAAAGTCATGCAGAAAGCTGCACTAGGAGCTTTCTGCATGACTTTCACCATGCATTAAGCTGTCACCTGTCTTAAATATCGATAATAATACGTACGTCAATGATAATACGTCAATGTTTGAAGCGAATCCCATCTGTTAGATGCAACTGCCGGTGCTAAAGACGTGAATGAGAGAGAGAGAGAGAGAGAGAGAAAGAGAGAGAGAGAGAGAGAGAGAGAGAGAGAGAGAGAGTGTGTGTGTGTGTGTCGGAATCAAGTGAGGGGATCTGATAAAACATCCCAGGTCGATTTTCATTTGAAACCGGAGGCCTAAGAGATACCCAGGGAACCATTGTCCGTAAGAGTTTAGCGGACATGATCCACCCAGTTGCCGGGTCAGGCAAACAGGAAAGAAGTTCCGTGGAAGGAGAAAGAGACTCCCTAGACTTAATTCGGTTAGGGAGGTCCACTTTTTCGACTGGCACTAGCACGAAAGAGGATAGAGGACCCCTGTGAATAGGATTCGGGGGTCTAGGGCAGACAGAGGGTAGGATGATTCTAAAACAATCTTCACACGCATTCTCAATAGAAAATATTGATGTTCAGAATCATCTAAAGAAAAAGAGGACTAAGTCCCGTCTAAATCTAAGTGAGAGGCTTCCACAAAGTCTAATTCCCTTTAAAAATAGGACCATCCCTAGGAACCATAATGGACAAAGTGTCTTCCTGCTCTCCCTCAGAATGCGCCTTGGTGAACGCCATGGATGGCAGCACCCGGGAAGAGTGGGACCCGCCACAGACATAGAAGTGTGGACTGTGGGTTCACGTGAGAGCTATTCTCCCTGTGAGTGTCGGCTATCGAGAGCGACCAGCCGGCGAATCTGACGAGGCAGAGCGATGTCTTCGCATAGAAGAGTAATGGTAAGACCTCGATCTGCGATGAGAGCGGCGCGAGTGCCGGTTCCCATTAGAAGAATAAGAAGGTTTTTACGCCTCCTACGGGGTGGGTGGGATAGGGACTGGGGAGTCTGAAGTGTACTCAGAAGATGAAGAGTAATACAGGGTCTAGACGACCAAGAATGTCTAGACTTAGCAAGAACAGCTTCCTGTTGACGTTCACCACTGTAATGCGGTGTAGAGACAGAATGCCCTGTAGAAAAGATTGGACTGGTAGATTTACCGTCCACTTCGGTATCCTGGTCCAAAGGACCAGACCGGCCACCGGAGGACCGTTGGAGAGCAAACTTAGGACACCGGGCCAAAGAATACACAGTGACATCTTTTGGCGGGGGCTCGGTAGACCGGTCTGCTGGTGATGTCATGAAACGGAAGCACTAACGCCAGGACACCGGGGACCGGTGACAGATAACTGGGTCTAGATTCAGCGGGACCAGGCAAAACTCTTCACACAACAAGCGGACCGGGAGACCTGGCAACAGTAGTACCTGGGACCAGAACAAAGGGTACCATTCAAGTGGTAAACGGGGAACCCGTGCCCGGGCCAGCAGTTGGGTGCCGATCTGCAACTAACAACTGGGGAATCGACTGCACCACAGGGGCTGTTGACGAAAGTGATTTTAAAGAAGAAGCATGCTTCTTCTGAGCTTTAGAGGACAGTGATTTGTCTGTTGCGATGGAGTCGCTGACCAAAGAGAAGAATACTTCTTCCGTCGGGCAGCAAGCTCCCAAGTCTCCCCTATCCAGAGGGTTGAAACTGGACAGGGAGCTGACGCGGAGCATCCGCAGCAGGCCAGACACACTTAATGAGTTGTCCAGCCTGTCGCCAAATGCTCGCAAGAAGCCTTGCGTTGCTCTGGCATGCTGTGGTAGATAATCAAGCAAATGCATAAGACATCGCGAGTAAGTTAGAAGTCACGCAAGGCTAATATGGGTAAACATAAGCTGATGATTACAGTCGAGATGCTACATATTTTCTACTGCATTGCAAAACACCCATAACAGTAATATTCTTCATAAAACATGCATGAGGCTCAATTCCTCTGCTGTAATTTCTTACAAGAAATGTGTTGTTCACATACATGTATATTGCAATATAATAGAAAAACTTACTTTCCTACAACAGTTTACGTTCTCATTAATATTCATGATTTTGAAATAATATTCTGTTTTCATTATCTACATATTTATATACATGAACATCAATATCGCTGTTTCAGTCAGTATCAAGCTCTATAATACTGGTTAACTAAAATAATCTCAGATAAAAAGAACAGCTCATTCAAGTGTGTTTATTTTACATCTCATTAATATTCATAAATATGCATTAATATTCAAGAACCCAAAGTAACGACCCTCTGCTCTTGTCAATGTTTGTTGTCTGGTATTTTACGTAAAATATATAATAGAAAAGATAGTACACTCGAAACAATGCTAAATATAGGGCTTATGTTAAATTGCTTATTCATTTACGCACGTTATATGCAAATTAGCTTAAATATACATGTTTTAGAAATATTACATGAACCAAAGATGTTTTCCTTTATTTGTATGTTGATATTAAAGCATTTAAATCTGAACTGAATTCAATAACTAAGTGTATATCATTAGGCCTCTCAGACTAAAAACAAACTCGTCAAACTAAAACGCATTTTTTACTTCCCCATTAATATTCATAAGAATGCATTATAAGAATGCATTATATGTATTAATAGAATTACATATCGTATTCAAGCTATATGTCTCTACTTTACGTTGGTTCTTGTTTTGTCCTTCTATTGTCTCTAAAAACAAAGTTATGAAGCATTTTCTTAATCAAGATAGTTTCGAAATTTACCTCGGGTTACCACGGAAACCGTTTAATAAAACATTACTGGGGCACAATTATTTTGGGAGAATGCTCAAAAAGTGTTCTGATGACCCCAATGAACAATTTAAACCTGAATTAAATAATTTTTGTGCATTAATATGCCTCTAAGACTAAACAAAAAACTCATTTTTCTAAAAAAGCGGATTTTTACACTTCCTCATTAATATTCATAAGCAATCATATATGAATATTATTAAAATTATATATCATAATCAAGATATATGTCTCTGCTTTACTTTGGTTTCTGTTTTGTCCTTCTATTGCCTCTAAAAGCAAAGTTATTATGCATTTTCTGAACCAATGATGTTTCGAAATTTACCTCCTCGCGTTACCATGGAAACCGTTCAATAAAACACAGATGGGACAAAATTACTTTGGGGGAATGCTCAAAATGAGTTCTGATGAACCAAACAAACAATTTAAACCTGAATCCAATAATTTGTGTGCATTAATAAGCCTATCAGACTAAACAACAAGCTCCTTTTTCTAAAATACACATTTTTTTACATTCTCATGAATATTCATAAGAATGCATTTATGAATATTAATTAAATCATATACCATATTCAAGCTATATGTCTCTGCTTTATTTTGGTAATTGTTTTGTCCTTCTATTACCTCTAAAAGCAAAGTTATTACGCATTTTCTGAACCAAGGATGTTTCGGAATTTACCTCGGTTACCATGGAAACCGTTTAATAAAACATAGATGGGACAAAATTATTTGGGGAAATACTCATAATGTGTTCCGTGGACTCCAACGAACAACTTAAATCTAAATTCAATAATTTCTGTGCATTACTAAGCCTCTCAGACTAAACAACAAACTCCTTTTTTCTAAAAAAAAATCACATTTTTTACTTCCTCATTAATATTCATAAGAATGCATTTATGAATATTAATAAAATCATATATCACATTCAAGCTATATGTCTGTGCTTTACTTTGGTACTTGTTTTGTCCTTCTATTGCTTCTAAAAACAAAGTAATGGCGCATTTTCTGAACCAAGGTAGTTTCGAAAATTACCTCGGGTTACCATGGAAACCGTTAAATAAAACATAGCTGGGACAAACTTATTTTTGGGGGCATGCTCAAAATGTGTTCTGAGGACCCCAACGAACAATTTGGTACCCATGAAAAAAAGTCTAGGGGGGATGCTACGGTAACCACTACTAGGACCCAGCCTATCAAGTCACACAGCTACTTCAGCAAAATCGCTCTAAAACGGGCGTTCAATTTAGTATAAGTTATGGGTCTCGGACACAGGTGGCAGCTTAATGGAGGGTGAAAGTCATGCAGAAAGCTACTTTTTGGAGCTTTCTGCATGACTTTCATCCTGAATTAAGCAGCCATGTGCCTAAAAGTATCTTAATTCTTTACTAGAATTCGGGTTTAGAAGGGGTTTATTGTACTGGGATTCTTCCTTTTAACCATTTCCTTCATATAAACGCCTTTGCAAACAAAGTAGACCCTGAAGGAGCTGTCTTACCAGGATTTGCTCCATTTGCTAATTGATAGTTATAGAACCGTTTCTTTACTTTCTAAATTGACTACAATGTTCCACCTTCCATATTTCATTTATAACTATTTTGTCTATGAATACCAGTAGGTATTGGAATTTGGTTAAATATAGAACAGGGAAAGGGTTAAGACCCTTTCTACACATGGAGTCTTGAAGAAACATATTGATGACAAAAGTTAAATGCATGTAGCAGAAATTGTTTATTGAATTTAAAAAGAGAACATTGCTATACTTTTGTGTACCTCTGTTATCTAGTTGCACATTCACAACCAGTTTGGATCCATGAAGCACCCAGTACCTGCATCTCATCAAGATCTAAACAGTTCATTACCCTGACTGCAGGGGAATGTTAAGATACAGATACCTAATATTGATTGTACACTGGAATCTTAAAAATATGGGTTTGTGAAACACTATGTCCCAGATATGAATGTTGACCTTGATGTATGACCTTTACCTTAATAAATGGCCCATAAAAATGTTCGATGTTCGTCATGCACATGCATGCCAAGTATGTACAAACTTATAGCCAACATTAAAGTTGGGGACAAACTGATCAACCAACCAACAAACCAACAGACAAAGCAAACATACTTTGCCCAACTATTACAATAGTAATGCAGATAGTTCCTATAGGAACTTTTTGCCTTTGTTGACCTTCATTAAGCTGCCACCTGCCGTACAGACCCATAGTACGACCTCTATTTAATGGTCACTTGTTTTGTTTGTATTAGGGTGTACGTCACCAAGATACCTTGAGTTTTTCCTGTGTACTGAACGGAGCGCCTGGGTAGAACTAAAAGAAAATTTAACCCTCACCATACTGATAACAAAATGTATGCCAAGACTGATCTGTTGCAGTTTTTATTTACTTCTAAATTCGTACGATACGAGCATTTGAGAAACTGTTCATCGAGTGTCAAACAGTTTGGATCATGGTAAGACGTTGAGTAACTTGGCGTCTCATCTGGATCCAAACTGTTTGCAAATATGAGTCAGGTCGCTTTTAGCATGATAAAGGTTATTATGTCAGTACTGATTATTCAGGGACAAAATAGTTAAATAAAATATGGGAGATGTAGCATTGTAGCCATTTTAGAAACTGAAGACACAGATCTATCAAATTTCATCAGCAAAAAGAGTAGACCCTGATCAGACGGCTCCTCTAGGAGCTATCTGATCTGGGTCTACTCTGCAAATGCGTGAAAACACGTTTGTATGAGTGAATGCATACATTTTCAGGAACGACACCACGAAAACCTATACTGTGACTACTCCATTTGATCTGAGTTTACTCTGTTTGCAAATGCATGATAAAGCATTTAAATGAGAGAAAGGATCTGCTCTGTTTGCTAATGATAAACCGTAGATACGATTCTAGAATTTCGTTCATGGCCAACATTTCCTGTGTCCATGTGCTATTATAATAATATAATTAATATTTATGATGTCATTAATTTGAACATAAAAATCCATGGAGTAAAGGTTGCTGTATGAAGCCTTTATCCCTTTGGTTTAGCAATTAAAATGGCACATGACCAAGAATTTTGGCCATGATAAAACAAAATATATCTTATCAAACCGCGATTAGACTGCTATTACAGGAGTCGTCAGTGTTGGGTCTACACTGTTTTGTAAACTGTAAAATGTGTATATGTGACAGATTAAGACCCAAACATGTCTCTTTAGGAGGTAGATTTAGAAAGGTTCATATAAACGCCTTCACGCATTTGCAAATAAAAGAAAGCTCCTACATGAGCCATCTGATCAGGGTCTGCCTGTTTGCTTTTGGCATGATATAGATCTGTTTCTACAGTTTGTCACAGCAAAAACAAAAAGTCCTTGAAAAGTTCACATTTTAAAAAGTTAGCTAATAAATATTCATGTCAATATTTTCATTTGGATACTGAACAGGGAAAAGGATAAATGGTGTATACAAATCACAGGGGTCTGGACCGCTTCATTGTGGTCTACATGTACTGTATTATATAGTAAATATAGACCCCAAAGAAGCGGTCCAGACCCTGAGTTCTTGTTTTGTAAGACGGGCAGTAGTAGCTTAATGTATGATGGAAGGCAGAAAGCCTTCATAGCTGATTTCTACATTATGCAATCACGGCCTTTTATTCATTAACTCTCTTTCTCTAGTTGTTCCACGTGTTTGCAAACAGGGTAGACAAAGATCATCGTGTTCCTGTAGAAGCTATCCAATTAGTGCCTGCTTCGTTTGATTATGAAATTATAGATCCAACTCCAGAGTACATGTTTCAGAAGAATTCAGCCAATAAACATTCACATTATTTCTTACATGAATATTCAACAGAGGAAGGGTTAAGCGGTTGCTATGGGGACGTTGTACTGTTGAACCCTTTACTCCATGAATATTTATGCAAGAAAGAATGATGTCGTGAATGTTAGATTCATTTTTATAATGGCATATAAACACAGGATATTTTGACCATATCTATATTATTTCTTAACCCTTTCCTCCATAAATATGCCTTTCTACGCCTCTGTAATAACCACTTCTTGAAACAAGTGTAATAGAGCATTTGCTCGTATAGGAGCAAATGCTCTATTTATCACAATGGTTTCAAACTACAAAATTCTAAAATTTTACCTTTCTCTAGTAAATGCTCCTTTTAGGGAGATTCATTCAAAGAGGTTGGGTCTGAAAATAGCCTATGGAGGAAAGGGTTAAGCAAACAGTGCAGATTCTGATCTGGGTCTACTCTTTTTGCAAAGGTGTAGGAAGTCATATAGAGCAAAGGGAAGGCAATCCCTCATAAAAGTCCATCACTGAATGGTACAGTAAAAACTCGATACTATGAAATTTAAGCAAGAAGGGATTTATCTCTTTGTATGTAGGTCACACCTTTAGGAGCTTACATACTTTCACACTGTATTAAGCTGCCACCTGTGTTAAAGATCATCCAGGGTACATATTTGATTGTTCGTAGTATCGACTTATTACTGTACTATGTGTACTTTCATATTCAAGACTTGAGAATCAAGATACATTTTTCTTTCAATGTCAAACAGTTTGGATCCTGATGAGATGTTTGGATCCTGATGAGATGTTTGGATCCTGATTGGATCCTGATGAGATGTTTGGATCCTGATGAGATGTTTGGATATGAGATGTTTGGATCCTGATGAGATGTTTGGATCCTGATGAGATGTTTGCAAAGGTAATCACATATTAGTCCATTGTGTTGAAAGAGCTGCATCATTAAAGTACTCTTGGCTGCTCCACTGCGACTTCTCATACCGTCTAGGTTCTCTTCAAAACGTCTGTTGGAATATAAATGGGTCATTATATTGACCCTTAACCTGCCTTTTGATGTTTTAACCCTTCGCTTGCTATTCACGTCAATATACCTACCTGTAAATAGTGAAGACCCAGATGAGACAGCTCATGCAGGAGCTGTCTCATCAGGGTATGCACTTTTACAAGTTGATTGTGCAACCAGTGCACTCTACAGTAGTGATTGCACAGCGAAATACTTGTACAGGGTGAAGATATATGTAATTATACAACAGGGCATGGGTAAAAAAGGAGAAATGTATTTTGTAATTCAGCAAGAGAAGGGTTAAAGTAAACCTAGATTAGACAGCTCCTAAAGGAGCTGTTTATTCTAGGTCTGTTCAAATTGATAACAGTTAAAACTCGATACTTAGAATATTAGTAATGAAGAATTGAGGAATTTTTAGGCAGGTGGCTGCTTAATGCAGGGTGAAAGTCATGCAAAAAGCTCCTAGACTTTCACACTGCATTAAGCTGCTACCCGTCTTAAATGTCTATAATGATACATATTTTAATGTTTGAATAATCGAGATTTTACTGTAGGTCAGATTCTGAAATTTCTGCCAAGATAGAAAATCTCCATTTTCATATAAACATCTAGATTATAATGTCATTGTTTCCTTTCATGACAATTGTTCAGGTAGCGGCAGAGCAGACCCTTATAATCAGATACTGTGTCTGTATCGTGTGGCATGACGTGTCAGTACAGAGACATCCAGTCAACAAATAAATACAACATGGTCTGCACTCTTGACACTATTTGCTGAAAGGAAATGGAAGGAAACCTGATCTGACTTTATCCACAGCAGAAACTTTACAAATCACATCTACAGTAGAACCTCCCTAAACCGGACGTTAAATTCAGTATAAAGATCGGTCTTGGAGCCAGGTGGCAGCTTAATACAGGGTGAAAGTGATGCAGAAAGCTGCTGTAGGAGCTTTCTGCATGACTTTAACCCTGCATTAAGCAGCCACCTGCCTTAGAATATCTAAATTTGTCTCTACTAGAATTCCGGTTTAGAGAGGTTTTACTGTATATCATAAGCAAACAGCAGGCCCTGATCACACTGCTTCTACAGGAGCCATTTGATCTGGATCTGCTGTGCTTGCAAAGGCTTAACCCTTTATCCTGCTAGTCATGAACTGCCTTGCGTTTGCAAATAACTTGAGACGAGATGAGACACCAGGGTCATCAACTTCTCAGTCAGGTCATTCTCAAGTATCTGAATGGTCAGATTCTGAGTTTACACATATTTTAACCAATCAAATGCTCGAGAATGACCTCGGACTCAAGCAAAACGTTTTATAACCTCGGGCCAGATTTTCAGAATCTTGGCAAGATACATGCTGTTTCCGTAAGTTTCGTTCAAGCCTTTCAGAAACTATTGAAGGTTTGTCAAACTTGTATCAGATCCAATTTGAGCAAACATTTTTACAGCAGGGTAAAGGCTAAACTGATGCAGAATACAAATTGTGCAGAGAAAACATTGATGCAGAAAATAGGGTAACGGCTAAATTGATACAGAAAGCAGGGTAAAGGCTAAATTGATGCAGAATACAACTTTTGCAGAGAAAGCATTGATGAAATACAGTAAAATCTCGATTATTCGAATTTTCTGTTTAGAAGAATTTTAACCCCTTTTAGGCAGGTGACTGCTTAATGCATAGTGAAAGTCATGCAGAAAGCTCCTAGGGGAGCTTTCTGCAAGACTTTCACCCTGCATTAAGCTGCCACCTGTTTCCAAGACTCGATAATGATACGTATTTAGTATTCGAATAATCGAGGTTTTACTGTATAATAGAACCATCCATATTCGGGTAAGAAATAATGACAAAATGAATATTAATTACATTTGATTTTGACAGCAGCTCATGAATACAGATAATTTGGTAATGGCAGAAAGGGTATATGTTCATAAGCAAATATAACTGACCCTGATCAGACTGCTAGGGGCCGTCTGATCTGGGTCTACAGCTTGCAAAGGCTTATTTATGGAGGAAGGGGTTAAGCCGTCGTCAAAAAGGTCTAACTATGGGTCTGTAAGGCAGCGGTAGCTTAATGTATGTCACCAGCAATGACATGAAAAATGATCCATTACTAGCTTTTCTGCAGAACTTGCCTGCATTTCGCTTCCACCCGAATTGTTAAGACTCCTGTGTTAAAATATGAATGCTTGGGAGAGGTTCAAGTGTACATTTTTGTCATTTGCCACCTACAATTTACCCACTCCCTGATCAATATTCAAGGTTTGTTGTCTTTCATATAAACACTTTTTCACATTTGCAAAGAGTAGACCCAGATAAGGCGGCTCATATAGGAGATATCTGATCTGGGTCTACTGTTTGCTTATGCATATAATATATATCCGATTCTACAGTTTCTGACCTAGACAAAATGTTCTGTGTATACGTCACCATAATAAATATTCATCATGTTATTATATAATATAGATGTACATGTAGTTCTACATTTTCTGTCAAGGCCAAAACTTCCCGTGTCCATGTACTATCACAACAATCCAATCAATATTCATGACGTCATCATTTCTCACATGAATATTCATGGAGTAAAGAGTTAACAACGGGGTATGGGCTAATAAAGAACAATCAAAACTAGATTAAACCCCTCCCTATAGCGGCCACTAAATTACATCAAACATTTTGTGTTAAAGGCAGGTGGCTGCTTAAAGCAAGGTGAAAGTAAATCAAAACGCTTCTTTGGTGGCTGCTTAAAGCAAGGTGAAAGTAAAACAGAACGCTCTCAAAGGAGCGTTCTGTTTTACTTTCACCTTGCTTTAAGCATGTCCTAAAGAACAATCAAAACTAGATGACCAGTAATCCCCATCACACCTAAAATCTTTTATTCCAATTTTCAATACCTATTGAATATTCATGGACAAAATAGTTATAATCAAATACGGAAAGTGGAACAGCATGGCCAATTTATTTTAGAAAGTAAACAAATAGATCTATCGACTTCCATTAGCAAACAGAGCAGACTGATCAGATGGCTCCTCTAGGATTGGTTTGGTTTTATCAGATTTTAAGTCGTTCTAACAGTACAGTAAAATCTGGACTATTCAATTTTTTTGTATGGAAAAATTAACACCCTCTTAGGCAGGTGGCTTCTTAATGAAATGGTGAAATTCATGCAGAAAGCGCCTAGAGGAGCTGTTTACATGACTTTCAACCTGCATTAACCCTTCGCTTGCTATTCACGTCAATATACATATCTGTAAATAGTAAAGACCCAGATGAGACAGCTCCTGCAGGAGCTGTCTCATCAGGGTCTGCACTATTTACAAGTTGATTGTGCAACCAGTGCACTTCACAGCAGTGATTGCACAGCGAAATACTTGTATACAGTGAAGATATATGTAACTATACAACAGGGCATGGGTTAAGAAGGATATATGTTTGTTTTTTAAAATTCAGCAAGCGAAGGGTTAAGCTGCCATCTGTCTGAAAGATAGATAATGATATGTATTTTAGTGTTCAAATAATCGAGATTTTACTGTATGTCAGTTAATTACAGGCATAGGAGGACCGCAGAGGTGGTTCTGTGCAAGGAACAATTTTCACCGTTTCGTGCACAGAAGAACATCCAGGTAGAACCACCGACCTACAACCACCGACCTACTGCAAGCCAGCTGGAATTTGATGGTTCTACCTGGGTCCGTGCTTATAAAACTTTTAGTTGAGTCTGAGTTCGTTCTCAAGCTTTTAATTGGTCAGATTTGAGCCTTTGAACTCAAATTTGACCTATCAAAAGCTTAAGAACCAACTCAGACTCAACTAAAAAGTTTTATAAGCATGGACCCTGGATGTTCTGTGCTTATAACAAATGTCAATGCCTACTGAATATTCATAGACACAATAGTTATAAAGAAATATAGAAGTTGGAACATTGTAGACATTTTAGAAAGCAAAGAAACGGATCTATCAAATTCTATTAGCAAACAGAGCAGACCCTGATCAGACGTCTCCTCTGGGTCTGCTCTGTTTGCAAATACATGTACGTGAAAACACGTTTATATGGGGGAAAGGGTTAAGCTGAATATTTAAAATTTGAGACAGCAGAGCAACAAATAGTGTAGACTCAGATCAAACAGCTTGTGAAAGAGCAAATCTTATCAGGTTCTGCACTAGTTTTCTGTGTTTGTCTGTCTGAATACTTAGGGTAAACAAGAGATGTCACAGTCACGTGACAAATGCCCCTAAAATTTTACCCTGTGACATTGACCTTTGACCCATGGACCAGGGAGTGGAACGCGACACATCGTCCCTGTCTGGTGAACATTTGTGGCAAGTTATATTGAAATCCATTGATAGAAGAAGTTACAGACCGGACACGAATTTGGGACGGATGGAAGAACAGACGAACGGCCGGACGGACAGACGGAATGACGGACAGTGCGATTACTATATGCCCGCCTTTGGGGTCATAAAAATATTTTGGATCAAGATAATAGTTTGGACGCTTAGTCTGAAAAATAGTTTGGATCCAGATAAATGGTTGCCTCCAAACTGTTTGCAACTGTGTTTGGCCTGGTCTGTCTTAGCTTTAGAGTGCCGAGAATATTTAGTGATAAAACTTATCGAGTCCGAGTTCATTTACATGTATCAGTGTCCGAATGGTCAGATGCATGAAAATTATCTCAGACTCAAAACGTTTTATAACTTCGATTTCACAAACACATTATTCGACTCAAAGTTATGAATACTCAAAATTGTTGCTTGGATTCCACCTCAGAATCAAGTAAATATATTACGAGGATATTCTTAACCCGTTCCCTCAAATAAACGTGTTTTCACGCATTTGCAAATAGAGTAGACCCAGATCAGACGGCTCCTCCAGGAGCCGTCTGATCAGGGTCTGCTCTGTTTGCTAATAGAATTTGATAGATCCGTTTATTTGCTGTATAAAATGTCTATAATGCAACACATTCCGTATTTCTTTATAACTATTTTGTTAATGAATATTCAGTAGGTATTGAATTTTGGCCTAAATACAGAACATGGAAAGGGTTAACCCATCAATTCATGAATATCCAGGCAAGATATAATGCTCTCATTAATATTAATTCACATAATTTTTATAATGGTACTATGAACAGAAGTGTTTTATCGTGACAGAAACTGTAGAATCAAACCTAGGAGCTTTCTGCATTACTTTCTGCATTACTTGCATTACTTTCTGCATTACTTTAAGGTACCACCTGCAACAAGCACCCAGAATTATTCCTGTTAGATGGTCACATTAGTGGGGTTTTACTGTATATCAAAAGCAAATAGAGCAGACCCAGATCACACTGATCCTATAGGAGCCATCTGATCTGGGTCTAATCTGTTTGCAAAGACAAACAAAGGGCCAGAATGGCCCTGAATCTCTCACTAGACAATCAGAGGAGAAGACTTTCAAAGTATATGTTTCTATAGAAAACTGGCCACACCTGGGGTGGGGCCAATTTTGACCCCAGGGACATGATTTATATAACTTTTGCAGAGGACCTGAACATGATGCTATGCCAATGAAAGCTGCTCAAGAACCTTTCAGTTTCAGGAGAAGATTTTCATCGTTTTCACTTATGTCCCTATTAAAAAACTGGCCATGTCTGGGGCAGGGCCAATTTTAACCACAGCGGCATAATTTATAGAACTTTTGTAGTGGGCCTGGACATGAACATGTGCCGAATATGAAAGCTGAGAACCTTCCAGTTTCTGAGGAGATTTTCAATTTTTCTCTATTTGTTTCTATTGAAAACAAGGCACCCCTGGGGCGGGGCAAATTTTGACCCCAGGGGCATAATTTATATAAATATATAATTTATATATTTTATATAAATTTTGTAAAGGACCTGAACATGATGCTATGTACCAAATATGAAAGCTGAGAACCTTCAAGTTTCAGAGAAGAATATTTTCAAAGTTTTACTATATGTTTCTATTGAAAACAAGGCACCACTCGGGTGAGACCAATTTTGACCCTAGGGGCATAATTTATATAACTTTAAAAGACGTACGACAAATGACGCACGACGAACGTCGACAGACATCAGGCGATCACAAAAGCTCAGCCGGAGCACTTTGTGCTCTGGTGAGCTAAAAAGACGTTATTTATGGAGTAAAGGGGTTAAGTCAATAGTTCAGCCTAGATAATTGCCGCCAGCAATTAACCCTTCGCTTGCTGAATTTTAAAATATATTTCTCCTTTACCCATGCTCTGTTGTATAAATACATATATCTTCACTGTGTACAAGTATTTAGCTGTGCAATCACTGCTGCGGAGTGCACTGGTTGCACAATCAATTTGTCAATAGTGCAGACCCTGATGAGACAGCCCCTGCAGGAGCTGTCTCATCTGGGTCTTCACTATTTACAGGTATGCATATGGACGTGATTAGCAAGCGAAGGGTTAACCTTATTCAACTGTGCAAAAAAATATGACTGAAATTTCAACTACAGTAAAACCTCTCTATAACCGCCACTAAATGACATCAAGTATTTTGCGTTAAAGGCATGTGGGTACTTAAAGCAAGGTGAGCGTTGTTTTACTTTCACCTTTATTTAAGCAGCCACCTGTCCCTAAATACCAACTAATTAACACACTTTAGTGGCAGTTATAGAGAGATTCTCCTGTACTTCTGACTCGATAAAGCTTTTGAGAAAATACTGAACGAGTTGCTCCACCTCCCCTCTGCTTGAAAATACAGTAAAACCTCTCTATAACGACCACTATATTAAAAGTAGGTATTACAATTTGGAATAAACTTAAAGCAAGGAAAGGGTTACACCGTTAGTATACAGAGAAGTACAGTAAAACCTCTCTAAAACGGCCACTTAATCACATCAGTACAGTAAAACCTCTCTAAAACGGCCACTTAATCACATCAGTACAGTAAAACCTCTCTAAAACGGCCACTTAATCACATCAGTACAGTAAAACCTCTCTAAAACGGCCACTTAATCACATCTGGGTCCCTGCTTATAAAGCTTTTAGTTGAGTCTGAGTTTCGTTCTCAAGCTTTTGATTGGTCAGATTTGAGTTCTCAAGCTTTTGATTGGTCAGATTTGAGCCAAAGGCTCAAATCTGACCAATCAAAAGCTTGAGAACGTTCTCAGACTCAACTAAAAGTTTTATAAGCATGGACCCAGGTATTTTGTGTTAAAGACAAGTGGCAGCCTTAAAGCAAGGTGAAAGTAAAACAGAATGCTCCTATAGCAGCGTTGTTTTACTTTCACCTTGCTTTAAGCAGCCACCTGTCCTAAACACTGGCACTCGATCCCGTCTTAACCCATTCCCTCATAGGCTATTTTTAGATCCAACCTCTTTGAATAAATCTACCAAAAGCAGCATTAACTAGAGAAAAGGAAAACTTTATAATGTTGTAGTTTGAAATGCTCTATTTATCACAATGGTTTCACAATGTGAATTTTAAAGAGGCTCAAAAATGTGTCACTAGGGGGTAATGTTTTAATGTACTAGTTGCTATAAATAAACTATAGTCTTTTTCGATCAAGTGCCAGTGTGTTCAAATCAATGAAAGTTTGTAAGATTGGACTGTAGGCTGCTTAATGCTGGCTTATTGCAGGTGGTTCCCAAATTAGCTGCATTATGCAGCCACCTCCTTAACCCTTTCCTCCATAAATACGCTTTTCTACACCTTTGTAAACTATGAAGACCTAGATCAGACTAGGCCCCATCTGGGTCCATGCTTATAAAGCTTTTAGTTGAGTCTGAGTTTTGTTCTCAAGCTTTTGATTGGTCTGATTTGAGTTCTCAAGATTTTGATTGGTCAGATTTTAGCCTTTGGCTCAAATCTGACCAATCAAAAACTTGAGAACGAACTCAGACTTAGCTAAAAGTTTTATAAGCATTGACCCTGATCATTTTTGCTTATCATGTAATATAGATATGATTCTACAGTTTCAGCTTCAGCAAAAATTTCATGTGGTGAGATGTCATTTTAACAAGAGCTGCATGCAGTGCCAACGCTCTTCCAATTTGGTGCTTATCCAGCCTTCCCCTCAATGAGATGTATTAACCTCTGAAGTTTCATATTGATACCTCTTATACTTTTCGAGTAATAAGCTACGTTAAAGTTTTTTGCACACCGACGACCACTACTACTAACCAGTGATTACAATAGTTCGAATTTTCTTCGAAACTGAGAGCTTAATTCATTATGTCATTAATTCTTACATGAATATGCATGGACTAAAGGATTAAAAAGATCTGATTCTTCATTACCAAAATTCCTGTTTAGAGAGGTTTTACTCAATTTACTGTTACAGCCTTGGGGTTTTTAGTTCCTTTATCTATATATGTATATACTATAGTACAGTAGTACAACGATCAGATGGCGTTGTTTACAAAACAGTTCGTATGTAAACACAGAAAATTAACGATAAATTAAACTGCGACATGTTGTATAGGTTAATCCAGGTCTAACAGCATAACCACTACACCACTGCTTCCTATCCTAATATACATGCCACAGTTGTACTTATCGTTAATTGTCTGTTTACATACACACGTTTTGGAAACAACGCCATCTGATCGTTGTACTACTGTAGAGCAATGGAAAGCTGCACAAAACAACTAGCTCGTATCCTTTATTCTTTATTTGTCCAATCTATGCTATGCTATTCTACATGTTCAATATGCTGGGCTGAAATAATACATTGCCAAAATTACCATCAATGCATATAAAACAGGTACAGGTACAATAAAGAACATAGTTATAAACAGGTATATATATGCATATCCATGGAGTGCTGTAATAGTAATATTAAACAAATACTATGACAGACTTGTTGGTCATAACTTATAATATACAGGACCTGAACAATATGGAAATGTCTTAGAGCTATTAATCCACTTTATACATATGCAGCATTTGTGAACCTGCCCAGAATTACATGTTGATACCTTTCATACTTTGAGAAAATTAGCAAATTAAATTTGCACACACCCCAACGACGACGACAACTACAACTACGACCTAGTGATCACAATAGCTCGACGTTTCTTCAAAACAGACAAGCAGATAAATGAATCAACCTTCTGTACTCTGTGCAACTGTCCTCTGCTTAAATTCTACATGTATTTCTTTCTTTAACCCTATCCGCCATAAATATGCCTTTTTACGCCTCTGTAACAGTCACTTTATGAAACCATTGTGATAAATAGAGCATTTGCTCCTATAAGAGCAAATGCTCTATTTATCACAATGGTTTAAACTACAAACTTCTAAAATTTTCCTTTTCTCTAGTTAATGCTCCTTTTTGGTAGATTTATTCAGTGGTTGGATCTAAAAATAGCCTATGAGGGAAAGGGTTAAAACAGTGTTAGAGTGACAAAAAGTGTGGATCCTGAGGAAACCCGAGTTACTCGGCATCTGATCTGGATCCAAACTGTTTGTAAAGGTTGTCATAAGGTCGCTGATAGAGTAATGAAATAAAAAAAAGTCCAAAAGTCTAGATTTTTCTTGAAGAGAGCCTTATACTAATGTTTTTTTCTTGATCAAGCCTGTTTGCACATTTGCCTTCACCAAATTTCCCCAGCATTCTAAAGGTAAGACCTGGGTCCAAGGTTATAAAACATTCGAGTCTGAGATCATTCTCAAGTATTTGATTTGTCAGATGCTTGAGAATGATCTGAGACTCAAGCAAAATGATTTATAACATTGGGGCCAGGGCTTGATCTGATTCTCGGACTCAAAATTATTCTCGAACATGTTACTTGGTATGCAGCTTTCACCAGAATCAAGTAAACACATTTTGAGAATATTTTTCAGTTAACAGTTGGGGAATGTCAAGACCTTAATTAACTTTGCACGCTTAGACAATGTCCCCTGCAATTCACGCTTTGCACGCTTAGACAATTGTCACCTGAATTAACGCTTATGCAGACTCGATCAAGCTTTTAACCCTTTCCCTGTTCTATGTTTATTACAAATGTCAATACCTACTGAATATTCATAGACAAAATAGTAATAATGAAATATTAAAGGTGGAACATTGCTGCTATTTTAGAAAGTACAAAAACAGATTTATCAAATTCCATAAGCAAACAGAGCAGACCTTGGATCCAGATTAGATAGCGAGTTACCTATAGTCTTATTTGGATCTAAACCGTTTGCAAAAGTTATGTCACTGGCGTGCAAAGTGTTAAACCTTATCCTGTGGAAAGTCTCCAATTTGGAAAGTACAGTTTTAATCCTTTACTCCATGAATATTGATGTAAGATAAAATAACATCATGAATATTAATTTAGATCCATTTTTAAAATGACATGAACACAGAAATTTTGCTATGACAGAAACTGTAGTCACATCTATATTATTCATAAGCAAACAGAATGGATACTGATCAGATGGCTCATACGGGAGTCTTCTGATCCGAGTCTACACTGTCTCCCAAAGCATAGGAAGGAGTAGATCTATGGAGTATAGGAATATGATTAAAAAAATACAGAAAACTTAATACAAAGCTTATGTATAAAATTTCTTGTATAAAATGAAACTTCTTAACCCTTTCCCTCATATAAACATGTTTTCACACATTAGCAAACAGTAGACCCAGATCAGATGGCTCCTATATGAGCCGTCTGATCAGGCTCGGCTCTGTTTGCTAAAGATATTTCCACAGGAGAAGGTTCGTGATACAAACTACTTGAGGATCACTGGAAACACTGCAAGTACTGAACTGTCAACCTGAAACATAGGAAAAAAAGAATAAATGACAAAGCAGACAAGTAACAGAAGCAATCCCGTTCATAAACATACAGCCCCCCCCCCCCCCCCCCCACAGGCATACTACCCGAACAAGTGAGTGAAGCTTCATAACATTGGCATGAATATTGAAGTAGTAATGGCCAACATTAAAGAACGACAACGACAACAATGTGGATGGTAGAGTTATGACAATAGCCCTCCCCCCCCCCCCTCCCCCCCTCCCCCCCCCCCTCCCCCCCCCGGAAAAACAGACAAACAATCTAAATGGAATGTCTAAAATGTAGAATGGTTACCAAGTCAGCATCGAAATATTCTAGGATGTTTTCAAGAATATTAAGGTACTTCTTAACCCTTTCCCTCATATAAACGTGTTTTCACACATTAGCAAACAGAGTTGACCCAGATCAAATGGCTCCTATAGGAGCCGTCTAATCAGGGTCTGCTCTGTTTGCTAATGGAATTTGATAGATCTGTTCCTTTACTTTCTAAAATGGCTACAATGTACCACCTTCCATACATCATTATAACCATTTTGTTATGAATATTCAGTAGGTGTTGAACTTTGGAATAAACACGGACCAGGGAAAGGTTAACCCTTTACTTCATGAATATTCAATCTATTCTGAATATCAAGTTCTTGTATGAACCCTTTACCCCGTAAATACACTTTTCTGTGTCTTTGCAAACAGAGAAGGCCCAGATCAGACAACTCCTATAGGAGCCGTCTGATCAGGGTCTGCTCTGTTTGCTAAATATATATATGATTTTACAGTTTCTGCCATGACCAAAATGTCTTATGTTAGTGTGCAATTATAAAAAATATTCTAATCAATATTCATGATGTCATTATTTCTTACATGAATATTCATGGAGTAAAGGGTTAAAACCATGTATAAGAATTTTAATTGCTATAGCAACTGAGAATCGGATTCTGTAACATATATGCAAACACTGCAGACCCAGATGTGACAGCAAATATTGCAACTCCCAGATCTGGGTCTACCCAGTTTGCAAAGGCATAAAAAAGCCAGATTAAAGAGTAACGGGTTAAAAACATCCAACAAGAAGTTGTCATTTCGAAAAAAAATGCAGGTACAGTAAAACCTCTCTATAACGGCCACTAAATCACATCAAATATTTTGTGTTATAGGCAGGTGGCTGCTTAAAGCAAGGTGAAAGTAAAACAGAACGCTCCTATAGGAGCGTTCTGTTTTACTTTCATCTTGCTTTAAGCAACCACCTGCCCTAAATGCCAACTAATTAACATAATTTAATGTCCGTAATAGAGAGGTTTTACTGTAATTTAAAAATACAAACTACTTGAGGATTACTGGAAACACTGCAAGTACTGGAACTGTGAACCTTAAAAATAGGAAAAAAGAATAAATGACAAAGCAGACAAGTAACAGAAGCAATCCCATTCATACACATACAGCCCCACCCCTCCCCCACCCCTCCCCTACCCCAACAACCCCAAAGGCATACTACCTGAACAAGTGTGTGAAGCTTCATAACATTTGCATGAATATTCAAGAAGTAAAACTAGTGTGCGCTCAAACTCTGATGTGAAGCAAGATTTACTTGTAATTCATTCAAAACTACTGAACGAGTGTCATATAGCATGGGTACCGAGTTACTTGGCATCTCACATGGATCCAAGCTGTTTGCAGTTGACGGTTAACCCTTCGCTTGCTTTTCACGTCAATATACCTACCTGTAAATAGTGAAGACCCAGATGAGACAGCTCCTGTAGGAGCTATCTCATCAGGGTCTGCACTATTTACAAGTTGATTGTGCAACCAGTGCACTCCACAGCAGTGATTGCACAGCGCAATACTTGTACACAGTGACGATATTTGTAATTATACAACAGGGCATGGGTAAAGAAGGAGATATGTATTTTAAAATTCAGGCAGCGAAGGGTTAAGTTGAGATCAGCAGGATTACGATTAACTTGTTAAATCTGGATCCAAACTGTTTGCACTAGTTATAACAATTCACTGCCAGTGTACCAATACTTAACCCCTTCCCCCATACATGTAAACTCTCTTTTATGCCTTTGCAAACAGCAGATCCAGTTCAGACCGCCCCTGTACACTTGACTCTACAGTTTCTATAAGTACCAAAAAGTAATGTAGCAGGGTAGAGATTGTGGCGAAATTAGTTAGAAATTAGAGAGGCTTTACTATGTGGCTTGGTAGCTCAGTTGGTTGAGTGTTGGCATGGTAAGCCAGAGGCCCTGTGTTCAAATCCCAGTCGAGTCGCATCTTCTTCACCATGTTACAATGTGAACATGCCATTACAAAAAATCAGCTGATAAATATTCATGATGTCATTATTTCTTACATGAATATACAACAGAGAAAGGGTTAATAGAGTGCCTACCATAGCAGACTAGATTTGTGTTACACAGTATGTCGGTGTATACTGTAATTTACAAAACTATTTTGCCAGACAAACTTAAGAAAATGGTGTAGATCCAGATCACACTGCTCCTCAAGAAAAGTTTGATCAATGTCTACCCTATTTGTTTAATTCCATAAGGTTCATGAACATTTAACAAAAAACGTTGCAGATTTGAGTTTTTCATCTTAACCCATTCCCACTTATTGGCACCTTTTGACGCCTCTGTAAAAGTCACTTTATAACAATGGTTTAAAAACTACACAATTCTAAAGTTTTCCTTTTTCTTGTAAATGCTCCTTTTTAGTAGACTTATTCAATGAGGAAGGGTCTAAAAACAGCCTATGCGGGAGTGGCTTAAGTGATGGCCAAATAGGGTAAGTACTTGACTTCCTCCGGCTGCCATCTCCAGTAACCTATTCCCTCATAGGATATGTTTTACCATACCTGTTTAAACAAGAGAATCGGTAGAACCGATGGATGCTCCCCAACTGCAGACACATTTTAAGAATAAAAATAACAAAGGGCAATAACTCCAAAATTATGCAATAGAGAGTGATGGTTCTTGTGCACTGCACATCTCCTCATTGAGATCAATCTACCTATGAAGTTTCATGTTAATATCTATCACAGTTTTTGTGATATGCTCCAGACAAAGTTCGGACAGACAAACGGACGGACGGATGGACGGACGGACAAAGCTGCGACTATATGCTCCCCCAACACCGTTGTTGAAGAGCATAATAACTCTACTGGAAAGAAGTATTCTTTAGTAAAAAGGAAATTTCAGAATTGCTTAGTTTTAAAACCATTGTGATAAATAGAGCAATGTTAGCTCCTATGGAGCAAATGCTCTGTTTATCACAATGGTTTCAATAAATTACTTTTACAGTAAGAGGTGTCAGAAGCTGTTATTAGGGAATAGGTATGATATTTGGTACTTGACTATGGTCTGTATGTATAACATGAAATAAAAAACATTGAAAACACCCATGTCACCCAATTACGCTTAGCTTCTCTTCAGCCTGAAATATACCAAAGAATCCTGAAAAACAATTCTGAGTTAAACATACATGTAATTTGAGACCATTCAGTTATGTCTTGGAAAATGGAGAACTTTGGCAAACTGTTTACACAAAGACCAGTCACAACATGAGTATGCAGCATCTGATCAGGATCTACACTGTTACACAACATGCTATACCTCTAGCCTGTTTACAATTGTTCAAGGTCTCTTTTCCATGTGATTAAGAGTCTGGGAATCAATCCATTTTAAGTATATTATTTAAATTAACGCTTTGCACGTCTAGATAATGTGTTTGCCACAGGCTAGTTTTAGACCCTGCCTCCTTGATGAATCTACTGAAAAGGGACTTTTACAGTAAAACCCCTCAAAACCAGATGTTCAAATAATTAATAATGTTTGTCTGTAAGACAGATAGCAGGTAAATGCAGGGTGAGTCATACAGGGAGCTCCTAAAGGGCTTTCTGCACGACTTTCACTGTTTTAAGCAGCCATCTGCCTATAAAAAGATCTAAATTCTTCTTTATTAAAATTTTGGTATAGAAGGGTTGTACTGAACCAGAAAAAATGGAAGTTTTAGAATTTTGTAGTTTTGAAACCAATGTAAGAAACAGAGCATTTGTTCCTATGGAGAAAATGCTCTATTTATCAAAATGGTAGAGGCGTCAAAAGGTATCAATATAAGGGAATGGGTTGACCCTTATCCAGCTGTGAGAAGATTGTCTGCTCAAAGACTTGTCTGCAATTTTGACTATAGTAAAACCCCTCTTAACTGGAATTCTAATAGAGAATGATTTAGATACTTTTAAGCAGGTGACTGCTTAATGCAGGTTGATCAGGTTGAAAGTCATGTAGAAAGCTACGGTGACCTCCTGCGTGACCTTTACCCAGCATTAAGCTCCCACCTGTCTCGAAGACTGATATTTATATTAAATTTCTCAACCAGTTCAGGTTGTTTTACTGTACTTTAGACTTGATAAAAACTTTGAGAAAATATTTGATCATGTGTCAGACAGATTGGATCCTGATGAGACACCAAGTTGCTCTCTATCTTATACAGATTTAAACTGTTTGCAAATGGGAGTAGGGTTGTGGATGTTTTAACACATTTGTAAACAGAGTAGACCCAGATCAGATGGCTCCTGTAGGAGCCATCTGATCAGGGTTTGCTCTGTTTGCTAATGGGATTTGTTTCTTTAGTTTCTAAAATGGCTTCAATGTTCCACCTTCCATATTTCATTATAATTATTTTGTCAAAGAATATTCAGTAGGCATGAAAATTTGGAAAAACAAACAGAACGGAGAAAGGGATAATCCTTCTATTGAATTCTCTTCCAATATAAAGTCAGTGTCAAACGGTTTGTATCCTAATCAGATTATGAGTTACTGGAGTCTCATCTGGATCTAAACTGTTGGCAAAGGTTACCATAAATATGTCACTAGAGTGCAAAGCGTTCAACCTTATCCTGTGGAAAATCTCCAATTTGGAAATGACAGTTTTAACCTTTTACTCCATGAATAATCATGCAAGAAATAATGATGTCATGAATAATCATGCAAGAAATAATGATGTCATGAATTTTGATTAGATTCAATTTTATAATGGCATATGGACAGTGGAAAATATGGCCTTGACAGAAATGATAGTGATATCTATGTTTCGTAAGCAAACAGAGCAGACCCTGAACAGACGGCTCCTATACAGGAGCTGTTCAATCTGGGTCTACACTGTCAAGACACAGAAAGGTGTATTTATGGAGTAAAAAGGTTAAATTTAAAAGATAGAAAGTATTATAGATAATTTAGCTCAAACTTATTTATGAAAAAGTTTTCCATTTAAGTTATTATCCGTAGTAGAATGAAACTTGCTCGTAACTCATTACTTCATGAATATTCATTTAACCCTTTCCCTGTTCTATGTTTATTTCATTTTTCAGTACCTATTGCATATTCATGGTCGAAATAGGTATAATGAAATATGGAAGGTGGAACATTGTAGCCATTTTAGAGAGTGAAGACACCGATATTTCAAATGCTATTGACAAACAGAGTAGACCCTGATCAGACGGCTCCTCTAGGAGCCGTCTGATCTGGGTCTACTCTGTTTGCAAATGCGTGAAAACACGTTTATATGAGGGAAAGGGTTAAAACTCCATCTATTTGGAATATTAATAAATTCTTGTATTAAAACTATACAAAAAGATATTACTATAGCAACAAAGAATCAGATGTGTAACATAATGCAAACATTGCAGACCCAGATCAGATAGCTAATACTGGAACTGTCAGATCTTGGTCTACTCTGTTTGCAAAGATGTGAAAAAAGTCCATAAAGTAAAGGGTTACAAACATGTGTTAATCCAAATTTTCTGCATTTGTTTTATTTCCACAGAAAAAGGTTCAAAATACAACTTACTTGAGGATTACGGGAAACACTGCACTGGTACTGCAACTGTCAACCTGCAATATAGAAGGAAAAGAGTTAGACAAGAATCAGAAGTATTCACATTCACACACATACAGAACCCCCTCCCCCAATATATCACATGATTATGCACAACCGTATCCGTACCCCCCCCCCCCCCCCACCCCATCCCTTCCCTTCCAGTATACTGGGGGAGACATACTTATGGAAAAGGCTTCTGAAAAATATCACCAAGTGAAGAATGGGACATGAAAGAATAACAGCGACTTCTTAAGTCAGCCATATACTAGAACTCGAACTAAGATATGACGCAAGCTTTACATATTTGCAATTCATTCTAGCTTTTGAGAAACTACTGAAACTACTTTCTTTCCTTTCTCTTCAAAAATAAAGCATCAAACAGATGCAGATGCCGTTAAAAAATTCAGTACAATATCTGGAGGCAAAATGAACAAAATGACAATTTGCTGCTCGTGTACAAAGAGTTACCTGATACAAACTATACTACATCTACCCGAAATATTGGGTGACAAACTTAAGCAAATAGTGTAGATCCAGATCATACTGCTCCTCGAAGAACATTTTGATCAGGGTTTGCCCTATTTGTAATTCCATAAGATCCATGTAAAGTTAATCAGTGTCCTAATAGTTCCGGTAAATACAGTATACATCCAACTAGAGCTGACATGTCTAGTAAGATGCGTGGTACTTGAACACGGCCTGCGTGCAACATGAAACAAAAACATGGAAAGTATCCACATCACATTACTCTTCATTCTGAAATGTAAAGAAGAAATCTGAAAAGCAATACTCAGTTAAGCATACATGACATTTGAAACCATTTTGTGACTTGGGAAAGGATAACTCGGACGTCGGAAAACAGTGTACACCGAGACCAGCCACACTATTAGTATGCAGCATTTGATCAGGGTCTTCTCTGTCTCACAATATGCTACACCTCTAAACAGTTGATCAGGGTCTACTCTATCTCACAATATGCTACACCTCTACACTGTTTACAAATGTCCCAGGACACTTTTCTCCATTTATGTGGTTAAGACAACATGAGTATTTTTTGCACGCTATGGACGAATTTGTGATTAACTATATGCAAACAGCTTTGATCCAGATTGTGATATGGAGTACCTCAGCATCTCCTCAGGATCAGATCAGTATTTTGAAGGGAAATATTGTCTGCAGACAACTTCTTTTAGACAAAACTTACTGAGTATGCAAAGAATTCACACATGTCAGCTGATCAAAAAGTGAGTGAGAATCTGTAACTCCCACAGATCAATGTCAATATCATATACAAGGTAAGTAAGAATCTGTAACTGTCCCACAGAGTAACTGTTAGACTTACTGTTTGCCTTAACTGCAAATCAAACTTTAATCTGATAGACACATCTTTAGACGCCTTTGCAGATAGAGTAGACCTAGACTGGATGTTTCCAGTAGGAGAAATCGGATCAAGGTACGCCATTTTGCGTAAGGATTATATTTATATTTTATTTATATTTATTTTTATCTTTATTCTATTTATATATTTATTTATATTTATATATATTTTACAGATTCTGTCAAGGTCAAGAAATAGAGTGATAAGCCTTCATAAAAATTCATCTGATTACTATTCATGATGTCATTTCTTACATGAATTCATCAGGAAAAGGGTCAAGTAGGCTCTACACTGTTTGACACCTGCCTGTAGTATGCCAAGCAAAACTTCTCGGCTTCTGAGGATCCAGGCTAAGTAAATACTATTGGCAAATTTGTTAACCCTGCCATTGTGAGACGTGCGAGAATAGATATGACCATTTCAAAAAATGGCATTATTGTGACAGTGCGTTTGACCTAAGGAAGATATGTCACAGAAACAGTCAGCAAATCAGATTGTGTCATCAATAAATATATGTGCAGAATATGCCAAGCACAGAGTCCTTGCAAGGTACTTGGATATCAAGTACACTGAGCAAGTTTGGTGAAAATTGGACAACTCCTTGAGGAAGTACTGTGCAGAAACCATTTGGCTATTCATATTGCAGCAGCCTAAGTGAAAATGCCCATAATTGTCACAAAAAAGGACTGAAATTGCAAAAGAACCCATGCGAAGTACTTGGATATCAAGTACACTGAGCAAGTTTGGCAAAAAATGACCATTCTTTAGGTCATATTGCGCGGAAACCAATTGGCTAATTGCATCTGCCTAAGTGAAAATGCCCGTAATTTAAAAAGAATTAACAAAAGTTCCTGAAAACAGAAACCATTCAAAGTACTTAAATATCAAGTACACTTAGCAAGTTTGGTGAAAATTGAACCATTCCTTGAGGAGATATTGCACAGAAACCAATCAGCTATTCTGATTGCAGCAGCCTAAATGAAAATGCCCGTAATTTTCCAAAAATGAGTGGAAATTACTGAACACAGAAACAATATGAGGTACTTGGATATCAAGTACACTGAACAAGTTTGATGAAAATTGGACGATTCCTTGAGGAGATATTGCGTGGAAACAAATCATATAATTATATTGAAGCTGCCTAAGTGAAAAGTTTCAAAAAAATATGTGTAGAAATTGCATTGCCGAACATAAACCTCATGCAAGGTACTTGGATATCAAGTACAATGAGCAAGTTTGATGAAAATTGACCATTGCTTGAGGAGATATTACGCCAAACAAAAATATGGAGAGAAGGACAGGCTAACTACTATAGGGCACTGCACTCAAGACCAATCTACCTATGAAGTTTCATGTTGATACCTGTTATAGTTTTTGTGTTATGCTCCGGACAAATTTTATGTATGAAAAATAACAAAGGGCAGTAACTCCTGAATTATGCAAAAGAGAGTGATGGTTCTTGTGCACTGCACTTCTCCTCATTAAGATCAATCTACCTATGAAGTTTCATGTTGATATCTATAACAGCTTTTATGTTATGCTCTGGACAAAGTTTGGACGGGCGAACGGACAGACAAAGCGGCGACTATATACTCCCCCAACACCGTTGTTGGGGAGCATAAAAATATGGACATGAAGATGGAGATGAAGATGTTCAATGAATGAAATGACAATGATCATGAACTATTTTTTTGTGTTTTTCTATTTTTTGTATTTGTTTTTGTATTTTTTCTATTTTGCACGTTTTTATTTGGTTTTATTTTTTAATTTTTTTTGTGTATTTTTCATTTTTTATGAAAATGATATATTATCCATTTACTCCATGAATATTTATTGAGAAATAGTGCATATATGAATATCAATTAACTGTATTTTTGTAATGACACTATGAACAAAAGGAATACTTATCAGTGGCAGAAACTAAATAATCATTTATATTATGTCACCAACAAACAGAGCAGACCCTGATCAGACAGCTCCTCTAAGAGCTGTCCAATCTGGGTCTACTCTGTTTGCATGGTGTAGAAAGGCATATTCATGGAGTAAAGGGATAATGGACAGATCACATTGAAGAATCATAGCTGACAAGTCATACAGGCACATGGTGATTCACAACATCCAATACCATTTCCAAAGTAATCAGACCGAAAACAAGATCTTAATGTTTAAAAATAAGACTGAAGACAAGATCTTAATGTTTTAGAATTAGACTCTGAAGACAAGATCTTGATGTTTTAGAACTGTTCAGTAAATGGTAAATTTAGCTATAAACTATTATAAAACTATGGTACCAGATTTTATGAATCACCAAATAAATACATAAAATGCAAGCTCCACTGTTAACAAAATTCAACACATTGACGTCTGCAGGCCGATGGTGAATTTGTGATTACCTATATATTAACCCATTCACTCATAGGCTATTTTTAGATCCAACCACTTTGAATAAATCTACCGAAAAGGAGCATTAAGTAGAGAAAAGGAAAATTTTAGAATTTTGTAGTTTGAAACCATTGTGATAATTAGAGCATTTCCTCCTATAGGAGCAAATGCTCTAGTTATCACAATGGTTTCAACAGGTGATTTTTACAGAGGCGTAGAAAGGCGCCAATATGAGAGAATGGGTTAACCACCTGATTGTAGATTTTATATTAAGAGAAATCTGAAAAAAAGAAAACAATAGTGAAATGTAGCAGACGACATTTTTTGCAGACGGCAATTAGTTAGCATGATCAGATATAAATAGACATGTGACAAAACACAGCTGAATATGTATGTACACCAAATAAGTGCTCCTACCACGTGATCTTACTTCATATGGAATGACCATAGTAAGAAATCTATAAACCTGTTAGCCGTATAACATGGCCATACAGAATGACTGCTGCGAGATATCTAAAACAATAGACTTGTTAGCCATATAACATGGCCATATGGTATGACCACTGTAAGTGATCAATAATCCCGTTAGCCACAAATGATAGCCATACGGAATGACCGCTATAAGATCTATTAACATAAATCTGTTGGATCGATAGCCATATAACATGGCCATACGAAATGACCACTGTTAGAGATCCATAAATAAACCCTTTAGGTCATAACATGGTCATAAAGAATGGCCACTACACTAGATCTGTAAACATAGACCTGTTAGAGAGCTATATAACATGGCCGCACAGAATGACCACTACTAGAGATATCTATAAACACAGACCCGTTACACAGCCATATAACATGGCCATACGAAATGACCACTGCTAGAGATATCTATAAACACAGACCCGTTACACTGCCATAAAACATGGCCATACGAAATGACCACTGCTAGAACCTGTTAGACAGCCATATAACATTAACCTGTTAGACAGCCATATAACATTAACCTGTTAAACAGCCATTTAACATTAACCTGTTAAACAGCTATACAAACAGGTGATAGAGTATGACTACTGTAAGACAGCCATACAAACGAACAATACGGAATGACTACTGTAAGACAGCTGTACAAACTGACAATACGGAATGACTACTGTAAGACAGCCATACAAACTGGCAATACGGAATGACTACTGTAAGAAAGTCATACAAACGAACAATACGGAATGACTACTGTAAGACAGCCGTGCAAACTGATAATACGGAATGACTACTGTAAGACAACCATACAAACTGGCAATACGGAATGACTACTGTAAGACAGCCATACAAACTGGCAATACGGAATGACTACTGTAAGAAAGTCATACAAACGAACAATACGGAATGACTACTGTAAGACAGCCGTACAAACTGATAATACGGAATGACTACTGTAAGACAGCCATACAAACTGGCAATACGGAATGACTACTGTAAGGCAGCCATACAAACTGGCAATATGGAAAGATTACTGTAAGACAGCCATACAAACTGGCAATATGGAATGACTACTGTAAGACAGCCATGCAAACTTGTGATACTGTAAGACAGCCATATAACAGACAATATCCTAGATTATAGATACACATATTGTCCATTTAAACACTGGACACATTTGTAATTGCAAACAGTTGATCCAGATGATCATAAAGATCCAACCCATGTGTTTAAAAGAACAGTCCATTGATAATGCTATATTTATTCTCTTTTTGATACTGCAACAAGAAACATAATTCAAATTATTGTAAAAATATCAATTGTATAATTTTTATTGTAATTATTATTATTCTAATTATCATTATTAACCCTAACATATGTATATATTATCTTCCTAGTTCCAGGCCATTAAATACAGGGACGAAAAGAGATAGAAAGAGTTATGGAAAACTGGCTGAAAAAAATGTAATCCATTGTCTTCAACTCAGTTTGTTAGTAAGGAAAAGAAAAAATCCCCGTTTGTTATAAAAGTGATAGACAGTGGGGAATGCAACTGACCTATAAAAGACTAGGCAAAAATGAAGCCAGTGAATCCAGCCATTGACATAGGAGCCTGTTTCACTCTCAGTGGTCCATACAACCCCTACCCTGTGTAGAGATTACAGCAGCAGTTATGAGGCCATACATACACACAACAGTGTGATACAAGTGCCTGTATCTCAAGCCAGACCAGGTCACTTTTACCTTGTCAAAATAGGACAGTAAAATATAACTTACCTTGTTTATCAACTTATTTGTTCTTTAACATTTTTTTCTATTTGATTATATATTTATTTATTGTTAATTCCTTTATTTTTCCCTTTCATAATTCTTCTCTCTTGATATGTTACATAAGCTTTCGTTATTATTGTATGAATGACCACTGCTAGAGATATCTACAAACATAGACCTGTGAAACAGCCATATAACATGGCCCTAGAGAAATACCACTGTAAAACATCAATAAACATAGACCTATTAAACAGCCATATAACATTAACCTGTGAAACAGCCATATAACATGGACTTAGAGAAATACCACTGTAAAAGATCAATAAACATAGACCTGTTAGACAGCCATATAACATGAACCTGTTAGACAGCCATACATACAGGTGATAGAGAAACACTACTGTAAGAAAGCCATACAAACTGGCAAGACTGAAATATTACTGTAAGACAGCCATCCAAACTGGCAATACTGAAAGACTACTGTAAGACAGCCATACAAACTGACAATACGGAATGACTACTGTAAGACAGCCATACAAACTGGCAATACTGAAAGACTACTGTAAGACAGCCATACAAACTGACAATACGGAATGACTACTGTAAGACAGTCATACAAACTGGCAATACGGAACGACTACTGCAAGACAGCCATACAAACTTGTGATACTGAAAGACTACTGTAAGACAGCCATACAAACTGACAATACGGAATGACTACTGTAAGACAGTCATACAAACTGGCAATACGGAACGACTACTGCAAGACAGCCATACAAACCTGTGATACTGAAAGACTACTGTAAGACAGCCATACAAACTGACAATACGGAATGACTACTGTAAGAAAGCCACACAAACTGGCAATACGGAACGACTACTGCAAGACAGCCATACAAACTTGTGATACTGAAAGACTACTGTAAGACAGCCATACAAACTGACAATACGGAATGACTACTGTAAGACAGTCATACAAACTGGCAATACGGAACGACTACTGCAAGACAGCCATACAAACTTGTGATACTGAAAGACTACTGTAAGACAGCCATACAAACTGACAATACGGAATGACTACTGTAAGACAGCCACACAAACTGGCAATACGGAACGACTACTGCAAGACAGCCATACAAACTTGTGATACTGAAAGACTACTGTAAGACTGCCATACAAACTGACAATATGGAATGACTACTGCATGAAAGCCATACAACCTGGAAATATGAAATGACTACTGTAAGACAGCCATACAAACTGACAATACGGAATGACTACTGTAAGATTAGATTGCCATACAAACTGGCAATACGGAATGACTACTGTAAGATAAGATTGCCATAAAAACTGACAATTTGGAATGACTACTGTAAGATTGCCATAATACTTACAATATGTTAATAAGAAACTGCGCTTACAAAATGTTCCATGTAAAAATTGCAAAGTCCCATAACTCTGCAGAAAATCATCAAACCTGAACAGGAATAAGATAAGCACAATTAGACATAGTGCTGATCAATCCAAGGTAGTTTCATGAAAATCTGAAGAAGGATTTTGGAGAAACCGCGTGGACAAAAATTTCCATGTAAAATTTCAATGTCCCATAACTCTTTTTTATTAAAATTTTCCATGTAAAAATCATCGAACAGGAATACGATATGCACAACTGGGCATAGTGGGGATTAATCCTATGAAGTTTCATGAAAATGCAACCCAAGGTTTTGAAGAAACCGTGCGGACAAAAATTTCCATGTAAAAATTGCAAAGTCCCATAACTCTGCAGAAAATCATCAAACCTGAACAGGAATAAGATAAGCACAACTAGACATAGTGCTGATCAATGCTATGAAGTTTCATTAAAATCTGATAATAGGATTTGGAGAAACCGCACAGACAAAATTTTCCATGTAAAAATTTCATAGTCCAATAACTTTGCAGAAAATCATTGAACCGGAACAGGAATACGATAGTCACAACTAGGCATTAATCCTATGAAGTTTCATGAAAATGCGACCAAAGGTTCTGGAGAAACCGCGCGGACAAAAAAATTCCATGTAAAATTTCAAAGTCCCATAACTCTGCAGAAAATTATCAAACTGGAACAGGAATAACATATGCACATACAGGCATGCTGCTGATCAATCCTAAGAAGTTTCATGAAAATCTGATGATAGAATTTGGAGAAACCGTGCAGACAAAGTAAAATCGGACAGACGGCCTGATAGATAGACGGACGCTACAAACAAAATCAAAATTTCTTCCCAGTATACTGGGGGTGGGGGGACATAATAAGTGAAGTACCCAGTTATAGTCTACTTTCAGTCCAAAGGACCACTCAGCAGACTGTACATTTACTTCCCTGGTCAGTGAGTCATTCACCTAAAATATTGAGCACTGCTAACATATGGCTCAATCACGGTCTAATGACCCTCGCAGGTACCCAATTTAACCCTGGGTGTTGGAGACACTAAAAAGCATCTCTGAAATTTCCGGGAGGAAGCGGGACTCCAAATTGGTGGTTAAGTGCGTTACCACTGGACCACCGCACACCACATCACATTACAGCAAGCTAGAAGTAGACAACATACTCAGTGTACAACATATCAGCTGCATCGGTAAATTTAATACTAAATACCTGTGGAACATGTTCAGTTTACCCTTTACTTCATGATATTCACGTGAAAATAATCACTGGATGAATGTTACTTAACTAGAATTTCTGTATAAATATTACTTAACTAGAATCACTGTATAAATATTACTTAACTAGAATCACGATCAATTTATCAATTTATCAACTAAACTTCTTTCACATGAAAAAAAAGAATTTTGATCTGAGAAAAGACTGTATAATCATATCTATTATTTCAAAAGCAAGAAGAGCAGACCCCAATCATAACTTTTAGAGGAACTTTCTGAGCTAGGTCAACTCTGTAAATGCAAATGCCTATAAATGCCTATAAGTGCCTATAAATGCCTATAAATGCCTATAAATATACATGAAGCAAAGGGCTAACGGTGGAGCTTACATTTGTATGTATAAATACCTGTATGAGCCCCCATACCTCAGCTTCTTGAGCCTGATGATGAAGAAACATTCACCGTCTTCTACTGTAAGACGGCAAACGTCGCTTTCTCCGGAATGATGGCAGACCACCTGTAAAAAAACAGGAAAAGAATTGTAAGTAAATAGAACCGAAATCAACCTATAGTCATTAACCCATTACCTCATAGACTATTTTTAGATCTCACCTCTATAAATGTATCTACAATAAAGGAGGATTAACGAGAGAAAAGGAAACTTTTAGAATTCTTTAGTTTTACAGAATTTTCAAAAGGCATCCATTTCAGGGTTTGGGTTAACAGGACCCTGTGTTCTAGAACTGCTACAGAAGATACTTTTGGCAGCCATTAACCCATTACCACATAGGCTATTTTAGATCATATAGCCGTTAACCGATTACCTCATAGGCTATTTTAGAACCTATAGCCGTTAACCCATTACCTCATAGGCTATTTTAGATCCTATAGCCATTAACACAACCTCATAGGCCAGTTTAGATCCTATAGCCGTTAACCGATTACCTCATAGGCTATTTTAGAACCTATAGCCGTTAACCCATTACCTCATAGGCTATTTTAGATCCTATAGCCGTTAACCCATTACCTCATAGGCTATTTTCAGATCCAACCTCTTTGAATGGAGAGAATAAAAAGGCACATTTACTAGAAAACAAACATTTTTCAATTGTATAGTTTTGAAACTACTGAAATCCTAGGGAGCAAATTCTCTATTTATCACAATGGTTTCAAAAATTCAATTTTACAGAAGCTTCAAAAGGTATTAATTTCAGGGAACCACTTCTTGAAACCATTGTGATAAATAGAGCACTTGCTCCTATAGGAGCAAACAATTTTAATGCTCTATTTATCACAATGGTTTCAAACTACAAAATTCTAAAATTTTACTTATCCCTAGTAAATGCTCCTTTTGGGTGGATTCATTCAAAGAGGTTGGGTCTAAAAATACCCTATGGAGGAAAGTGTTAAATGAAGAAAAGGGTTAAAACTTCAATCCGAGAAACCTCCGTCTTTAACAAAACCCATGCTTGATTCTATTATTCCACTTCAGGATCTGCTCCATTAGCTTATGCATCTGATATAACACATATAGCACAGGCTAACAGTCTGTGTTTATATACATTGACAATTATAAAAATTCAGATAATACTTCAAGACTTTTTTGTCTAAGGCAAACTAGAAGGTAGTCATGGACTTGTAGTAGAATAAGATCTACATAAACACAAAGAGCAGAACCTGACCAGGTAGCTGTTTGATCAGGGTCTATTCTGTTTGCAAAGCTTCTAAAGGTAACTTTTAACCCTTTCGCTGCCAATGCCGGATCAGTGATAACCTATGCAAACAGTTTGGATCCAGACGAGACGCCGAGTAACTCGGCGTCTCATCAGGATCCAAACTGCTTGTTGCTGTTACTGTGTTTTTGAAACAAAAAATAAGAAAATCAAAAGAAACCCGGTGCGATACCCTACTATTATTATCAACCGAGTTTCTCTGGCTCTCTTTGGTGCCCAGTGTAAAGCACTGATACATCGGACCTTGGTTTATAGTCTCGTCCGAAGACTTGGTCCAGCAGGGGATAACTTACGAGGTAAACATCTCTCAACATGTATCATACCATATTTATCTTCATTAATATTCATGAAAAAAATGATGACATGAATTTTATAGCCAAAGCAAACAAGAGGGTCATGATGGCCCTGATATCACTCACCACAAGAAGATTTTCAAAGTTTTTACTATATGTTTCTATAGAAAACTGGCCACCCCTGGGGCGGGACCAATTTCGACCATAGGGGCATAATTTATATAAATTTTGTAGAGGACCGGAACATGATGCTATATACCAAATATGAAAGCTGAGAACTTTCCAGTTTCAGGGCAGAAGATTTTCACTATATGCTTCTATAGAAAACTGGAAAAATTATTGACGACGGATTACGCACACCAATGGACCGCAGACATAAGGCGATAATAAAAGCACGTCCTGAGCAATTCGTGCTCTGGTGAGCTAAAAACTGTACAATCAGAACTACACTATTCCATAAAAAACAGCAGACCCTGATCAGATGGCCAGTACAGGAGTCATTTGATCTGGGTCTACTGTTTGCAAAGCATATTTATGGAGTAACGACACTAAGTCAAATGGCTTGTGTAACTGAATATAACTACTGAATTGGCATTTACAACCAGTATAGACACAGATCAGGATCTGCACCATCCTAAAGCTTATTAGACCTTTTCATATTTAATGTCTGAATACAGAATGGCTAAATTACACATAAAGTTAAAAGAAATATTTACCTTTCACCAAACTGCCATTCCTGTTAGATGCCCTCAGTGGCCGCCCACGTCTCGAGCACCTAACAGGAACGGCAGCAGGATCCTCATGTTCTGCCACATTCCGGTCATTAGGCTCAGGAAGCTGGGGCGGCTGGTCCTCCTCAATCCTGCGTCTCTTAGAAGGGGCGTTTAAGTCGGATGAATCTTCAGCAGGCCTCTTCACGCGAGGATGAAACAGACCCGGAGGATTGGCTGGAGCAAGAGAAGGCTGGGACGAAGTACCAGGAGTAGGAGGTGGTGGGATAGAAGGAGCACCCTCCATCCCATTCACCTCCATGTCCTCATACTTCCTCTCAACCCCCTCAGCTTCCTGCCTTACACCCACGTCTTCCTCCACCTCCATCTCCTCATAGGCAGGTGATGTAGGTGGTGAAATAGTGGGTGCCTCTCCGTGTTTGTTGCTTCCTCCTCCTCCAGGGGCAGTAACATTACCTGAAGGAGTATGTCGAAGACTACTGTAGGGACCCTGGTAACCTCGTCCCTGTAGGCGTATGGTCAGCAAACCAAAGGCAAGTTGGTCATATTCAGCCAACTGACTGGGGCTGGGGTCAACATAGGGCCTATCCGAATTCCTACCAAAGATACCTAGAGCCGGAGTATTGTGACCTTTTTCCGGCAAAGCATGGCGCCACGGACCAGCGAAGGCTGCAGCATGCAGTGGTTGCGAGGCCAAACGCAACTCATGAGAAACATTAGGAGCAGGGGAAGGTGCAGAGAGGGTGACACAGGAATGGGTCTCAGACCTGGAAATAGACAACATAATGTCTATTAGTTACTATTCTAGAAAGTCTAAAAATGTAATGACCACTGTTCTTGATCCTTTGTTACATAGATTTTAGTTTGTTTATTGTCATTATCAGAATTTGTGTTTGAGGAAACTGATCAAACTGCTCACCTGAGATAATGGATCAGGTACTCTATTGCACACAAGACTATAAGTCCTGACAGATTATATTTCAGGAATTACAAGAGTTTTTTGCACTCTACTCAATGGGTCATCTATGGAGTCTTTCTTCAAAATTATCACCATAGCCATGTACGAAATTTGATTTGATGGCCATGTTGTTGTTTTTTTTATCAACATTAATGACTAACTAGTAAAGGGACACCTAAGAAACATTTCAGTAAAACTTTACTGAAATCCAGCCATCATTTCAGAAGATTTTTGAAATGTTCACCAAAGTCAATTTAGGAAAACAGTCCCACTCCTGCTGGCTATATACTTTAACAAATCCCAATGCACTTCATATGGTTTGAACAATTTGGTTAATAGTCAACAAAACAAATTTCTTGCAAACTTATATTGAAATCTGCATTGTGGTTTCAAAGGAGAAGTTATTGAAATGTCCGCTGTTGCTATAGAAAGTCAGCCCCACCCATAACCGACATGTTTTAACCCTTTATCATGAATATTAAAAATAAGTTTTGGTCATAGCAGAAACTGGAATTATATTTATATTATACAATAAGCCAACGGAGCAGACACTGATCACACAGCTCTTACAGGAGCCTTCTGATCTGGATATACTCTATTTGCAAAGCTGTAGAATAGCGTATTTAAGAATCGCAAGCATTTGGTAACATTTCTGCAAACCTATATTAGGGTCTGCTCAGTGGTTTCATCAGATTTGTTTTTATATTTTCACCATAGCTATAATAGGAAAATTAGCTTCACCCTTTTCCAAATCACAATTCTCACACTTTTGGCAGACTGTCACAAGTGACTGAGGCGTTTAACCTTTTCCCTGTTCTATTCGTATTCAAAATTTCAATACCTACTGAATACTCATGGACAAAATAGCTATAATGAAATATGGAAGATGGATCATTGTTACCATTTCAAAAACTAAAGAAATAGATCTTTAAAATTCCATAAGCAAACAGTAGACCCTGATCAGATGGCTCCTATAGGAGCCCTCTGCTCTGGGTCTACTCTGTTCGCAAATGCGAGAAAACACGTTTATATTAGGGAACGGGTTAAGATGCTTTATCCTTTCCATTTATAACGAACATTTATGTTTGAAATTATCACCTTTTGGGGTTTGGATTTTTGGGGTTGGACAAACTGTAGGATTCAATATATATATATTCACAAGATGTATTCATGCAGTAATGGGTTAAGTAAACTCAAATGATGACAATGGACACAGCACTAACGCAATAGCTAATCTTCAGCACTTCATACTCAGCTGAGATAAAAATAGTCTTTCTGCTGGACTTTCATTCTGCTTAAGTAGTAATGTGCCTAAACAATTCCAGTTTGGAGGAGTTCTACTAAGCCAGTCATAATGCAGATGCGACTTTAACCCTTTTCCTCATATAAACATGTTTTCACGCAATTGTAAACAGAGTAGATCCAGATCGTATAGGAGCCGTCTGATCAAGGTCTGCTCTATTTGCTAATAGAATTTGATAGATATGTTTCACCTTTCATGTTTTAAATGTTAACTTTTTTATCTACATTGTATGAATATGAAGTTGCTTTTGAAATTTGGAATAAACATTGAACTGGGAAACAGTTACAATATAGTCGCAGGTTCCGAGTACCATGTACAACTTATAATGCATGAACTGAAATTTTACTTTTCAACTCTGCAGCATTTTAACAGGAAGTATCTGAATACGATCTTCCTTTGTGTGTTTCAGGCATCCTCAATATTCGGATATACAGTTAAACCGAGATATCTTGAACCCATATACATGTACCAGTATTCCGGTAACTTGAACTTAAGCATGACTCAAACTAAAAGTTCGGCCCTTTCAAGTTTAAGAATTCAAACAACATGTGACAGCTTAATGCAGATTGAAAGTAATGATGAAAGTTCCTAAAGGAGCTATCAACATTACTTTAAACCTGCATTATCATTTGAACTTGAGAAAGTGTCCAGGTAAGATATTGGTATATGCGGTACATTCTATAATATACTTTAATGCCAAACAAACGTAAAACACATTGGTTACCATAGTTATCCAAAATAATCTGTAGATGAGCAAATAGTGCCAAAACTTAGGCAAATAGTACAGACTCAGACCAAAGTTCTCGTTCAGGAAGTTTGATCTGGTTTTACACTATTTTCAATTCAAGTACTTCAGCTTCATAAAACAGTGGAAAGGGAAGGAAAGGTGCAGGGCTGTACGTTAACAGTTGTCCGGTTGCCCAGAGCAACCTAAATGGTGGATGGAACAACTTGTACACCCTAATGGTTGTCCGTTTGGGCAACCAGAAAATTCGTAGTGAGGTGTAAACCAAATAAATTCTAATCCTGAAGCTAAATCTACCAATAAACCAACAATAAACAAGGGTGCCCGTCAAATGTCTTTAGTTTAAAGGCCATTACTCCATATCAGGTAGCAATAGTTCACGGAAATTAATATTTGTTTTACCTTTCATCTATATAAGTCCCTAAATGAAAAAAAAAGTTATGGAAAAAATATCTAATTTTAGGAAAAGTGGCCTTAGCCTTGGTTGGGCAAAGCCCACATTCAATAGGGGTTCTGTCCTCATTGATATCAATGCACATGTAAAGTGTCGTGAAGGTTGGATATACAGAACTAAAGTTATCGTCCAGAAACTGAAATGTTCTACAGAAAAACAATATATTTTTAGGAAAAATGACCTTGACCTCGTTCAAACAAAGCCCATATTCAATAGGGTTTCAGCCCTCATTGATATCAATGTATCTTTGAAGATGGGACATACAGAACTGAATTTATCGTCTGGAAATGGGAAAATACTACTGAAAAACAATCTATTTTTAGGAAAAGTGACCTAAACCTTGGTCTGGTAAAGCCCAATTATTCAAAAGGGTTCCTGCTCTCATTGATATCAATGCACATTTGAAGTTCGGATATACAGAACTAAAGTTATCGTCCGGAAACGGGAAAATTCTACAGAAAACAACATATTTTTAGAAAACATTACCTTGACCTTAGTCGGGCAAAGCCCATATTCAATAGGGTTCCTGCAATTATTGATATCAATGCACATGTGAAGTTTGATGGAGATCGGACATACAGAACTAAAGTTATCGTCCGGAAACGAATCGAGAATCCCGCCCGCCCGACCACCCGCCACAGGGTTTCACATAATGCGTTGGTTTGGTAAAGTCCATATTTAATAGGGTTCCTGCTCTCATTGATATCAATGCACATGTGAAGTTTCATGAAGATCAGACATACAGAACTAAAGTTATTGTCCGGAAATGGGAAAATTCTACAGACAAACAACATATTTTCAGAAAAAATGACCATGACCTTGCTCTGGCAAAGCCCATATTCAATAGGGTTCCTGCCCTCATTGATATCGATGCACATCTTAGGTTTCATGAAGACCGCATATACAGAAATAAAGTTATCGTCCGAAAACCAATCAAGACGCCCGCCCGCCCCAATATATTTTCAGAATTTTTTTTATCTTGATCTTAGTTGGGCAAAGCCCACATTGAAGAGGGCTCCTGCCCTCATTGATATAAATGCACATGTGAAGTGTCATGAAGATTGGACATACAGAACTAAAGTTATTGTAGAGCCCTGAGGTGTTCTACTGTTTCATGTAAATACAGTTTTAAATTTGTTCCAAATGGCATTTGATAACTTCTGTAAACTGTAGACTGCCTGATCTTGGTCTACTCTGTTTTCACAGGTATGAAGATGTGTTTGTATGCGGTTAAATGATAAGTCAGATCAAGGTGTACAATTATACCATGCCAACACACACTTTGCTGTGTACTTTCTTTACTCTGTATAGTACAAAGTTTGCTCTTGTCCCACTTCTTACTTAATTTTTCAAGTATCAAAAACTCCTGTCCTTATGGCTAAAGATTGTGAAACAGGTTTTGATGACAAAATTACCGACCAAGCATTCATGAAATTACACATGTCCAGAATTTTTTCTAAAATCACTCATATAGATTTATGACTTATCAAACACTGAAAGACACTATTCCATGAATGTACAAGCAGATATAAAGGAATACCTACCAGCCACAGGGTCCAGCTGGTGACTCCTCAATGCGTCTGCCACCAACGAAGTACCTCCACACAGCATAGGATCCATCAACCACCGTGTTGAGACAGACGTCCCAGAAGTCTGCAAAAACAAAAGTACCCTGTTATGGACACTGCAAGTAAACTAGGTATCATTCACCTGTATTCAAACTATCAAGGCATGTCAACTTACATAGAACATTACCATGTCCTATCAACTTACATAGGACATTGCCTTCTCCTATCAACTTACATAGGACATTACCTTCTCCTATCAACTTGCATAGAACATTACCATGTCCTATCAACTTACATAGGACATTACCTTCTCCTATCAACTTGCATAGGGCACACGGCATGTCTAATTCATGATGATCTTTACAAACAGTTTGGATCCAAATAAGACAACCAGTAACTATCCCGTTCCTTCATAGACTATATTTAGATCCAACCACTTTGAAAAAATCTACCAAAAATGGAGCAATAACTAGAGAAAAGGAAAATTTTAGAATTATGTAGTTTGAAACCATTGTGATAAATAGAGCATTTGCTCCTATAGTATTAAATGCTCTATTTATCACAATGGTTTCAACAGGCCATTTTTACAGAGGCATAGAAAGGCGTATTTAACTATTTATAGAGGAAAGGGCTATACATCTCGTCAGCATCCAAACAATTCAGAACAGTTTAAACCATGGTAATACACAAAGTTACCTGGTGTCTCATCTGGGTGAGTGAGTTGGGTGTTATGTCCGACCAACAGTATTTCAGTTATTTGCAGATGGCACCCGTTTGAGACAAGCTCTAATGCTGCCTCACTGGAATGTCCCTGCCGCGAGCACATGGCAAAGACACCCTACCCAGTCACAGTATCCTGACATAGGGCCGACCAGTCCTAGAACTACCCTTTTAATGTCGAGCGTAGACAAGGAAGCTACTAGTACCAACTTTTAACGACTTGTGGTCTGTCGCGGCCGGGGATCGAACCCACGGAGGGTACTGCAGGTGGACGCTCTAGCGGCTCTACCACTGAGCCACAGGACTGATGCATGTCTCATCTGGATCCAAACTGTTTGTTAGGGTAATCTCAAATTATAGCGTTAAGATTAAATAAAGAACAGGGTAGTCCTAGATCAAGCAACTCCTATAGGAGCTGTCTGACTGATGTATACTCCTATAGGAGCTGTCTGACTGATGTATACTCCTATAGGAGCTGTCTGACTGATGTGTGTTCTGTTTGATTATGAAATAATAAAGATCGGATTCAACAGTTTCTGTTATGGCCAAAAATCTCTTGTTCATAATTATGCCATAATAAAAATACGCACCTAATTAATATTCATGATGTTATTGTTTCTGGTATGAATATTCATCATATAAAGACTTAAAGACTCGCATGCTAATACAAGCCAGACTCCCATGCTAATACAAGCCAGACTCCCATGCTAATACAAGCCAGACTCCCATGCTAATACAAGCCAGACTCCCATGCTAATACAAGCCAGACTCCCATGCTAATACAAGCCAGACTCCCATGCTAATACAAGCCAGACTCCCATGCTAATACAAGCCATACTCCCATGATAATACAAGCCAGACTCACATGCTAATACAAGCCAGACTCCCATGCTAATACAAGCCAGACATTATTCATTTATTTATAACTGTCATAAAAATTAATATCATCATTTTAATCATTCTTAATTATTACTTCATTTTACTTTTTACACCTTTAAAACAGTAGATTCAGATCAGATGGCTCCAATAGGAGCCATCTGATCACGGTCTGCTCTTTTTGATTATAGAACTAGAACTGTAAGCCAAAGGCTAACGAATAATGACAAAAAATTAACGTTCAATGGCCATAACTCTGGCAAAAATTATTCAACTAGACTGAGATTGGGAATTATAAGCTTTAAATCGTCTAGCGTTAGCTTTATGTCAAATATAAAGTTAATATCTGCAACCACTTCCAAAAAAAGTCTGGAAACTCCCAAATTTGAAGAAAAAAACTAAAGTTCAAGGGCAATAACTCTAGAAATAGTTATTCAACTGGACTGAGATTGTAACATAAGCTGTAACTTATACAGATTTAGCTTTGTACTAAATATAGAGTCACTTCCATGAAAAGTCCAGAAAACCGGAAAACATTGGTAGGGGACTAAAAAGGGGAGATAACTCCTGAAGTAGTGGTCCGATCATAACGGAAATATGCGGTGCACAGGTAAATATGGTCATATGGCTATATATGAACTTTCAACAAAATTGATGCAAAACTGTAGAAGAAGAAGGCCGGACAAAATTGTGTCCACGGACGGACAGACGGACGGACAGACGGACGTACTGACGGACGGACGGACAGACGGACAACCTGATTCCAGTTTACCCCCCCCCAACTTCGTTGTGGGGGGTATAATAATATATATAATACATATATTGATTTTATAGTGCCTGCGAGACCAAAACTCCAATATTTAATCTAAATGATATTTGTGTCATTTCATACATGAATATTCATAAGATAAGGGGGCGAGGGGGTCCTGTACCAACTCATGGGAGTCTATATATACTATACACTTAACATTACCATATAGTACATAATAGACTCCCATGAAGCGGTACAGATCGCTGTGGTTTCAAGATGTTAGATGATTTGGATCATTTTAATTTCATATTTAACCCTTAACCCTTTCCCTGTTCTATGTTTATTTCAAATTTCAATATCTAATGAATATTCATTAACAAAATAGTTATAAAGAAATATGCAAGGCGGAACATTGTAGACATTTTAGAAAGGAAAGCAAAGAAACAGATCTATCAAATTATGTAAGCAAACAGAGTAAATCCTGATCAGACGGCTCCTCCAGGAGCCATCTGATCTGGGTCTACTCTGTTTGCAAATGCGTGAAAACACGTTTATCATGCAACGTAAGAAAATACAGTCACTTCCTACTTTGGCTCAAATCTGACCAATCAAAAGCTTGAGAACTCAAATCTGACCAATCAAAGCTTGAGAACGAACTCAGACTCAACTTAGCATCTCATCAGAATCAAAACTGTTTCATACTGTTCTTATGTTTATTGAAACGGAGAATATTCAAGAATACAAATTGAAATAGATAACAAATGTGGCAGACAACAGTATGCCTTTGCAAACAGAGTAGATCCAGATCAGACAGCTCCTATAGGATCCGTCTGATCAGGGTGTGTTCTATTTGGTTATGGAATGATATAGATCTCATTCTACAGTTCTGCTTTGGGCAAAAATTGCATGTGTTAATGTCATGTAAATGGTTAAAGGGGCTACAAAATTTAACCCATTCTCTCATATTGATGCCTTTTGACGCCTCTGCAAAAGTCACCTGTTGAAACTATTGTGATAAACAGAGCATTTGCTCATATAGGAGCAAATGCTCAATTTATCACAATGGTTTCAAACTATAAAATTCTAAAATGTTCCTTCTTTCTAGTTAATGCTACTTTTCGGTAGATTTATTCAAAGAGGCTGTATCTAAAGATAGCATATGAGGTAATGGGTGAAACACATGTAATATATATTCCTATAAAATTACAACTACTCCCTTCATGCTAGCACCAAACTTATGTAAACAGTTTGGATCCAGATATGGTTGTAAAGAAGATTCTTGAATTGTGTGTATAGCTACAACAGCTGTCTGATCTACCTGGGTCTACTGTCTGCAAATATCTCAAAGGTGTCTGTCATATAATGGGTTAAGGAAAATTAGTCTTGCAACTGGAGGAAGAAAATCACTTTAAAACACAAGGAAAACTAGCCCTACATTTTGTTGTCAGTGTTTTAATCAATCACAAAGGATGCTCTCGACAATTTTGGTATAGGATCACATAAGAAATATTGAAATCACCACTTAGGTATCAAGAGAATAGTTGCAAGTGAAAGTTTGACTTTAGCCATAATCATAAAGAAACTTAGCCCCGACCCAGGTAGCTAGGTGTTTTAATGATTGAATCACAATGGCTTGCAAAGTTATAGTACTGTAGAGTTACATTTCTGCAGAAATATATAGAGAATAATAGGTTAGTGCCGTAGATGGGACGCCTTTATCCGACGAGGGGAGAAAACATTGAGGCGAGGCTTGCCGAGCCTCAACTGTTTTCTCTCCGAGTCGGATAAAGGCGTCCCATCTACGGCACTAACCTATTATTCGATTTATCCAGTCAATTTAGTTAAAATCTTTTTTCATAGACTCATATTTAACATAACACTCTTGAAATAATTTACATTGAAAATGCGGTTTTTCGATCAACGGATCCCTCCCTTTTCATTTCCATTCAGACGTAAATAGATCTAATGAGCTACCGCAGAGGAAAATAGTTTCGATACTTGCATTACATTCCTGGTCAAATTCGAGTTCCGTAGTCTCGGTTTCTATTTTTAGACAGACATAACGTCACTCATAAATCGATGAAACTGAACGTGCTATATTTAGGTCTATGACTATCACCGCCCCTGTAAGAGTTTATCAATCAAATTATCATGAGAGTGAAAAGAAAACATTTACTATTTATCTGTCAATCTTTGCTTCCAGGGTTGATTTTATCAAAAACGTGTTTCGCTAGCGGCGGATTAAATTAATAAAACTGATAATCTATGTGGCCTCAGTGGCGTAATCGGTAAGAACGACGTCTTTAGAGTGATTAGAATTGTTTTTGTATGATTAGGCGCGGATTCGAATCCAGCTATAGCCAATTATTTTTACATTTTCTCATTTGAATATTTTTTGGGGGTGAATTTTCCGTTAGATCTATTTCGTCAACATGATTTTTATGCATATCTACAGAAAATTAAAATAGTTCAATCATTACGCCTATCTACTAACCTAATAAACCTTCTACTACCGGAAGTAACCTAATAAACCTAAGTTTATCTGCATCCCCATTATTATGTCATTAGAGAAGCCTGGTGACTGGATAAATTTAAATATGCACATACACTGTAAGTTTTCCTTTCTTTTGCCATGGTAACCACAGATCTATACGGAAATCAATTCTTCGAAATAAAATGACAGGATTAACCTCCGATTGACCTCCGCTTGACCATTTCTGTGAATTTATGTCACATTAGGCCTAGGAGCTTAACTTAATTTTAACCCTTTCCCGGTTTAATATTCATGTCAGAAATAATGACATGAATATTTATTAGCTGAATTTTTATAATAGAATATGTACTCACAATGTTTTGAAACAGTAACAGTAAAATCAGACCTGTACAAGCAGTACCATAAGCAAACTCTGATGAGATGGCTCCTATAGGATCTGGGTCAACTTTGTTTGCAAAGGTGTAAAAAGGTGTTTACAAATACAAAGGAAAGGGTTAACCCATTACCTCATGAGCTATTTTAGACCCAACCTCTTTGAATAAATCTACGTATAAGTAGCATTTACTAGAGAAAAGGAAATGTTAGAACTGTATAGTATTGAAACCATTGTGATAAATAGAGCATTAATCTTGCTCCTATGGAGCAAATGCTCTATTTATCACAATGTTTTCAAGAAGTGAGTATTACAGAGGCATAGAAAGGCGCATTTATGGAGGAAAGGGTTAAGAGATATCTGAAATAAATTGCTGTGTCATTTGATCTGGTTCTACACTGTTTGCAATAACCAGTATACTCATGTTCCACATTCAAAGGGTTTTACTTAAAGTGCCTACTTCTCAAACAAACACAAACTTTTACCAATTCCCCATTCACCCATTCCCTCATAGGGCTAAACCTTCACCTAATAGAGCTAGTTTTAGACCCAACCTCTTTGAATAAATCTACTAAAAAGGAGCATTTACTAGCAATTAAGGAAACTTTTAGAATGGTGTAGCTTAGAAACCATTGTGATAAATAGAGCATTTGTTCCTGTGGCACAGATGCTCTATTTATCACAATGATTTCAAATCATGACTTTTTTTTTACTTTTACAGAGGCGTCAATATGAGAGAACAGGTCAAATAAAAGTTACAATGGATAGTAAACAAATGAAAACACTATAGTTGTTTACTGTTGCATCACTGTATCAACCTACAGAGATTGTCAGATCTGGGTCTATTCTGTTTGCAACGGGCATTCCTAGGTGTCTATCAGGTCAAACCTTATTTTACCCGCCTACTTGACACCCTTAATTAAAGCGATTATTCACCACCTGAAAAATTGTCTCTGGGAGGATCAAACAAGGCCAGTCGCTGAGATCTGCTTAAATTTTGATACTCATGAGCAGATATCGTACGTAATCTCCCTAATAAAGGCACACACTCTAACAAGCAGCCCCTTACTTCTGAGGGAAACTAAACTAAAGCCTTATAGAAATCAACCCTTACAATGCTGAATTTTCAATCCCAAAATCCAAAAAGGTCAAGCTTATGATGAATCTTTAGAGGAAAAAAAGAAAAGAGTAACATGACAAACAGTGCAGACCCTTATATATGAGAAGGTTCCATTGTTTGCAAAGGACATTAGTGACTCTTGTCCCACACCGTAAGGGTTACAAACTATATTAAATACAGAATTAAATATAGGGTTTTTAAAATACAGGTGGTTGCCATAAATATGCCTGTCTACGCCTTTGCAGACTGAAAACCATGCAGAAAGCTGCTTTTTAAAAATGTTGCATCCCCTGGACCAATTATTACAGACAATACAGAGCGACTTCACTTGGGTCTATAGTTCGAACCATAGATGCCGCTAAATGCTAAAAATAGAAGTTACAGACATGCGCAATGAATGTGGCAAGTGAACATGTGTAGCGAAACTATAGTCCAAAAATGTAAGCAAACAAAACAACACTATTCTTGATCTTTTTAACGACGAAAATAATATGTAATACATTGCCGTATATTACAGAATCGTACATGTGACCGATCTTAAATTTTGTCAAGATCAAAATAACGCATAATTTTGAGCAATCTTATAATTCTAATCAAAACTTAGATACCAACTTTCAGTTTATCGTTTGTCGCCATCTTGGAACTACAGAAACCAAGCCCTATGGCGTGGTTCGACTATAGTTCGGGTGAAAGGTCATATGACGTAACTTTAGTCGCGACTATCGCCGTTCATATCGAACTGTGGTAACTATTGTTCGAACTATAGATCCAAGTGAAGTCGCTCAAGTATATTTTTACATGTATCAAGATATGATTAATCAATAATTACTTACCAGCAAACATTCCTCCTCCTCTTTCTCCTTCAGCAAAATGCTGAAACGTAAGAAAAGAATAAACTCTTTATTGGATGAATATTCACAAACAGTTATGACAATTTTCCCATAAAGCCTTAGCTATGGTTTTCATGTATATATTATGATGCATATTTTGCTGAAGGAATAAAGCCTATGGTTTTCATGTATATATTATGATGCATATTTTGCTGAAGGACATAAAGCCTATGGTTTTCATGTATATATTATGATGCATATTTTGCTGAAGGACATAAAGCTTATGGTTTTCATGTATATATTATGATGCATATTTGCTGAAGGACATACAGCCTATGTTTTTCATGTATATATTATGATGCATATTTTGTTTGTTTGTGTTAACGTCTGTTTCTGCTCACTATGGGCTCATTGGACGCCCAAGAGTGAGGGATAGAGAAGGCAGAGAAACCTTGGCACAATGTCCCACTCTTTGTATCCACAAAGTTTCTCTGGTTGTTTTAGATGCCCAGTGTAAAGCACATTTTATGTCTTAAAACATTGAGAAAACTCTCTCATCAGAATCCAAGCTGTTTGACAACTATTAAAATTGGGAAATGGAAGCCGTTTTCCATTACCAAAGAGAATCATTTTTGATCAAAGCATACTACTTTAACCCTTTAGTCTATGAATATTCATGAGCTATTAACATCATGAATATCAATTAGTTTAGTCTATGAATATTCATGTGGTACTAACATCATGAATATCAATTAGGTTAACTTTTATACTGACACATCACCACGGGAACATTGTGTCAGAAACAGAAACTGTAGAACCATATCTATGTTATTTCATACAAACACAGAGCAGACCCAGAGTAGAGGGCTCCAGAAACTGTAGAACCATATCTATGTTATTTCATACAAACACAGAGCAGACCCAGAGTAGAGGGCTCCAACAGGAGCCATGTGATCTGGGTTTACTCCGTTCGCTAAGGCGTAGGAAGGGATATTTATGGAGTAACGGTTAAACAAATCTCAGCCGGTACCCTGGTTGATTATGTTGCTTAAAGAGGAGGTCCCTACAATGATCGCATATTTTCAATAATATCATAAAACTTGGTATTTGTTATGCTCTATCATTATTCTGAAGGTTCCCAATTTAAACTTATATCGAAAAATGCCCATGTGATACAAATAAACCGATTTCATCAATAACTGATAATTTTTGTTCTACAACACAATATTATCAACCTTTTCCGTAAATTCTTCCGCGTTTTGCCGATGATCACCCGATCTCTCCATTGTTTACGTAATAGCTTTCTCGGAAGTGGTCGGAGAATCGCGAATAGGGTGAACAGTTACGAAACTAAAACTCAACCCGAATAAAACTGAAACATCGGGGAGTAAAACCGGGATCAGCGATATCAAACACATGGATGTTTTGTCATTATAAACGGTAATTGGATGGGGCTTTTTGTGATATACTACTTTTCAGCATATAAACACATGAGTCTTGTATATTTTAAGCGTTTATGAAAAATAATGTAGGGACATCCCCTTTAATAACTATACTGAACCAAAAAAGAAACCGGCCGCTAAATAACTTTAATTAACTTTTAAATTAAAACACTAAATGCAATTATTTGGTTACCAGTGTATCGGGTTATCATCACACAACACGTGTGTACAATTTGTACTGTGTGCTATCTTTTTAACTCGGTCACAACCACATTATCTTGTTTTGCATGTGAACCTTGTGAAGCACGAATCCGGTCAGATAGCAGGTGGACAAAAGTCTCACAAGTTAGCTAAGCTACACCGACATCACAAACACAACAAAAAATCAAGACCGAAATAATGCCCAGGCTTTCAGAAGTTGAGAGAAATAGAGAGATCGGGATGCTGCAGGGTGGAGTATCTCCGATGAACTTCAGCCGGACATTAAATTGCAGTAGAAATACAATTTTTGAACTGGCAAGACGTTTCCGGCGGACTTGTACTGTGTATGATCGTCCCAGGTCAGGTAGACCAAGAGCAACTAGCCAACGGGACGATCATGCTATTGTATTACGTCACTACTTACGTAACAAGTTTACACCCGCAACTCAGACAGCACGTCACTTTAATGTCCACCCACAGACTGTCCGCAACTGATTGCGTGAACAGAATCGCCCTATCACAGCCCGACGTCCATACACTGGAAGTGTAATGACGTTACGCCACCGCCGTGAACGGATGCAATGGGCGCGTAGGCACCGTCACTGGCGTCGCCGGGACTGGAACTCTGTCCTTTTTCGGACGAGTCGAGGTTCAATCTGAGTTTTGCCGACGGTCGGCAACGCGTTTACCGCCGTTGAGACGAAATATTCGCCTAATGTTGTGTCAGGGAGCATGATAGGTTTGGCGGCGGAGGCGTGATAGTATGGGGAGGCATTATGTGCATGTGGAAGACAAGACTCGTTGACATTCATGGAAACATGAATGCCCAGCGGTACATCAATGCAGTTTTAGTTCCGGAAGCCATGCCATTCCATCAAAAAGATGCTCCTGTTACACTGCAACAGGACAACGCTGTCCACATGTAGCGAGGGTCACAAGGGCTCGGTTGGCCGCTGCTAACGTCAACGTTATGCAGTGGCCAACCGTGTCTCCTGACACGAATCCCATCGAACATGTATGCGATGAGTTAGGGAGACGTGTTCACCGCAATTACAACATTAACAACATCGGCCAATTGGCGAACGCCCTCACAGCAGAATGGAACAACATGCCTAATCATGTGATCCAGCGCTACGTCAACTCGATGAGGAGGCGTATATTGGCACTCATACGGGCAAGGGGTGGTCACAATCGCTATTAACGGCAACATGGAAACGACAAAAACCTGAGTTACGTGGCATCCAGTGACCATGTTACACACATACACATTTTGAAATTTTCGTTTTACACTCCTATCATATAAACTGGCGTCTAAATCATACGTTACGTATGCAAGAAAGCTAAAAATTCACATTCGTGCCCAATTTAAGTTTATTACTTCAAAATAAATAACACGCACACCAATTTCCACGAAAATAGGCCAACTATGCACAGTCAGGTTTGTTTTTGGCTCAGTATATAACAAGATATATTTGTGAATCACTATGCCCCAGATATGACCTTTGACCCTGAAGGATGACCTTGACCTTGACATGTGACATGTCACCCTTCAAAATGTACAGCTTCATGAGATACACATGCATGCCAAATATCAAGTCTTTATCTACTGGTTCCAAAGTTATGGCCAATGTTAGTCGGTGATTTGACCTGAATATATGACCTCAGACCTTGAAGGATGACCTTGAACTTGACATGTCACCCCTCAAAATGTGTGGCTCATAAGTTATGACCAATGTTAAAGTTGGTGATGATAAACAAACAGACAGACAAACGAACAGATAGACAGAGCAAACAACATGCCCCCTCCCACCCCGATCTGTTCTGGGGGCATATCAGCTAAAAAATGATTGTAACCCTTTCCTCCATAATTACGCCTTTGCAATCAGAGTAGACCCAGATCAGACGGATTCTATGGGACTGATCAGGGTGTGGTCGGTTTGCTTATGACGTAATATCTATATGATTCTAGTTTCTTACAAAGCTAACAATTTGGGTATCCATGTGCTATTATTACAATGATCTCATTAATACTTATGATGTCATTATTTCTCACATGGAGTAATGGGCTAAGAAATATTATAGATGAGATTCTACAGGTTCTGCCATTGCCTTGTGTCCATGTGACATTCTAAAAATACAAGTTTATCTACTATTCGACCTAGTAACCTAGGTTTTGATCCCACATGACCCACTTTCATATTCATCCGAAATTCTTTCAAGACAAATCATTCTAATTAAGTTTCATGAAGACTGGACATAAAATGTGACCACTAGAGTGTTTACAATGGGTTTTTTTCTATTGTTTGGCCTAGTGACCTAGTTTTTGACCCAACGTGACCAACTTTCCAACACGTCAGAAATTTATCAAAACAATTATTCTGATAAAATTTCATTTCAATTGGGCTGAAAATATGACCTCTAGAGTGTTCACAAGGTTTTTTCTACTATTTGACCTGGTGACCTAGTTTTCGACTCCACATAAAGCTTTTTTCAAACTCATCTGAGATTTTATCTGGACAATCATTCTGACAAAGTTTCATGAAACTTGGGCTAAAAATGTGACCTCTAGAGTGTTCATGGGGATTTCTCTACTATTTGACCTGGTGAACTAGTTTTTGTATCCACATGGCCCACTTTCGAACTCGTCCGAGATTTTATCAGGACAATTATTCTGACAAAGTTTCATGAAGATTGAGCTGAAAATGTGACCTCTAAATTGTTCACAAGGTTTACTTACTAACTGACCTAGTGACCTAGTTTGGACCCCACGTGAACTACTTTCAAACTTGTCTGAGAGTTTACCCAGACAATTATTCTGACAAAGTTTCAGTAAAGTTGGACTAAAATTGTGTCCACTAGAGCGTTCACATGAAAATTGTTGATGACGCACGGCATAAGACGGACATCAGACATTCAAATCTTCCAAAAACTCTCCCTGAGCTTTGCTCAGATGAGCTAAAACACAGAAAAACGAGGCGCATACGTTCTGTGACTACGCAGCAAGACCTACCAGTACTCAAACAACAGCTTGCATTTAGATTGGGGATCATCTCAAAATATTGCTGATCAAATTATGTAAAGTAACATGAGGAAAAGTGAAGCCTGGAGCGGGACTTGAACCCGGGACCCCTCGCTTACAAGCGAGTGCTCTACCAACTGAGCTACCCGGTCTGCTATACGAGCTCCACACTGCATAATCACTACATATGCATCATAAATAATTGAACCCTTTTTATACTGAGAAGCTTTTGGTGCTTAGCAAAAGTTGAGTAGTATATATTACATGTACATAGTAGTATACTATATGAAAAACAATATTTTTTACTGTCAAAGTATGATGTCTAAGCGTATTTGAAGGTACAAATGTATTTAGAAGTACATGTAGTATTTATGAAATGGTCACGCGCCTAGCACCTGTACATAAAATCAAATGTGCCCGATGCATTCTGGGAGTGACTCACGCCCCCCCCCCCCCCCCCCCCTTTATGATCGAAGTTGAGTTTTCATTGTTTTACGAAGTAGTTTGGGATACAAATAGGTAGTTTTATGTTAGTTTTGCATGTTTCAATCATAAAATCGGAGGGGGGTGTTCATGGCCGAGTCGCAGCATGCGTCGGGCACCTTTGTATAAAATTACAGGATGTACACAACTGAGAGCAATGGTCAACAAAATAGTACGGCATGTGTAGTACACACAAATGAGCACTGGTCAGCATACAACTTGTATCATATATTTGTGTTCCATGTCACATTTCGGACTTCGCTAGTATAATAAAACCATGGAGCATGGATATAGTGGACCACATAACTTGCCCCCTGAATTATTTAGTTAGGGAACCATCTCAAAACACCACTGAATCAAACTATTCAAAATAAATAATTGAATCCTTTTTATACTTTTCATAATAGTGTAACCAGACCATAGTTGAGTAATATATATAACCACGAAGTGAATACAGATTTTCTTCGTGATATTACATAGTAATATACTATACGGAAAAGTATGATGTCTAAACGTGTTTGAAGGTGTTATTATAGTATTTTTGAAATGGTCACGCGCCTAGCACCTGTGCATTAAATCAAAGGTGTCCGACCCATGCTGGGATTGACCCCCCCCCCCCCCCCCCACACACACACACACACTTATGATCGAAGTCGAGTTTTCCTTGTTTTACGGAGTGGTTTGGGATGCAAATACCGGTAGATACATTGTAGTTTTATGTTAGTTTTGCATACTTCACTCATAGGTTGTGGGTGGGGGTCATGGGCGAGTCGCAGCCGCTGCGTCGGGCACTTTTGCATAAAGTTACAGGATGCACACACCTGAGCGCAATGGTCAACAAAAAAGTTCCGCATGTGTAGTACACACAAATTAGTACAATGGTCAACACAAAATGTGTATCATATTTGTGTTCCATGTCACATTTCGGACTTAGTGTTATAAAACCATGGAGCATGGATACAGTTGACCGTGCCCATTGATTTGTTAAAATTTCGATTTCATTTCAAATATTGAAGGAGTTTGTATATCAACGAAAAATAATTACCTTGTAAAACAACAAGCAGACCAAAAAACATGCAAATAGTGTCATCAGGTCCATTGTCTCGTCCATTTTGTTCCAAAGCATAGATCTAAGTGACTGTCCTGGGTAAACTTATGCAGTACTTTTCTCCTCATGCATACCACGCTTTTAACGTGAAATGAGCGGTGTGCTGAGCTGCTATTATCTACGGTGTCCCGGTAGCGACAAATGAAATATCGCCCTTTTGACACTCGCACCGGTGTTTAAAATCCGGAATTTTATGGTGATGTGATTTACAAACTTCGTAAAATTATTGGACATACCCATTTCCTCACTTTGTTCATCAACTATATAAAACAATTCATTAAAAAGGGATATGATCCTGTATTACTACAACATACTGCATGTTTGGTTGTGAACCCTTTTACAGTTGGCAATCACGCTGGCCTCTTTGCATGTACGCCGACAAGAAAGGTTTATTACTCTATGAAGGCGACCTCTTAAATCCAGAAATGGAAGGAGAACGTCGGATATCTGTACTATTTCATTTTTGTCGTACCCTTTATTACTTTTCTACAGTTACTCTGTTTGCAGCTCAATCATTGAGTACAATAGCGATAGGTGGATACAGTATTTTCAATAAAATGTTTTTTTGTTATACATGCACTTTACCACTGTATTTGCTGTCGCGGTTGTTGTAGATTAGTCGGAGAGGGGATACGTTTATTTACACTGTTTGTCTTTTAGGATGGGGATGGAATAAGGGTGAGGTTGGGCGCCCATAAACCGGTTTAAACCCCCGGTGACTTTTGTCACTGACCGTTCCAAGGCGGTACTTCCATCTTCCTCCTATTGTATGTTTGTTTTGTCTTTGTGCGTCTCTTGTTGTTTTTTCTACCTATGTACATTTGCTGTTTCCTTGTGTTGCTGTTCGGGCGAATGTTTGTTCTGTATGTTGTGTTTCCTGCATGACTCATTTTTGTACTTTTAATATTATATTTCGGTTGATATTTTGAACAACAATACATAGATTATACAATGTATTAGTATTGTTTTTGAAACGACATGTTTAGTACCGTTCACAGGGGTATTCCGGTAAGACACGTATGAGTCAGTATATGTATATCTATATAATTATGCTTATTATACTGCAAAATAAAATCCTCGATTTTGATTGGTCAATTAGCCATATATAAAAGCCGTGTATCCCTCTAAATTCTGATGTATATACGGAGTCATGAGCAACAATGGAATTTCCCCCGTCGAGGGCCTCGCTTCCTTGCTATAAGAAAATAATAATGGCCGACCAGATTCACTTCGTCGATTCGATCCAAACAACCGCTCTCAAACGAAATAACAAGAGTTTTGGGTGGAACAAAGTTATCCATTGAGGAACATTTTTGTTATAGTTGTTGTATAACAATGTAAATGAGCCCGATGCGTGGCGAAGGTCTTATTCTGATCTGATGCTGCAAATGTTGTCAAAGTGCTTGTGCACGTACCGATTAGCCCCAAAAACCCGCCTTTACAAAGACAATCCACACCCAATTCGATTCAGATTTTATTTATTGCACACTTACACGTACCTTTAAATTGCAGTATAGCCACTCCTTCCTACGCCCATTTGTTTGAATATTATAAAACCGTCATTTTGACGTCATCCAAATGATGTCGGGATTGCGCCAAAATTCCACCAATTAAGCTAAACCGTTCTAATGCTGAAAAATAGTGTATGCTTAACCGCTGAAACTTTTACTAACGTCTGATTGTTTCAATCTTTTGAGAAACTAATGCACTTGGAAGATCCCTTTCTATCCACAAGTGTAATGAACTGGTTATTACATACGGCGAACTAGGATCGCAGAGTGATAATTATATGCCCTTACCTTACAGTATGAGGCCCCTGAAGGGAAGCAAACCGACGCCTATATTAACAACGCTAATTAACTGCTACAACTATTAACTTTGCAGTATAATAAAATCGTTATACAGATCATTGGCGGGATATCTGACTTTTTATTCCCTGCTGAGGAAAATACATGTAGCCATCGCCTGACGGCTCGGGCAACATGAATTTCCTCAGCAGGAAACAAAAAGTCAGATACCCCGCCAATGATCTGTATAACTAATAATATACTCACTCTAACGTGTCTTACCCCTGTGACTATGACATACAATCCATTGTTGCAAGGATGGAATTAGTTACATCAACACCGGACTGAGGGTGTTTGGTGCTAAATTATCGCTAGTTTTTTTTAAGTTTTGTAATGTCGTGTGTGTCTACTAGCGTTATTAGCACCCTTTTGATTTCGCATTTTACTTCTCGCCGAAGTAACTAGCGATATTTAAGTGGCTTAATATTATTATTTTTAAAAAGTTTTATGGGTTTACTTTTACAGTAATTACATCATTAAAATGTTCCATACCTGTGTTGCATGTTCTATGCTGCAGTTGCCGACAATTGTGCACAGCGTAGAGCTTGTTGTCTTCTTGTAGCTGACCTGGTACACATGTTACTTGTTTGTTTGTCCAGTAATGTGAGTAACACGAGTAAGACCTGTCAAACAATGGCGTCAAAATTGTTTGTAATTAATGATTGTTTGTTTGACAAACAGTACATCGGTATAATCAATATAGTTAATTCTAAGTCATTTTTATATTACATTATAATTCTATTTGGTATCTGAATATAACTATTTATTATATGTTAATAAATTCGACTCTCAAATCACTAGGTAGCGAAACGTACAGGTAGCGAAATGGTCAGGGTAGCGAAATGACTTCTCGGTGGGTAGCGAAATGACTGTAGCGAAATGATATGGATAGCGAAACGTCTGACAACCAACCAAACTACGGCAGAACAACCACTCATGTGATACAACCCTTCATATCGCCAATTTGTGTACAATATTCCCTTTGTATTAACCCTTTTGATTTCGCATGTTTCTTCTCACGAAAAGTAAAGTTCTAGCGATATTTAGATGTATGTATGTAAGGGAAGAGCCTGTTTCAAATATCACGTGTCGACATGCGCTATTAGCTCCCTTTTATCGACAAGCGATAATAGCGTGTGTCGCGATCGGGACACCGTACTTTTCTTATAAAGTATTGCTTTGTTAGCCAATGTGAAATACATGTATGTAAAGAGACAAAGGGTGTGCCATTTGCAATATACAGTAAATCCTCTCTAAACCGGATGTTAACTTTGGCAGTTATATAAGTATCGGTCTTGGAGGAAGGTGGCAGCTTAATGCAGGGTGAAAATCGTACAGAAAGCTCCTAAGAGTTTTCTGCATGACTTGCAACCAGCATTAAGCAGCCATCTGCCTGAAAGTATCTATTTCTACTAGAGTTCCGGTTTAGTTTGGTTTTACTGTATAGTAAACCCCAACTAAAATGGAAATTATATTTGGCATAAATACCGGTCTTGAACACATGTGGCAGCTTAATGCAGGATGAAAGTTGTGCAGAAATCTCCCCTATGAGCTTTCTGCACGACTTTCATCCTGCATTAAACAGCCATCTGCCTAAAAGTATCTAAATTATTCTCTACTAGCAATCCGGTTTAGAGAGATTTTACTGTACAGCAAAACCAAATTAAAACGGAAAATAAATTTAGCATAAATATCGGTCTTGGAGATAGGTGGCAGCTCAATGCAGGATAAAAGTTCAGACAGTTTCTAGAGGAGCTTTCTGCATGACTTTTACCCTGCATTAAGCAGCCACCTGTCTAGTTTCTTCTCTATTAATATTCCGGTTAAGACGGGTTTTACTGTACCTGTTGAATATATTTGTGTAAGAAATAATGACATCGGGAAGTTTTATTTATTACCTGATTTTGAATAATGGCGTATATAGTTTTATTGGTATTGGAAGAAACTGTAAAGTCATATTTATTCAAATTCCTTCTTCCACTCCCCAGAGACCTTCCATAGGGGCTGTTTTATGCCCCACCTTTAGACGATGGGGGAATTAAGAGTTACCCTTGTCCGTACGTCCGTACACCCGTTCGTACATCTGTGCGTCCGTACGTCCTTCCTGTGAAAGTTTCGTCACAGATTTCTTTCCCCGGTGTGTATGCTGGAATGGTTTGATATTTGGTCTGAAACATCATCATAGTACGTTGTATCGTGTCTCCCTTTTCAGGTCTGTCGTTAATCTACTTCCTGTCTGCCGACACGTTGTTTGAATTCTGGTGATTGATTAATGACACTTTTTGTCAAAGATTTCTTGACTTGTGTAAGCTGCAACTATTTGATATTTGGTCTGAAGCATAATCATAGTGAGTTGTACCATGTCTCCCCTTTTCAGGTCTGTCGTTCATCTACTTCCTGTCTGCCGGTGTAATGAGGAAAATTGACCCCTGTAGAAGATCGACCGGGGGTCGTTTTACTATATAGTACTATGACCCCCGGTCATAGTACTATAACCGGGGGAGTCGTAGTACTATGACCCCCTACATATAAAATTCTGACCTCTCATATAACAAAGTGACCCCCGTAGTAGATTGACCGGGGTCGATTTACTATAAAGTATTATGACACCCCAGTCCAGTTGAAATGTGTTTTAGTTTATAACGAAGTTTGAGCCACACATAACTCTAAATCCAATAGGGCTAGTCTTGAAACTTCACAGAAATGTTGCCCAGCATGAATTGTTGTGAACCTTACTGTAAGAGCCATTTGACCTTTGCAAACAGAGTAGACCCAGATCAGACAGCTGCTGTAGGAACAATGTGGCCTTTGAAAACAGACTAGATCCAGATCAGACAGCTACTGTAGGAACCATTTGGTCTTTGCAACCAGAGTAGATCCATGTCAGACAGCCACTGTAGGAGCCATTTGATATTTGCAAACAGAGTAGACCCAGATCAGTCAGCTGCTGTAGGAACCATTTGGGCTTTGAAAACAGAGTAAATCCAGATCAGACAGCTACTGTAGGAACCATTTGGTCTTTGCAACCAGAGTAGATCCATATCAGACAACTACTGTAGGAGCCATTGACATTGGCAAACAGAGTAGATTCAGACCAGATCAGACAGCTGCTGTAGGAACCATGTGGCCTTTGAAAACAGAGTAGATCCAGATCAGACAGCTACTGTAGGAACCATATGGTCTTTGCGACCAGAATAGATCCATATCAGACAGCTACTGTCGGAGCCATTTGACAGCTACTGAAGGAACCATTCGGTCTTTGCAAACAGAGTAGACCCAGATCAGACAGCTGCTGTAGGAACCATGTGGCCTTTGAAAACATAGATCCAGATGAGACAGCTACTGTAGGAACCATTTGACCTTTGCAAACAGAGTAGATCCATATCAGACAGCTACTGTAGGAACAATTTGACCTTTGCAAACGGAGTAGACCCAGATCAGACAGCTGCTGTAGGAGCCGTATGACATTTGTAAACAGAGTAGACCCAGATCAGACAGCTATTGTAGGAACCATTTGACATTTGCAAACAGAGTAGATCCATATCAGACAGCTACTGTAGAAACCATTTGACCTTTGCAAACAGAGTAGATCCAGATCAGACAGCTGCTGTAGGAACCAATTGACCTTTGCAAACAGAGTAGACCTAGATCAGACAGCTATTGTAGGAGCCGTATGACCTTTTCAAACAGAGTAGATCCAGACCAGACAGCTACTGTAGCAGCCATTTGATCAGAAACTGCTGTTTACTTAGATATGATTTTACAGTTTTTTAAATAGCATTGACCAATATACAAATTCAGTTAAGTAATTATAGTCTGCAAAGGGTTGCGTTTATATGAGGGAATTGGTTATAGATCTGTAGACGGATAGAGATTGTGGTGAAACAGTTCAATTATAGGTTTTACTGTGTGGCTTGGTAGCCCTGCGTTTGAGTCCCACTACCTTAATCCTATAATAATAGTGATTTTAAAAAAAGAGCTGAAATTTTGTCAAATTCAAACTCACTTTATTTCTCTCAGTTCACAATACATGAGGATATATAGATATTAATTTATACAACAAGAGGCTCTGTCTAATTGAGAAGAGCAGGACAGTAATAAATCAATACAGAAAAAAAGAGGAAACGTATAATTTCCGAGTTTATCATGGAAAAGTCACGTCAAATATAAATAAGCGAGTCTTCTTTTGTGAATGACAAACAGTTTGGATTCTGATCCGACATCCCATTACGCGATGTTTGATCTGGATCTTCACTGTTTGCGAACGCCAATGCCGCCGTCCAAAGTAGAGTGAAAAAACGTAACACCCTTATAAACTGGATGTTCAAACTTAGCATCAATAATTTGTGTTAGAGTCTTAAAATTAAAAAGTAACACTCCTCTAAACTGGGTGTTCCAACATAGCATCAATATTTGTGTAAGTGTCTTAAAGTTAAACAGTAACACCCCTCTAAACTGAATGTTCCAACTTAGCATCAATATTTGTTTAAGTGTCCTAAAGTTAAACAGTAACACCCCTCTAAACTGGATGTTCTAACTTAGCATCAATATTTGTGTTAGTCTCTTAAAGTTAAACAGTAACACCCCTCTAAACTGGGTGTTCCAACTTAGCATCAATATTTGTGTAAGTGTCTTAACCCTTTCACCGCCGAAGTCGCATAAATGCACCACGACAAGAAGTTCAGTCCCAGATCAGACGCCGCCTTTTCAAGACGGCGTCTGATCAGGGACTACACCTTTTGTCTCATTCTCTATTTCTATGTATGTGCTTTATTCTTTTGAAATTTGCATTTATTTATTTCATTTCCTTACTGTACCGAATGATTTAACAAATTTGGATTGCAGACGACACTTAGAAATTTGGCGCCGAAAGGGTTAAAATTAAACAGCAACACCCTTTTAAACTGGATGTTCAAACTTAGCATCGATATTTGTTAAAGTGTCTTAAAGTTAAACAGTAACACCCCTCTAAACTGGATGTTCCAACTTAGCATCAATATTTGTGTTAGTCTCTTAAAGTTAAACAGTAACACCCCTCTAAACCGGATGTTCCAACTTAGTATCACTACTTGTCTGTAAGACAGGTGGCAGCGTAACCCATTACCTCGTAGGCTATTTTAGACCCAACATCTTTGCATGAATCTACCAAAAAGGAGCAATAACTACAGCTACTGTAGGAGCCATTTGACCTTTGCAAACAGAGTAGATCTAGATCAGACACCTACTGTAGGAGCCGTTTGACCTTTGCAAACACTGTTGACCCAGATACTGTAGGAGCGATTTGACCTTTGCAAACAGAGTAGATCCAAATCAGACACCTACTGTAGGAACCATTTGGCCTTTGTAAACAGAGTAGATCCAGATTAGATAGCTGTTGTAGGAACCATTTTGTCTTTGCAAACAGAGTAAATCTAGACCAGACAACTGCTGTAGGAACCATTTGACCTTTGCAGAGTAGATCCAGATCAGACAGCTACTGTAGGAGCCATTTGACCTTTGCAAACAGAGTAGATCCACATCAGACAGCTACTGTAGGAACCATTTGACCTTTGCAAACAGAGTAGATCCAGATCAGACAGGTACTGTAGGGGTCATTTGACCTTTGCAACCAGAGTAGATCCAGATTAGACAGCTAATGAATGAACCATTTGACCTTTGCAAACAGAGTAGACCCAGACCAGACAACTACTGTAGGGGCCATTTGACCTTTGCAAACAGAGTAGATCCAAACAGACAACTACTGTAGGGGCCATTTGACTTTTGCAAACAGAGTAGATCCAAACAGACAACTACTAGATCCAAACCTTTGCAAACAGGGTAGACACAGACTAGACAACTACTGTAGGGGTCATTTGACCTTTGCAAACAGAGTAGATCCAAACAGACAACTACTGTAGGGGTCATTTGACCTTTGCAAACAGAGTAGATCCAAACAGACAACTACTGTAGGGGCCATTTGACCTTTGCAAACAGAGTAGATCCAGACCAGACAACTACTGTAGGGGCCATTTGACCTTTGCAAACAGAGTAGATCCAAACACACAACTACTGTAGGGGCCATTTGACCTTTGCAAACAGAGTAGATCCAGATCAGACAGGTACTGTAGGGACCATTTGACCTTTGCAAACAGAGTAGATCCACATCAGACAGCTACTGTAGCAGCCATTTGATCAGGAACTGCTGTTTACTCAGATATGATTTTACAATTTGTTAAATGGCATTGACCAATATACAAATTCAGTTTAGTAATTATAGTCTGCAAAGGGTTGCAATTATATGAGGGACTTGGTTATAGATCTGTAGCCGGATAGGGAGTGTGGTGAAACAGTTCAGTCATAGGCCTTACTGTGTGGCTTGGTAGCTCAGTCGGTAGAGTGTTGGCATGGTAAGCCAGAGGCCCTGGGTTCGAGTCCCACTACCTTAATCTTATAATAATAATAATTTAAAAAAGGAGCTAAAATTTTGTCCAAAGTGGAGTAAAAAAATGAAAATGAAAATAAATAAAATCAAGTAATAAAATGATTGGAATGCTTAAAAACATTTGTGCAGGTTTTTCATACATCATTGAAGAAAATAACACTCGGTATGCTATCCTGTCATACAATAGTAATATGCAAATAAAAAATCTAAAAACGAGTATAAGAAAAGTTACTCAAAATTTGACTTGCAAAGACTCTACCTAGAAAATGGTAGTTTGCTCTCAAAGCAAGATCGAATAAGAAATTGGGAATCAGTTCCTAAGGAGATATAACATCAGAATATTTTAACACAGTTGAGTTAATTTTACAAGGGGTACAAGTGTTGAGGTGCAATGGTTATGGGTTAAATATTAATATTAACAGTGCAGTGTTAACGAGGCAGGCAAGGAGATGTATTCTAATATTCTGACAGTATCATCCATCAAAGACAGAAAATATGTAGTCCAAATCCTATAGGCAGAGTCTGGATACAAGACAAAATGTAGTTAGTAATTATGTTTGAAATTCAGTTTTAATGGAAACATCTCAAAAACTTCAAAAAAACTTCAAAAAACTTCAAATATTATCTTCAAATTCATCAGTGTAAATTCTACATTCAGACTGCAAACACTGACTTCTTTACCCCCATTGTAGAAATTACTTGATGTTTTATATGGATCCAAATTGTTTGCGACTCGACTTGGCCTCTGGCTTACCATGCCAACACTACCGACTGAGCTACCAAGCCACACAGTAAACCCTATGACTGAACTGTTTCACCACAATCTCTATCCGGCTACAGATCTATAACCAATTCCCTCATATAAAGGCATTTTCACACAATTGCAAACAGTAGACCCAGATCAGGCGGTTCCTATATGAGACGTCAGATCAGAGTCTACTATATTTGAGCCGTCAGACCAGAGTCTACTATATTTGCTTTGAACATGACACAGGTCTTATTTTGTCAAAGAAAATAAATTCCTTGAAAAGTTTACATCATAAAATATCCATGATGACATAATTTATTACCCGAGTAATGAAACGGGTAATAGGAATATTTAGGAAATCAAAGTAAAATATTTTCATATTTTTCTGACACTGTAAAATCATACCTATATTACGCCATATATATAAGCAGACATACCCTGATCAGACGGCTCATACAGCAAATGTCTAGTCTGGATCTACTCTGTTTGCAAACGCGTAGAAAACAGGCAAAGGGTTAAATATATCTGACAAACTAATTCTTGCTGGTACTCATTAGAATCACAGCAACCGTCAAATCTGGGTCTAATCTGTTCGCAAATGTGTAGAAATCAGGCATATTTATGGAGTAAAGGGTTAAATTTCTCTGACAAACTCTTTCTTGCTGGTACTCATTAGAATCACAGCGACCGTCTAGTCTGGGTCTACTCTGTTTGCAAATGTTTAGAAACCGGGCATATTTATGGAGTAAAGGGTTAAATTTCTCTGACAAACTAATTCTTGCTCGTACTCATTTGAATCACAGCAACCGTCTAGTCTGGGTCTACTCTGTTTTCAAATGTGTAGAAACCAGGCATATTTATGCAGTAAAGGGTTCAATTTCTCTGACAAACTCTTTCTTGCTGGTACTCATCAGATTCGTCTCAAGCCAGTTCTAGTGAGTTCCAAAAAGATAGGAATTGGACAAAAATATAAATAATACATTTTCGTGTATTAACTCTTTTCTCTAGAGAAAAGGAAAATGTTAGAAGTGTGTATCCAACACTTGAGTACCCTTTCCTCCATAAATACGCATTTTAACGCCTCTGTAATAACCACTTCTTGAAACAATCGTGATAAATAGAGCATTTACTCCTATATAATGAAATGCCCCATTTATCACAATGGTTTCAAACTACAAAATTCTAAAATTTTACTTTTCTCCAGTAAATGTTCCTTTTGGGTAGATTCATTCAAAGAGGTTGGGTCTAAACAAATTAGATTTTTAAAGTAAAATCTGTTTTAGTTAAAGATACATATTTGCTATATAATCTGCTTTCAGCTTTATCTACTACTAAACAAAAAAGAAATATGCCATATCGCATAAAATACTGTACGGTGCTCTGCCCCATACTGCAAATATGCAGTTTAGCCATAAATCCCAATGTTTCATAGCTGTAAAATAAATTAACGGGGATTAAAAAGGGACCGTCCTTTACCGTTTTTTACTTTAAAATCTAATTTTAATAGCAAAATACCTTACTGCTATAGAATCTGTTGCAGAAGAAGTTTTATCTTGGTCTTAACACGCGGATTTCTGTAGGTCAAGATATGGTGAAAACTGACACCAAAGACTGGTCAGATGACCCCCTGGGCAGTCACCAAAGGACGCAAGGACAACGTATTGTCCTGGGACGCCTCAACAGAAGGTAGATAAAAGTCAGAAGAAGTAGAACTATTCCTCCAAGTAGCTACACTGAGAATATCGTCCAAGGGGACATGATTGGCAAATGTCCACCAGATAGAAACAGCCCTCCGTTCATGAAGACAGATCTGGAGGAAATCAAGATCTCAGTCAGAAGGATCTAATAGCCTATCTAGAGCCTGAGTGAATTGGGATGTTAAAGTATGCGGGCAAGAGGTCAAAAGACATGTCCCACTGATAAGGTCTAATAGCCAGCCTGATTGACCTAGAGGGTTGCCTTCAACGAAGGCTTCTGGACTCCAATACTGCAGAGTACATAGAGCAGGAGCAGGAGTGACCACAGGGATCAAAGCTGTCGAGAAGGTTGACTTGACGACAGGCTGTCTATGCCTCTCAGACAGAGTCTGGCCTTATGCCGAGAATGTAATAAAATATTAAAAAGTATTAAAAGTATTAGGAGTATTATATAATAAAAATAAAAAAAAAACATCAATAAAAATAGAATAAAAATAAAACAAGATTAAAATGTACCTATTACCAGTGTCTAGAAGGGGAAGAGGGGGGTAAACTAACGGGAGATGAAGGAACAGAGCCGTTAGAATTACACACAGAAACAGATAATCTGTTGTGCGCTGTCAAATGGCATAGGACATTTTAGTCAGTTTAAAATAATACCAGTAAGAATTGACTCGCCACCAGAGTTCCTCGGACCAGAGGATTGCCTTCAATGAAGGACAATGGGCTCCTGCAGAGTAGACTGAGCAGGAATAACTGTAGCTGTACGGACAGCAGGAGCCATGGGAGCCATAGTTGGTGTTCAAACTGGAGTGGTCACGGGGTCAAAGCAGTTCAGAAGGTTGAACTGACAACAGACTGTCTATGCCTCTCAGAGAGAGAGTCTGGACTGATACAGAGTGTCTAGAGTGAGAGCTATATGGGGAAAATAAATAGAAAATAGAAATAAAAAAGTAGATAAAAGTAAAAATAAAATAAGATTAAAACGTACCCGTTACCAGGGTCTAGAGCCAGACATAGAAGGGAAAGAGGGGGTTAAACTAACGGGAGCTAGAGAAGCCGAGCCTTTAGAATTACCCGCAGAAGCAGGTTATCCGTTGTGCTCTGGAAGGACATTTTCTGTCCTCGGACCAGAGGGTTGCTTTTAGCGAAGGCCTCTGGGCTCCAATACTGCACGGAGCAGGTGTAACTGTAGCTGTAGGGACATCAGGGACCACGGGAGCCATAGGTGGTAACCGGGGGGGGGGGGGGGGGTCAAGGCAGTCGAGAAGATCGAACTGACAACTGGCGGCCTATGCCTCTCAGAGTCTGGCCTGATGCCGAGAGTGTCTAGAGCTACATGTAGAGCTATACGGGGGAAAATAAAAACAAAGTTTAAAAACAAGGAATAGAATAAAATTAAAATCAGATTAAAACGTTCCTGTCCCCATTATCTAGAGCTAGACCAAGAAGTGGAGGGGGGGGGGGGGTAAACTAACGGGACCTTAAGGAGCAGATCCCTTAGGATTACCCGCAGAAACAGATAATCTGTTGTGTACTGTCAAATGGCATAGGACATGTTTAGTCCTTTGAGACATAACGCTGGCAAGAACTGGCTCGCCACCAGAGCTCCTCGGGCCAGAGAGTTTCCTTAAATGAATGAATCTGGGCTCCAATACTGCAGAGTATACATAGCAGGAATAATTGTAGGATCTGTAGGGACAGCAGGGGCCATAGGAGTCATAGCTGGTGTTAAAACTGGAGTGACCACGGGGGTCAAAGCTGTAGGATCTGTAGGGACAGCAGGGCCTATGGGAGTCATAGCTGGTGTTAAAATTGGAGTGACCACGGAGGTTAAAGCAGTCAAGAAGGTTGAACAGGCTGCCTATGCCAGATTGATTCTTTCAAAATGGAAATTCAGCCACCCATCATGCTGGCCATCGCACCTTATCAGTGGGACGTGTCTTTAGACCTCTCGCAAGCATACTTAACAGAAGACTGTTTCTACCAGGTGGGCATTTGTCAATCATGCCCCCTTGGATGATATAATCAGTGTATCTACTTGGAAGAATAACTCAATCTGTGTAGCTTCATAGGGCAATTATGAAATTTCTTAATAGGTATTCAATCACTTTTGAGCGAAAACATCTATGAATCATTGGGATGGGTTATGGCTAAACTGCGTATTCGCAGTATGATATTGGACACTGTGTGATATTATATATGCTATAAAGATATAGCTAATAGCAGATTTTTTATCCAGTGAAGTATTATACTATTAAAATGTAGTAGCAGATTGCTCCATTATCCCTTTACCTAATGCATATTCAAGAAACGGTGACAAGAGCAGACCTTGATAAGATAGCTCCTAAAGGATCCATCTGATCTTGGTCTACACTGTTTGCAAAGGTGTGCAAAGGTGTTTCTATTGATTGAGTTGGGTTTTATGGCACTGCAACAACTTTAAGGGCATATGGCACAAACACAGTGGAAAAGTTTCTGGATCCATATCTCATTTACATCGAGATAAAAATATGGGATAAGGATCCAGAGACTTAACACCTGCTGGAGAATCAGAGATTCTATTGTATATTTCAAATTTAATCCATTTCAGCAAATTGACGTCTTTTGATGCAAATACTCTTTATAACATGGATTCTAGCAGTATTCTATTGATTGATTGATTGATTGAGTTGGGTTTTATGGCGCAGAGATAGGAGAAAAGTTTCTGGATCCATATCTCATTTACATCGAGATAAAAAAAATATGGGATACGGATCCAGAAACTCATTTCCGCAAATGCACGCCTTTTGAGTCACTTTTTGAAACCATTATGATAAAGTATTTGCTCCATAGGAGTATATACTCTTTATAACAATGGTTTCAACACTACACAGTTCTAAATTTTTCCTTTCTTTAGTAAATGTCCCTCTTCGGCAAGATTTATCCCAAAAATGATGAATGTAAAAATACCCTATGAGGGAATGAGTTAAATAACTATCTATATTTGTCTTTTTCAAAAGCCCATTTCATCAATAGTATCGGAATATTGGATTTTGACCATTTACTCAAAAATTCACCTTTGCACACTTTCTGTATTGGATAAATATTTGTGTGTTCATAAGTTATTTTACAATTTATATGCATGATGTCATTATTTATTTCATGAATATTTATGGAGTAAAGGGTTTAACTACTAGAGATCTTAACAAAATTTTACAAAATTCATCAGCTGTTAATTTTATATATATTCCACTGATGAAACATGCTCTTGGTTCAATTCTCAATATCCTTTCCCTGTTCTATATTCATTCCAACTTTAACCCTTTCCCTGTTCTGCATGTAGGCCAAACTTCAATACCTACTGAATTTTCATTAACAAAATAGCTATAAAGAAATATGGAAGGTGGAACATTGTAGACATTTTAGAAAGTAAAGAAACAGATCTATCAAGTTTTATTAGCAAACAGAGCAGACCCTGCCCTCTAGGAGCCGTCTGATCTGGGTCTACTTTGTTTGCAAATGCGTGAAACACGTTTATATGAGGGAAAGGGTTAATACATGTACCTACTGAATTATCATGGACAAAATACTTATAATGAAATATGAAAGGTGGAACATTGTAGCCAATTTAGAAACTAAAGAAACAGATCTATCAAATTCTATTAGCAAACAGGACAGACAATGATGAGACGGCTCCTATAAGAACCATCTGATCTGGGTCTACTTTGTTTGTACATGCATGAAAAAGTGTTTATATGAGGGAAAGGGTTAACAAGTCAACTAATCAAAATACAGCAAAACCTTGTGAATTCAAACGTTTAGTGAAGCAAGTGGTTGCTAAATGCAGGGTGAAAGCCATTTAGAAAGCTCACAGGAGCTTTCTGTATGAGTTTCATCCTGCATTAAGTTTCAACCTGTCTTAACTCTTTACTCCATGAATATTCATGGAAGAAATAATAACACCATGAATATTAATTTGATTTGTTCTGATAACAGCACATGGACACAGGCAGAAACATCATAGGCAAATAGAGCAGACCCTGATCAGACAGCTCCTACAGTAGCCATCTAATCTGGATCTACTCTGTTTGTACAAATGCGTTGAAAGGCTTACGGAGTAAAGGATTAAATACTATCACTAAGTTTTTTGATTACATGAACAAAGAAATCTGATACCATAACACACGCTGTAGGATCAGATCCTTAACACATTCCCTCACAGGCTATTTTAGTTCCTACCTCTGAGTATATTTACCAGAGAGATCATGAAAGGATTGTTTTTAGAATTGTGTTGTGATAAACAGTGCATCTGCTGCTATGGAGCAAATGCTCTATTTATCACAATGGTTTCAGAAAGTTAAGTTTACAGAGGCGTAAAAAGTCACCAGTCTCCTTTAGCAAACAAGACAGACACTGATGAGACGGCTCCTGTAAGAACCATCTTATCTGGGTCTACTGCATGAAAGAGTGTTTATATGAGGGAAAGGGTTAACAATCAAATTACAGTTAAACTTTTGAATTCCAACTTTAAGTGAAGCAAATGGTTCCAACCTTATTGAACAGTACAGTCTATTCAGTATGAACACGTACACATTTATCAGCATCTTTATTAATGTCAAACAGTGCTGATCTGGGTCCGAGTCCCATCTTTATTAATGTCAAACAGTGCTGATCTGGGTCCGAGTCCCATCTTTATTAATGTCATACAGCGCTGATCTGGGTCCGAGTTCCATTTTTATCAATGTCAAACAGTGCTGATCTGGGTCCGAGTCCCATCTTTATTAATGTTATACAGTGCTGATCTGGGTCCGAGTCCCATCTTTATCAATGTCAAATAGTGCTGATCTGGGTCCGAGTCCCATCTTTATTAATGTCAAACAGTGCTGATCTGGGTCCGAGTCCCATCTTTATTATTGTCAAACAATGCTGATCTAGGTCCGAGTCCCATCTTTATTAATGTCAAACAGTACTGATCTGGGTCCGAGTCCCATCTTTATTATAGTGGTAAATACGCTATTCCTACCCATTTACCCGTTTTTCTAAGCGTAAGAAACGGGTAGTGAACGGTTAATAACGAACGCTTACGCGATAAACGGTTTACACGCGCTAAACGCGTAAAGAAACGGTCATGCCAGAGAAGTTGTGATAGTCCCGGCTAGTGTCGACGATTTGCTCATTTAGGGAACGATAAGTTCTTGAATTTTGTTTGTACACGTTTAGGAAACGCGTTAAGAAACGCGTAAACAAAACGGTTAGAAACCCCGTTTAACGAAACGGCTAAGAAACGAGTAGGTAACGCGTAAGAAACGCGTTAAGTTGGTAGGAATAGCGTATTTACCACTGTAATAATGTAATAATGTACTAATTATTAATGTCAAACAGTGCTGATCTGGGTCCGAGTCCCCTCTTTATTGATGTTATACAGTGCTGATCTGTGTCCTAGTCCCATCTTTATTAATGTCGAACAGTGCTGATCTGGGTCCGAGTCCCTTCTTTATCAATGTCAAACAGTGCTGATCTGGGTCCGAATCCCTTCTTTATTAATGTCAAACAGTGCTGATCTGGGTCCGAGTCCCATTTTTATCAATGTCAAACAGTGCTGATCTGGGTCCGAGTCCCCTCTTTATTGATGTTATACAGTGCTGATCTGTGTCCTAGTCCCATCTTTATTAATGTCGAACAGTACTGATCTGGGTCCGAGTCCCATCTTTATCAATGTCAAACAGTGCTGATCTGGGTCCGAATCCCTTCTTTATTAATGTCAAACAGTGCTGATCTGGGTCCGAGTCCCATTTTTATTAATGTCAAACAGTGCTGATCTAGGTTCGAGTCCCATCTTTATTAAATAATGTCAAACAGTGCTGATCTGGGTGTGAGTCTGCCAAAAAAATAAATCTCCTTATCCAAGGGGCCATTGCTCATGCTGTATCTGTGTTATCCTGTAAAAAAGATGCGTACTCAAAATACTCAAATTGTCATTTCTCCACCAGATTCTATGTTGTGACAACTCTTTAGAATTTAATACATGCATCATATTTGGATCTGTTACCATTATGGTTCTGGTCAGGATGTGTATTAGCAACTGTAAACTCAACTGGAAATGCATTTGTTGTTCTGCACTATTTGTGTTAACCCGTTACTCCATAGCTATGTATTGTATCGTCTTTACAAATGGTAGGTGCAGTCCAATCAGGGTCTTCGCTGTTTGCATATGAAATTGTATACATGTAGATCTAATTATATAGTTTCTGTCACAGTAAAAACTCCTTGTGTACCATTATTTAATTTCAGCTAATCAAATTACAGCCAATGAATATTCATGACGTCATCATTTCTTAATGAATATTCATGGAGTAGAAGGGGTGTATTGTAAATAATAGACATATAATTTCTCTACCATTTTCTCTGTATCGTCTATCTTTAGAGAGGTCACAATACTCTGTTGTCTGCTGTATCTAAAGTAATGATATGCCAAAAAGTCTCGTCTACTTAGCCCTTTACTCCATAAATATGCTTTTCTACGCCTCTGTAAACGCCACTTTATGAAACCGTTGTGATAAATAGAGCATTTGCTCCTATATTTATCACAATGGTTTCAATCTACAAAATTCACAAATGTTCCTTTTCTCTAGTTAATGCTCCTTTTCAGTAGATTTCTTCAAAGTGGTTGGATCTAAAACTAGCCTATGGGGTAATGGGTTAACCATTGCAGTGGGAGACACCAGTCACTAATGTTTGGTTTGGTTTTATAGGGTTTTACATCACTTTAACAGTATTTCAGTCATGTCACGACGCCTAGCTAATTACAAGTTGAGGAAAACCCGAGAGGTACTTCTGTACATGGAACAAATTGCAATGTTTCATACAGAGAAGCACGCCTTTTACATAACTAATGGAGTTAAAGATTAATAAGACAGTCCTTTTCGATCTTGATCAATGTGTACAACAATAAATTTACCTTAACAGAGATTAAATTGACTGACTGAATCATCTCAAGTCAAATCCACCTAAGAATCCTCATTGCCTTGGAAGATCATGGCAGTTACATCTCTGATGACGAAATGCCTGAAAAAGAACAATAAATTATGTGTTCTTGGAAAGCAGGGCCTGTGGTAATAAAATAAAATATGACAAATCAGATGCTTGAGAATGAATGCAATGACTTAAGCATAACGTTCTATAACAGTTTTATAACTGAGCCATCCCTCAGTCATACCAGAGTAGATACAGATCCTGATGATACATGTAGGACAAGTACAGTCTCATACAGATCCTGATGATACATGTAGGACAAGTACATTCTCATACAGATCCTGATGATACATGTAGGACAAGTACAGTCTCATGTGATACATGTAGGACAAGTACAGTCTCATGTGGTTACGACACTGTAAGCAGAGGTCATCACAACTTCTCCCGCTTTTTCATTCATTTGCAAACAGAGTAGACCCAGATTAGACAACTCTGAATACAGGAGCAAATGCTCTATTTGTCAAAATTGTTTTTAAAAAAGTGATTTTTGCACGGGCGTCAAAATCGTCAATATGAGGGAATGGGTTAAACACCCTAACTACCCAAACTATTCAAAATGCGTCAATATGGGGAAATGGGTTAAATACCCTAATTACCCAACCTTTTCAAATGGCGTTAATATGAGGGAATGGGGTTAAATATCCTAACTTTCCAAACTGTTCAAACACCCAATCACCTCTCTCCACTAATTTGAAGAGATGAATAATTTACTTCAGCCCAGTTTTTATAACTTAAAATTAGACTGACATTGTAACAGTGAAAACCCTGAAAAACGAACTCCAAAGAGAAGTTTGATCTAGGTCTGCACTATTTGCTTGTCTGAATAGTTAGGGTAATTTGGATATGGAATAAAATATTTACATCATGATTGCTACAGTTAATGGTTTACCTTTTGTATCTTATGGAGCTTCTGCGCTCAGTTGCAGTTTCAAAATCCTCCGTGATGGACACTTGTGGGAGGGTTGGTGGATTGAGCGAGTACTTCAATCACTGTTAGCGGCACCATAACATCATAATGTTGGCATATGGTATCATGACATTGAACACTTTAGTTAATCCTCAGGCTGAATGCTGAACTTACAATATGGAATGATTGGTCCAGCAGTGTTAAACAGTAGGAGCCATTAAGTGTGAAAGGATCAGAGTTGCTAAAGGATTTTTAAAGACAAGCAGTGCAGAGCGTGATTAGAGGGATCCTCCAGGAATCTTCTGATCTGGATCTGAACTATTTGCAAATGACAGTCAACTCATTTCCTGAATTTAAAGGGTTAAATATTGAATAACAGACTGGTGCTAATGAGACTTATCTGCCCATGAGGGCCGAGAAAACAAACAGGGCTACCCTGTATATGGACTCCAGGCCTCAAAGGATAAGATGTACTAGAGGATCTTGAATAACAAACAGTGCAGATCCTGATCAGACAGCTCCTACAGAAGTCCTCTGATCAAAGTCTACATGTTTGCATTATGCAAATTAACTCGTTCTCGACAGTCAAGGGGTAAACCCCTCTTAGACACCTCTTATGACCATGCAAGGGTATGGTAGGGGACTCAACTCTCATGTCCACTCAAGCAAGCCTAGAAACCACGTTGAGCTACAAACGACTGTAATTATTTAAATATTAACTCATTCCCTCATATACTATTTATGGACCCAACCTCTTTGAATAAATCGACCAAAAAGGAGCATTTACTTGATAAAAAGAAAACTTTAAATTGTGTTATTTTGACCAAATGCTCTATTTCTCACCATGAATTCAACAAATGACTTTTGAAAAGAATCAAAAGGCACCAGTAGGAGGGAATGGGTTTCCCGTTATCCCGCTGTTTAAATATAATCCCCGATTCACCCATTTGTGTCCACGATCCGATATATGGAATTTAGGCAAATAGTGTAGACGCTGATCAGACGCCGCTTAATGCGGCGTCTGATCAGTCTACACTGTTTGCTGATATGAATTTCAATATAAAACAAAACGAGAATGAAAATTTAGACCAGGCATCCCTTAGATAAAAAAATGGACTAATCCAATGTATAAACATGGAATAATCTACTGGACGCATATGGGTTTAATTTGGATCTAGTACAGTTTTGGCTACTTTGGATTTAATAAAGCTTATGAGAAATTATCAACGGATTGTGAAACAGCTTCGATCTTGATGAGAAGCCAACATGATTGGCATCTAACCTAGACCCGAGCTTTTTGCAAATGCAGGGCAGGTCAATTATACAATAAACCCCATCTAAACCGGAATTCTAGTAGAGAAGCATTTAGATACTTTTAAGCAGGTGGCTGTTTAATGCAGGATGAAAGTCATGTAGAAAGCTCCAAGAGGAGTTTTCTGCATGACTTTCACCCTACTTTAAGCTCCCACCTGTCTCCATGACCGATATTTATACTGAATTAAATGTCCAGTTTAGAGAGGTTTACTGTAGTGAGATAGAGGTTAGACCAATTTTGACATGTTAACCATTTACCTAATGAAGATGTTTGGAAGAGATAATTTCATGAATAATAATTAGCTACATATATATGCTTACAATAGCACATGAGCAAATTTCGGCCACGACAGAAACTGAAGATTTCCCATAAGAAAATAGACAATCCTGACCAGACAGCTCCTGTTGGAGCCATCTGATCTAGGTTTACTCTGTTTGGGAAGGTTTTAAGTTACCCTTTCCCTATTCTATGTTTATTCTAAATTTCAATACATACTGAATATTCATGGACAAAATAGTTAAAATGAAATATGCAAGATGAAACATTGTACCTATTTTAGAAAGTTAAGAAACGGATCTATCAATTTCCATTAGCAAACAGAGCAAACCCTATAGGAGCCATCTGATCTGGGTCTGCTCTATTTGCAGAAAGGCTCTATTCGGAAAGGCTTAAAGGGTGTTTCTATCAGGTAAAGGGTTAAGAGAAAGAAGCCAGCAACATGATTCTGCAAACACCTGTCAACAGAAGCTCAATTAGATTTAAAGCAATGGAAGTTTGGCATCAAAGTGTCTAAGCTTTATCTTCAAAATTTTGCCCACATCCCTGTATAACCTTAAATATTTACACAGTATTCTTAAAACCGACAGGTACCCTATTCCAACATGTAACATACAACCCTTGAAACTTGCATGGGCCTGGAGTAAATTCTTAGCCACTGTCAAGTGACATGAAGAAGACAATTCTCCATCATTGGCCTCCGTGATTTCATGGTAAATACACAAATGCTTGGTGTAGCATATATTAACATTGAAATAATGTACCCTTAAAAATACCTTTTAAAATAAAAAACGGACAGCTGCATTTTGAAAATGTCAAAGCTGCCAATGGCTCAAATAAATAGAAACAATTATAGTGGGCAAACAAAGGAATTTAGAATATGTATATTAAGTTAAGTATAAGTTATAAGTGACAATGTTATGATTATGTTAGTCAGTATAAACCGTGCATGTTAAACAAGTGCTGTGTTAAAAGGAATATACATATCCTAATATCCTTTAACATTCAGCCCACATGATAAAAGGGGGGACACTGCCTATGTTTTTTTTAAAAAAAGTTTCAGCCAGCAAAATTCATTTAAAACAAAATAATGTAAATTTGCAGCCACTGTAACTTTGAGCATCAATGTCATGATGATAAGCATCATCACCCTGTTAACAGAAAGAAATCTGTTTCTTCAAATTAATTATTTAGAAAAATGAAAAAGAAAATCACCAATGCGTTCTTATCCCTACCAAGATATCATGGAGACCTTTGTTGGCCAATTGTTTTATTCAGGAAACTTGTCATTGGCTGAAAGTTCAATTTAAACCCTTGAAAGTTTTGTGAATTGCATACCCCATGATGGAAAAAGGACACCGACAGATTTCAATATTATTGCATAATTAATTAAGATTGTAGGAAATCTGAAGCATATTTCTATGTCAAAGTACAGATTGAAAGAAAACAGTTTACCAACATGAGAGAAATTAATAACCCATAAGTGAATCGCCAGAGATTTGCCAGGCTTCTATAGCTTTACCTCTAATTGATATATTGTTGTGTGGGCTTGCAGAATTGTGCTGTTGACATCTGCCACTTGTTGTGCTTTTGACATCTGCCCCTGGACCTGTCAAATTTAGTGTTCATATTTATACCATTTACAGTCATGGACAACTCAATGTGGATCTGAGGCTTACCGGAATAAACACAAGAGTCCAAGACCACCGTGAAAGTATCACAAGATCAAGAGATGTGACTAAGAGTGGATTAACCCGTTGAAAGTGGAGGATGAATTAACCAGCATTTGCAAACAGTGTAGACTAAGACAGAGGTAAACTGGAGGAGCCCTCTGATCAGGGTATGCACCGCTTGTTATTCAAGATTCTCCAGCACACCAAATCCTCTGAGGCTAGAATTCCGTACAAAGAATAACCCTCTTTGGTTTTACGGTCTATTTGGACAGACAAGCCTAAGTAGCATCAATCTGTTATTCACTATTCAACCCTTTGAATACAGGAACAGGGTTAACTGGCATTTACAAACAGAGTAGACCCAGACCAGAGGGCTCCAACAGAACCCTTCTGATCAAGGTCTGCATTGTTTGTCATTCAAATTCCCCTAGCAAATGACTAATCTTTTCATACCTCATGGACCCCATTTTTAACACTTTATTCTATAAATACGCATTTCTACATCTTTGCAACAGAGTAGACCCAGATCAGACGGCTCCATTAGGAGCCATCTGATCAGGGTCTGTTGTTTGCTATGATAATTCAGCATTCAAAGAGTTAGCCTTAACTAAAGTGGACAATGTGTATGTGCGTGTATGCATGTGTGAATACCGGTACAGACCAGCTGCAAGATAGCTCTTGTGTATGTGCGTGTATGCATGTGTGAATACCGGTACAGACCAGCTGCAAGATAGCTCTCCTCGGCTGAAATTTCTGTTTCGTAATCAGTATAGGCCAGCTCTCAAAGCTCTCCTTGACCAAAATTGCTATGGCTCTTTCATTAGTAAGGACCTGCAGCATCACAGCTCTCTTTGACATTTCCAAGGTCGGTCATCTTTGTCTTATGTTTGTTACTGGCACCTAAAAGAAAATTGAATGCAGTTACAGCTTATTGCCCAATACATACACAGTAATAATACTCCTGTAAACCGAAATTCTAATAGAGAAGAATATTTTTAGGCAGGTGGATTCTTAATGCAGGAGTTTTCTGCATAATTTTCACCCTGCATTAAGCTGCAACCTGTCTCCAAAACCGACAATTATACTAAAGTGAATGTCCAGTTTAGAGGGGTTTTACTGTAAATAAAAGATGATACATTAATTAGAAACAGTTTGGATCCAGATAGAAAAGCATGTGACTTAAATTGTTGTAAGAGTCCAAACTGTTTTAACCAGGCAACACATTTAACAAACTGAATAGCTAGCGAAAGACAATTTTATTTACACACACAAGCTAAATTGTCTGGCATATGGATACCGTGGTAAATGCATACATTGTTTATTTGATTTTCATAGTTTAATCTTTTTGTTTAAAAGCAGTTCTTTTCTCCCAAAATTATTTGGGAGTGGGGTTTTCTTCAATTTCTTTTTTCCTAATAATTGCCAGTAAGATAGGGCCTGGCTGAGAAATACAGAAAATATTTGATATTTACTATAGCTTTACCTTTTACTGTATAGATAAAGGAGTCATCTAATAAGGGTCTGCTCTGTTCACTTTTGGAATCATTTAGTTATGATTCTAGTTCAAGCCTTGACCAAATACATGTAATCCCTTGTTCATATAGATCTGGTTCTACAGATTCTGAAATGGCAAAAACATCCCTTGTTAATCAAAAATTATCAAAATTAAGATATTAAATATTTAAGGTCATGAATTAGATAAATGTTCATGAGGCAAATGCCTAAAAGATTAACCCATTTCCCCATAGGCTATTTTTAGATCCAACCTCTTTGAATAAATCGACCGAAATGGAGCATCAACTAGAGAAAAGGAATCTTTTAGAGTTGTGCAGTTCTGAAACCAATGGGATAAATAGAGCAAATAGGAGCATATCGAGGGCTTGGTGCAACACTATTATAACTCCTTCACAAAGTGAAACAGTTAGAATAGTTTTGCACCAAGTCCTCGATATGTTCTTTTTATCACAATGGTTTCAAACAGTGACTTTTACAGAGACGTAGAACGGCACATTTATGGCGGCAAGAGTTAAAAATAGCCCTCTTAGATCTAGTTAACCCTTTCCCTGTTCTATGTTTATCTCGAACTTCAATACCTAATTAATATTCATGGAGAAAATAATTGTAATGAAATATGGAAGGGGGGGGGGGCATTGTAGCCATTTTAGAAAGTAAACAAAATCTAAGTCAAATTTCATTGGAAAACAGGGCAGACCAAGAGCACACCGTGATCAGACTGTCTAATCTGGGTCTAACCTGGGTTTCAGGCATTTGCAAACAGTAGACCCAGATTAGACGGCTGCTATAGGACTGATGGAATTTGATATATCTGCTGCTTTATTTTCTAAAATGACTGTGTTACACTTTCAATATTTCTATTTTGCTCATAAATATTGAGTAGATATTCAAATTTGACTAAATATAGAACAGGTTAAGGGTTAAAAATGGATCATGAGTCAGTTGAATGAATGATTGAATGAATGAATGAATGAATGCATGAATGAGTGGTGTTTTACTAGTCCCATCGACACTGATGGTCATTTAGAGCCGGTATGAACACACAACATCAATCTACAAACAGTCAAACCTACTTTATAAATATGGCACAAATATTAAACTGGTAAATGGTAAACAAAAAACGCGCAAAAAGCATCCATTATACAGTAATTCATGTCTACATTACAATTAAGTCTTATTCTGGGTGTTGAAGGCAGGTGATTGCTTATGCAGAATGAAAGTTATACGAAAGCTTCTACAGGAGTTCTACATAAAGCAACCGCCCGTTCTTATCAATCTATGGCAAATATAAGACATACAGTAAAACCCCTCTAATGCGACCACTTAATGAATCAACATGGTTGTCTTCATTAGCAGGTGGTTGCTTAATGCAGGACAAAAGTAATGCAGAAAGCTCCTCTAGGAGCAAACTGATTTTAACATTCAGAGCAAGAGGCAATGGTGCGTACTCAAATACTAAAATCGTCATTCTGTACCAAACCCTATGTTGGGACGAGTTTCAGTCTAAAGAGCCGTCATAACATAGGGTATGGCGGAGAAATAAAAGAAGCTTTTCTTTAAAATGTTTTAATTTACGCATCTCATTTGGGCGGCTGTACTAAAAAATAAAGCAAAAACAAACTATTACACTTACTCAAATGGCGCGTAGTGGCGTTTCTCCTGTATTGACCTATGTCCGTTTCCTATAGTTTTGTTCTTCATGTCTATTTGTAACACATGCGATATGAACGGCGAATAAGTTTTGAATTCGCGTAATGCTTATCACGTGATCTCGTCGTGTCCAGTGCGATATAGAAAGATCACAGGTCACGAAACTTCACACCTTCTCACAAATTTGGCCCCAGTCTTAATCAGTATACTGATTGTTAGAGAATGAAATTGATCTTCAACCATAGCGACAATTCTTCTAGTTTAGGATAGGTACATGTATGTTGTATACACATAACCGTGCGATGGATAAGTGCCCCTTCGTTAACCCTTTTCCTGTTCTATGTTTATTCAAAATGTCAAAATATGTTTTTATATATAACTTATAATGAAATATGGAAAGTGGAACATTGTAGCAATTTTAGAAAGTAAAGGAACAGACCGCCAGAATCCCATTAGCAAACAGAGCGGACCCTGATCAGACGGCTCCTATAGGAGCCACCTGAGTTGACTCTACTCTGTTTGCAAATGCATGAAACACATTTATACGAAGTAAAGGGTTAATCATTCCTTACCCCTTTGCATTAAAGAGAATAGTGCCTGCTCCAATCTGGATGTGGTACAATATTGACCGGTTCAGATTTGAAAAGCTTTTGAGAAACTATTGACGGAGTGTCAAACAGCTTGGATCCCCGGCGTCTCATCTGGGTCCTAGATGTTTGCAAATGCTAATCAGGTCTTGGTTAACAGGCTAAGGGCTAACAAATCTTTCCAGTGACTAATCCTTTAGGGACAAAATCAACACTGGTGTGTTTTGAAGTGGTAATGTACATGTTTTGAGTGCACAAAATGTACACCGAACCGCCTAAAGGTTTATCCACGTGTTGGGCCTAGCAGCCTAAAGGTTTATCCACGTGTTGGGCCTAACAGCCTCAAGGTTTATCCAAGTGTTGGTCCAAGAAGCATGAATGTTTTATCCACGGTGCTCTATTTATCAGAATAGATTCAAAAAGTGACTTTTACAGAGGCGTCAATATGGGGAATGGTTACTGTTGTTATAATTTGACGTTATATGGGGAATGGTTACTGTTGTTATAATTTGACGGTATATCGATATCTTATGGCCTCAACGCATGGCAAATAGTAAAGATGGAGATTACACAACACCTCTATGATGAGATCTCCGGTCAAGTGTGAGCCAGTATTGAAAGATAAATAACACCTTTCTATAGATTCTGATTGGTGTTAAACAGTGCAGACCCCATAGGCTGATCTGAGTCTTTACTGTTTTCAATGCAATTATACCCTTTTCCACGAGAACAAATTTCCACCGAGTTACATAAGTGTCAAACACTGAAGACACTGGCAGGTAGTCTGATAGGTTTTAAACACTGCAGACACTGGCAGGTAGTCTGATAGGTGCCAAATACTACAGACACTGGCATATAGTATGGGTTTACAATATTTGTCTTCAGCGGCAATTCGTTTATTGATCATAGGGTCTTAAAAAGCAGGTGATTGTTTCATGCAGGACCAAAGTAATGCAGAAAGTTCCTATAGAGCTTTCTGCATTAAGCTACCTACTTCTTAAGCCTCCGTCACACTAGACCACGTCCATGAAGACCGCGCTGCGTCCTGAAAATTTCGTAGGACGTAGCGAGGACGGGGTAAAAATTATGAAAAATACATTTCTCAAGTTCCTGCTACGCTCATACCACGTTTTCGCTGGGTTCTTACTGCGTCCAACACGTTCCCACTATGTTCTTACTACGCGTGTATTCAGGCGGGTACCACGTCCAACACGTTCTTGCTATGCTTTAACTACGCTCGTACTAGGTCCCTACTACGACCGCCAAGATAGCACTGCGTTCTTACCACGCGCTCATCACGTTCTCACCGCGTTCTATGGCTGCATATAAAATTCTACGATTCGACTCGATCTGATCATTCATTCTGCGACTTTCTTCTGAGCAACAGTAAAGTATTTTATACCAGAAAATATGCCAAGAAGGAAGGGGGGCTGCAAAACCGAGAACTCCATCACCAGCGAGTCATGGGTTGGAGGTTGTTCCTGAACCAGAACCTATCTGTCCATCCAGAAGAGCCTGTTGTCCAGCCAATACAGCAACATGCTGGAGAAGTTCTTGGTTGTCCATTCTATATTGAAATGGAAGTGAAAGAGAAATGAATCCAGTTTTTATACTCGACCACCAGAACGTGGCATGGTCGTGGCTAGAGCCTGCTGCAAACGTACCTTAGACGTGATAAGCACCGGTAGAACGTACAAAGAACCTAATGCGGTGTTTTGAAACGTAATAGGGACGTATCATTGTCGCAACACTAGCGTGGAAGGGTCGTAGTGAGAACCCGATGGACGTAGCAAGAACGTAGTGACAACCTAGAGACAACGTGATGCGATCGTCACACACTCGTCCACGTCTGCACTACGCGCACGTATTGCGTCAATGAGGTTCTTACTAGGTTTTAGCTACGTCATTACTACGCTTACCACGTCCTGATTTGACCACGTCCTCGCCACGTAAGTTTTGAACATGTTCAAAGTTCACCTACGTCCTTCACGTCCATGAAGACCATACAACGCGCAAAGCCGTGTCTACTGCGTCTTCGCTACGTTGTACACGTTCGCACTGCGTTCTGGCATATTTTTGAGGACGTAGTGAGAACGTGGCCTAGTGTGACGGGGGTATTACAGGCTCATCAATATACCTTTTTGATGGCCGCTTAAACAGGTTCTACTTTAATACACATGAGAACTGTTTTAGATATTTGTGGTCTGAATTTTTAAGGTTCTGGACTTCATGGTTGCCTCTTCAGTGTTTACAGTTCCACAGGATACCTACTACACGGCTCTGTACAACCTCGACGCGGTTGTCTCCCCTCCCTTCACCCACCGATTTACATGTCTGGTGGGTGTTCACAGATTTTAGTTTTAAGTTAAACCATCGATTTAATTCCTTGCGCGATAGGGACACCACTTGACATCTTCGCCGAGTAGACCCTAAAGAGACAGCTCATGAAAGAGCCGTCTGATCAGAGTGTGTCTATTTGCTTATAGAATATCATAGATCTCATTCTATATTATTTTGTATAGTTGTATACAGTAAAACCCATCTAGGCAGGACTTCTGGTAGAAAAGAATTAACATTTCTCTTGCTGTTCACGTCAATATACCTACCTGTAAATAGCGATGAGCCTGATAAGACAGCTCCTGCAGGCACTGTCTCATCAGGATCTGCACTATTTACAGGTCGGTATATTGACATGTGAACAGCAAGAGAAGTGTTAATTGCGGTATCTGTCTGAATTGCAGGAGCTGTCTAATCAGGGTCTGCATTATTTGCAAGTTGATTTTGCAACCAGTGCACTCCAAAGCTGTGATTGCACAGAGGCATATTTGTATGAAGTGAAGGTATATGTAATTACATGTATACGACAGGGCATGGGTAAAGGAGAAATGTATATTAAAGTTCAGGCATCAAAAGGCGTCAATGAGGGAATGTGATAATTACTAACAGTAACCATAAGGGACTGTCAAATGATTGAATTCAAGAAGTAAACATTAGTTGTTTCTCCTGCATGACTTTTCTGCAAACAGAGGTCAAACTAACCGAAAGCTTTTCCCACCTGATAACCTCTTTCGCTGCCAATGTCACGTCTGTGATAACCTATGCAAAATGTTTGGAATCCAGATGAGACGCCAAGTAACTTGGCGTCTCACCACGCCCAAACTATTTGATTCAGAGAACGTTTTTAAAGAAAACAATTAAGAAACATCGAAAATGAAAATTTCATTTTCAAAGTTTGCAGACGACAAAATTTGACAGTGAAAGAGTTTAACACTCAACTTATGCTTTGAAAGGAAATTGAAGAAATTTAAAGCAGACGACAATGTTTGCAGACGAAACATATTTGGAGCCAAAAGAGTTAAAATCATGTTGTCTTTCTTTATACATGTAGTATCTGTTGATTGTTAGTGTCATCAGTATCCTAGCCTCACACGACACCAACTCATTCGGCACCTGATCTGGATCCACACTGTTTGAAAATAATAGTGATGTCATTATATTACTAACGGGAAAGGAAACAATTTATGTCACATATTTGGTTTGTTCCCAGGTCAAATGTTTGTTACCAGATGTGCTGTAGTTAAGACGCCGCTACGAAGACGTCAAACAAGAGACGTAAATTAAACCAATTTAAGAAAACTCCTTTATTTATCCGTAAAACCCCAGACATTCTAAAGAGTGATCAAAGCATATATGGCGAGGTTAGTACAATAGAAGTGGTCTTACATCGGCCATCAAAAAGGTCTAATTATGAGTATGTTAAGCAGGTGATAACTTAATGCAACTCAAAAGTAATACAGACAAATCCTGTAGCATTATGTTTGTCCTGCATTAAGTGATCGCCTGCTTTTAGGACTCATATTGTCACTAAATGAATGGCTGCTTAGGAAGGCTTTACTGTACTTGAATGCGCGCCTTTGTATGTTCATTTGCATAGCGAAACCTTAACTTATTCATGGATGGTTAAACCCAAACTAACAAGAAGGCAACCATCACTTAGACTAAAGTAAATGACCTCTACACTGGACGTTCAAACTAGTCTCAGTGTCGGTCACCTCTACACTGGACGTTCAAACTAGTCTCAGTGTCGGTCACCTCTACACTAGACGTTCAAACTAGTCTCAATGTCGTTCACCTCTACACTAGACGTTCAAACTAGTCTCAATGTCGGTCACCTCTACACTGGACGTTCAAACTAGTCTCGATGTCGGTCACCTCTACACTGGACGTTCAAACTAGTCTTAATGTCGGTCACCTCTACACTGGACGTTCAAACTAGTCTCAATGTCAGTCACCTCTACACTGGACGTTCAAACTAGTCTCTATGTCGGTCACCTCTACACTGGACGTTCAAACTAGTCTCAGTGTCGATCATCTTTACACTGGACGTTCAAACTAGTCTCAGTGTCGGTCACCTCTACACTGGACGTTCAAACTAGTCTCAATGTCGGTCACCTCTACACTGGACGTTCAAACTAGTCTCAATGTCGGTCACCTCTACACTGGACGTTCAAACTAGTCTCAATGTCGGTCACCTCTACACAGGACGTTCAAACTAGTCTCGATATCGGTCACCTTTACACTGGACGTTCAAACTAGTCTCAATGTCGGTCACCTCTACACTGGACGTTCAAACTAGTCTCAGTGTCGGTCACCTCTACACTGGACGTTCAAACTAGTCTCTATGTCGGTCACCTCTACACCGACCATTCAAACTAGTCTCAGTGTCGGTCACCTCTACACTGGACGTTCAAACTAGTTTCAATGTCGGTCACCTCTACACCGGACGTTCAAACTAGTCTCAGTGTCGGTCACCTCTACACCGGAAGTTCAAACTAGTCTCAGTGTCGGTCACCTCTACACTGGACGTTCAAACTAGTCTCAGTGTCGGTCACCTCTACACTGACCATTCAAACTAGTCTCAGTGTCGGTCACCACTACACTGGACGTTCAAACTAGTCTCTATGTCGGCGGCTTCTACACTGGACGTTCAATCTTGTCTCAGTGTCGGTCACCATTACATCGGACGTTCAAACTAGTCTCAATGTCGGTTACCTCTACATCGGACATTCAAACTTGTCGCAATGTCGGTCACCTCTACCCTGGACGTCCAAACTAGTCTCAATGTCGGTCACCATACACAGAACGGTCGAACTAGTCTCAATGTAAGTCGCCCAATCATAGGCCATTCTAACTAGTCTCAATGTCGGCCACTTCTACACTGGACGTTTAAACAAGTCTCAGTGTCGATCACCTCTTCACCGGACGTATAAAATAATCTTAATGCCAGTTACATGTACATCTACACAGGACGTTCAAACATGTTTCAATGTCAGCCTTTAACACCCATATTACTAGATGCAGAAGGTAGCTTAATGCAGGGCAAAAGTAATGAAGGAGCTTTCTGCATTACTTTTGCTATGCATTAAGCAACGACCTACTTATAAAAACACCCATTAGTATTCATTAAGTGGTCGCATTAGAGGGGTTCTACTGTATATGCTGGTGAGGTTCGTTGATATTCTTTGGTGTAGCAAATAGTGCAGACCCTGATAACATGGCTCCTCTGATCTAGGTCTACGCCCGAGCTCCTACAGGAGCCCACTGATCTGGGTCTACACGCGTGTATGAGGTCATGGGAGTTTATGAGCTAAGACTGCTGGCATCTTGTCATTTAGAAAGATCCCAAAGGAACTAAATTCTCACACTCCGGTTTAGATGGTTTTACTGTGTTTATTTCAAAGTAATTACATGCAACAATCCAGTACATGAGAGTGTAAAAGAGCAAAATGAGTATTAACCCTCTCCTTCATATAAACACGTTATCACGCATTTATAGTGTAGACCCAGATCAGACGGCTTCTATAGGCACCGTCTGATCATGATCTGATCTATGTGCTAATTAAATTGGACAGATGTGTTCCTTTACTTTCTAAATTGGCTACAATGTTCCAACATCCATAGTTTATTATAACTATTTTGTCCATGCATATTCAGTAGGTATTGGCATTAGGAATAAACATAGAACAGGGAAAATGTTAATTTCGGTTGTCACTGTGCATAGGTTTTAGCAATACCTAATGTTTATACATTTGAACTTATTAATTTGAATCAACAAAATAAGGAATCAAGAATATACAAAGGTAACCAAGCCCTTTTCTGGTGTCTCCAAGGGTCCATTAAAAGGAGCCATTCTCAATGAAAAAGAGGTAAGATATTCCAAATTGGGAAAAAAGTCCTAATAGAGACCAGATTTTGATTAGAATGCAAAAATGCAATACACGATAAAATGGGATCAAAACTGCTTTTCAAATTATTGAGTTTAAGAGGCGAAAAAGTATCATTTATTAAAATGCTTTTTCTCAAAACTGCCAGAAAAAGGCATGGTAGTATCATACAATGTATTTAGAGTAAATATCTACAGACGACCCAGTCTATGGCGACCATATACTGAGACAAACATGGGGTGTTAAAGAGCAAGTCGGGATATTAAAACTTCGCTTGCTATTCATGTCAATAAACCTACATGTGAACAGTGAAGACCTAGATGAGAGAGCTCTTGCAGGAGCTATCTCATCAGAGTCTGCACTATTTACAAGTAGCTTGTGCAACCAGTGCACCCCACAGCAGTGATTGCACAGCAAAATACGTATACACAATGAAGATATATGTAATTATACAACAGGGCATGGGTAAAGCAATATTGACAAAATAAAGAACCAATAATGTATCGTAAAACCTCTCTAAACCGGATTTCTAATAGAAAAGAATTTAGATAATTTTAGGCAGGGGGCTGCTTAATAGGGTTGAAGGGTGAAAGTCGGTCGTGCAGAAAACTCTCCTAACAGAAAGCTCCTAGAGGAGCTTTCTCTGTGACTTTCATCCTGCATTTAATTGCCATCTGTCAACAAAACCGATATTGATGCTAAATTGAACGTCCGGTGTTAGAGGGTTTTACTGAACTAAGTTTTACTGTAGCCACAGTTTCTTGTCTGCCTACAATATATTTGAGATGTAACAGTAGTGACTACTTACCATTTAGATCTACCTAATTAATAGTTATACAATCATCTACCTAATTAATATCTATACAATAATTAACAACTTCATGAATATTCATTATATGATTTGATTTGTAAAGTCCAATGAAAAAAAGTAATTGTTGGTACATAATGGCGGAAAGAAAAACATAAGATCTGATTGTTACTCCATACGCTAATACAGCAGACCCTGGGTAGACTGTTCCTAGAGGAGTCCTCTGATCTGGGTCTACTCTGTTTGTAAAGGCATCAAACTGTGTCTCTTAGATAAACGTATTTACAATAGAACATGTCTATAAGGACTACACAATGGGTTGTAAAATAACAAGTGGATCTAAAGTGATAAATATCGGGTTGTAATACAAAAAGTGGGCTTTAATGTAATAGACATGAGGTTGTAATACAAAAAGTGGGCTTTAATGTAATAAACATGAGGTTGTAATACAAAAAGTGGGCTTTAATGTAATAAACATGGGGTTGTAAAACAAAAAGTGGGCTTTAATGTAATAAACATGGGGTTGTAAAACAAAAAGTTGGGTATCAATGTATAATCATGAGGTTGTAAAACAGCAATACGTGATACATATTGTATATTGATGTCCAATGATGCAGAAAGAAATATGTTTATACTAAACAAATAAATACAGGGGGAAATGAACACAGAAAGCTCTTCAGTGGAGCTTGCTGCACAACTTTCTTCCTGCATTAAGGTTACACATATCACCTGAATGAATTCTTTACTCCATGAATATTTATGCGAAATATAATGACATCATAAAGATCAGATGGCAACTTAATATAAAAGTAACACGCATTCATGCACGTATAGTTTAACACGTAGATTAAGATACTCACTAGTCTGGATCTACACTTTGTGCATGTGTCTGAAACTGGCCTGGCATGTGGCTGGTAATTTCTTACTGGGAAACAAAGGAACATTTGTGAATTTGTATACTTTCAATCAGTCTCATCAGTAGAGCGTATGCTCCCTTTGAAAAATTGCTCTATAGACTATATATTCAAACGGTTCCGAAATGAGACATTTACATATACGTAGAAAAGCCTCAATATTAGAAATATTATAAGACTGATTACGTATTGCACGGCCCCACAGGGACGCTGCATACTGATATGGTTTGTCAAGTGTGCTCTTGGCTGTGCGTTTCTGCGGTCTAGAAATGTGTAGAAAAAATGACAGTTCGTGGCTAAGTTGTTGTAATAACTATGGTTTACTGTGACAATATAACGATGTAAACTGTGAGTTTATATACAGTAAAAACTCTCTTAACCGGAATTCTAGTAGATAAGAATTTAGATACGTTTAGGCAGGTGGCTCCTAGAGGAGCTTTCTGCATGACTTTCACCCTGCATTAAGCTGCCACCTGTCTCCAAGACCGATATATATACCAAATTAAACATCCGGTTTAGAGAGGTTTGACTGTATGTTCATTTATTTTATTTATTTTGATTCATATATTTTTCTCAGCATATTTATGTCGGGGTCATTTCTTTCTTTTCTGCCATGTACCCATTTCAGTGAAAATGCTAGTGAATTAGGTATAACTGATTAAAATCACATTTCAAGCATAGCTGTCAGCGTGGTCCAGGGGTTATAACGATGGACTAGGAAATGCGAGGTCGTGGATTCGATCCTCGGTGGAAACTTAATTATTTTTTCTCTCATAATTTCTTAGCACCCTTAGTATTCGTGATTTTGGTTTAAAAGCAATTTGTATATAAAAATATTAGTCTTTTGTTTGCATTTTGACTTTGGTAAAGTTATTTAGCTGAGCTATTTTACTCGTGGTTTTGTTGACCGATTTGCATATTTCTCCATTGTGCATGAAGTTGCTTCAATTTAAATGCATATCGTATACTAACCTGTTCTTAATTTGGGGACAATATAACTGAAAAGGTTGATGGGAATTGAGTCAAAAATTAATTTCATGTAGACTGTAAGTATGGGAGTTTGTATGCCTTGTGACCATCACTTAATGTGATAATGGTTTCTATGTTAGTGTGTTTCAGCAATTGAAAAACATTGATCTGTGACGTAATGTGTATTATTGGTGCCATACACAGGTATTATGCATCATGGATATTAAAACATTCCCCCGTTTCTGCTATTAATCTATACATTGCAGTCATGTTTCCCAATGTATATGTTAATTAAAAGTACTAAACAATATTGCTCCCTCTTTTTCTTCTATCCTGCTTAAACACATGTTAAAGTATTTTACACTTCTTATTATTGATATCTAGGTCAGGATCAAATATTGGTCATGTCAGATATGAAACTTAGTCATTATGTCAAATCATCACAGAATAAGGTTTCTTACACGTAAAAGCCCACTTCTTACCTTTTCATATGCCCTTACATTAATAGTTTCACGTGGTCTACTCTAATCATCTTGTTAGAGCCATAGTGGCTCTTGTTTACATTTGTAATGCTCCAGATAAAACGATGTAAACCACTTACGGTCAAAACTCGATATTACGAACTCGCTTAAGTCGAATTTACCTTATTTCGAAGTTAAAACATAACAGAGCCACGTTTAAACTCCGAAATAAGAGTAAGTTTGACATAAACGGGTACGAATCATTGAAATTTAGCTGAAAAAAAATGCGGGTTAGCTATAAGCGATGTCGAAGTATCGACATTTCACTGCATTTCTTAAAGTTTTTGCTTCCTGCTTCAACCAAACCACATGTTTTGATCACTCAATGGAATGATTGCTTCAACATGATTTCATTAAGTAGCCATATCACAGGGGTTTGCATATTTATAAAAATATATATATCTGCATTTGTACAATTGATATAAGCATGTTACATGAATATGCATGTATTCACAGACTCAGTTCTATTTGCACTACGATGCAAAACTCACTATATCTTAGTTCAGTGACAAAATGAATGCAAAAACAGTGAAATCTTCCATGAATAACTCCTAACTTTATCATCAGTCATGTCCCCCCCCCCCCCCCCTAAATTCTGCTCCAAGTTTTATTCATGAGTCATGCTTATATACAAGCACATGTTAATTGCCATGTTGTTAATTAGTTTATATTTTGTTTTCCTTATACAGTATAACCTGCCTTATCCCATATCCTTCAATACTAACTGTGGATGACGGATAAAGCAGTGTGTCAGTTAGAGTAGATATCGCTTAAGTCAACTAAACAGTATTCCTTTAGTTAAGTTCAGATAATCTGCATTCGCTTAAGTCGAACTTACTCTTATTTCAAAGTTAACACGTGGCATAGCCACATTTATCCTGTCACGTGCCTATTTTCCTGACGGATAACAAGGGGCCTGATAAACTTTTTGTTATTATGTCAGTTGGTCACATAACCTGTATCCGAAACTACTTTTTTACCGAGACGCTTATTTCGTGAATACACAAATTTACGCCTACCGAGTACTGAATAAAAAAGTTTAACAAAGCGAATTTGTTGATTTCAATCGATACCCAATTAAACTAAATAGATCTAATTCTTTCACTTCATTCTCCCAAACTTATATTCTTAGGCCTAGACTAGATCTAGTAGATCTAGATCTAGACTAGATCTAGTTGTTTGTCGCGAAATTACCGTGTTTAGATAAATCCACATCAAGAATCATAAATCGTCTAGATATCGTCAAGTGACAGGTTCTTTTTCTCACATAACCAACCGGGGCAACGGTTTTGTTTTGAGCATTTTTAAAGCAATGTGACTTTTTGGAATTCCATGACGTAATAACGCCTTTATAGTGACGTCATCAACAGTCTAGAGCCAGTAGAGTCGGGTAACCGGTATACGTTGCGGTGCATTTTGTGGTTCATTCGGTACAAAATAATAATAATTAGATCTATATTTCGCTGTCGTGACAAGGATAAATAGAATATTTGGTTCCTAGCTTTGAATGAGAAATGTTATCTGGCAAGGCGGATGAATATATCAGGTGAGCCGAAGGCGAACCTGATATATTCATCCGCCTTGCCAGATAACATTTCTCATTCAAAGCTAGGAACCAAATATTCTCTATTTTCACTTGCAAATAAGGGTAAGTTCGACTTCAGCGTCTTCAAGTTATCGAGGTTCAACTGTATGATATTCAACATTTTGGACCGAACATCATTATCGAATAAAGCAGGTTTTTTATTAACCAGGTGTCGGATAAGCCAGGTGTACATGTACATGTATATATTGTGCTAATGATCACTAGACTTGCCAAATATTGTTTTCCTTTATTATGATAGTTAGGTTATGTTTGACGAAAATAGAACACAACTCCATATAATATATTTACAGATTATGTATCATATCTTATGTACGTACTACAAACAATTCTATAATCATTATAACTCCTAGTGTCGAATTTCAACGAGTCTAAGTAACATTCCAATTGCCACCATAGTTTTTGCATAGTTTTGAAACACTGTATTTCAACATTATTCATTGTCTACTTGGTTAAAAACAGTATTTTGTACATCATCTCAAATTCAGATATTCAGTACCCCAAATACAAATGTGTAAGCCACTTATTTGTTATTGCTCACAGCTTCAACCCATCCATATGTTTTCACCACTCAATAAAATCGCTGCTTTAACATGATTTCATTGACAAGTCGTGACCGAGTGTTTATGGTCACTATGACTAACAATCACTCACATCCTCACCGCCCCGAGTTCGCGCCCGGTCTGGGCCAGTCCGAAATTTTCAAGTGGGAAAGCCTTCCAGCTGGCTTGCGGACGGTCGGTGGTTCTACCCAATGGCTGATTTGTACATGAAAAAAGTGTATAAAGGGCATCTGGGGTGTTCCGCCACTAGTTATTAGCTAGACGTCGCGATAGGACTGAAATATTGTTAAAACCGACGTTAAATCGAAATCAATCAATTAATCATTGACCAGTCACATCATGGAGTTTTCATACTACCTGTTGGTCCGGTCCATGACTCAAAAAGTATATTACATAGTCAATAGCTACAAACATGAAATCTCTCATGTGTTTTAGGCCGTGCACAATTCCTTTGCTGCACTCTTGCAGCAATTGCGTACTTGTATTAACTGGTATCGCGAATTATTAGTAGAAATTTGGCTACACAGTAAACTCATTATACAGGGTTATACTGAGCGTATTTAGATATTTAAGAGTCGGTGAAAGGGGGATAACTCGAATAAAATTTTGTAGATGTGTTTTGTTCCTTGGGACTCACCGACTCCTCTTAGAAAAACGAAAACAATACTCAATACTAGACAACAATTTAATGTGTTAAATTGAATAGAAGCAATTGGAAGATCAGTGTGTATTGTGATCCCATAATGACTCTTAGTGTGCTATGTCAACATTAAAACTGCACGACTGCTATATCAACACATCAAATCATAGCAAGCAACCAAAAAACACAAATCTACCATTTCTTAATAATAACATTTAAAAGTTTAACCTGTCTATACACGTCGATCTTCCAAAGCTGAATGACTAGATACCCGCCTACCTGTAGCACGAAGGCTTCGTGCACCACTATGCCCCATATCGGAGTACTTGCTCGACACCAAGGAAAGTAATTTTCTGCTTATTCACATACGTTCAAACGTAGAAAATTTCATTTCCTTGGGACTCACCGACTCCTCTTAGAAAAACGAAAACAATACTCAATACTAGACAACAATTTAATGTGTTTAATTGAATAGAAGCACTTGGAAGATCAGTGAACTAAAAAGAACGGGAAATGGTAGATTTCTATTTTCTATAGCTACTAATAAAATTCAATAAATGACTCAAACATAACACAATTTGCCATCTGTTCGTACCCGAGCAACTATTTCATCAAAATGCATCAAATTAAAGTCTAAGAGATAATGATACTTGTAATCTAAGTCTCAAAGCATCCTTCACATATCCGTCCTTAGCACTGTCACTTAACCATCGCCCATGACGCTTAAACATTCTGTCTTTGACGCCGCTATTGGCGGCTGCCGTCGCGTCCCCTGATCTCAAAGAATGCAAACAGTACTTGGAAACATCCTTCACACGTGGCCGTATCGCCTCGATGAATTGATCTCTGAGATTTGTATAGGACATGTTAAAACAAGATTTCCTTACTTTGTAACCCGATTTCGTTTTGCTCAAATTGCAAAACAAAAAGTCACTGTCGGATAAAGATGCCCAGGATATAAACTTTTTGATATTCACTACAGGGTAAAGCTGAGTGCCAGTTTTTGCAATCACTATCCACGCACCGTCTCTATATTTATCCGTTTTACTGCCTTCTATAAACAAACACATATGGTCTGACTCAAAAAGCATATCCGAAATTTGAATATTTAATAATTCTGAACTTCTAAGAAAAGCTGCATAAGCCAACAAACAAGCACAAATAATTCCCTGGGATTTAAGATTGTTATTTTCATATAACTTATTATAAATCGCAGACAACAATTCTATGCTCATAGGTTCTTTTTTACTTTTTGGCTTACTTAAAATTCTTTTAGCAGATTCAAGTGTATTAACCACCAATGTCGAATCGGTTGGTGAAAGAAGCCCATAAATTTCATGAAACCATTTAATTGCATAAAAAGCAGTAAGAACTGGACTTGGTGTATTGGCAGTTTGAACTAATGACGATAAATACAAAGCCACCACAATGGGTTTGGCAGGCAAGATGTCCCCCGTCCCCAAACCATTACACATACCCCGCTTTTTCCACCGAATGAAAGCCAGTTCATACTTCTTGCTCGTATTTGCGGCTCTGGATCTGTGCAAAAGTTCCGGGAGTTGGTCCACCCTGCCCGCCAACACCTCTGGTAGTCCATCAACCTCGTCTTTGTGTAACTACATAAATAAATTTGTAAACAAAAATCTGCATTAGTGACATATTGTGCGACATAAAGCCAATATACATTCAATATTGTACACATTATGGGGAAAACCCATTATCACAGATACCTTCTTGTAACCGCTTTTACATAACTCGTATACAATAAATTAAAATTTACGAAAAAACTCATTTCCGGAGATACCTCCTCAGACAGCATACGCTATTTACTCGCAAAACGAGTTAACTCCCTTTGCATGTAATCAATACGCTGGCCGAAGCCTCCAAGTCAGCGAATCCGCTTTGAGTTGCGTCCCTTCAACCATACGGTTTCTTTATTGCATAAATAATGCTCATACAATAGAACCTCGATATCTATCTTGATACAATAGGGATTTTCTACCATGTCTTAAACGTTTAACACTAGAACAATAAAGCCGTCCTGTAAACTTAAGACAACTATTTGAACACATGAATGCTGTGTGTGAACTATGCAAATCGAATCCATTCTCAGTCAAACGAAATTTTAAGAGCTAGCATATCAAATTTGAGATTGGCGTTTCCGAATAGGCCTTTACCATTCCTACATTTCACATAGAATCTTGACTCTCTAGGCAGAACAGTGAAACCTCGAACTGCCGATACAAACAGTCCATCCGGACAAATCAACAGCCAAAAGGCCGACGATTTCCAACAAGGGATAATTATTAACCCCCCGGCTTTATCATCACAAATCTTGCGAATAACTCTGGATAATATTGATATAGGCGGTACAAACAGACCAATTTCATGAGACCAGCTTTGTGTAAAAGCATCTACTCCCAAACAGCCACTATTCCAAAATCGTGAGAAAATTTTCGGCAATTTAGCATTATAATCAGAAGCAAACCAGTCTATAGTTTGTACGCCATATCTAAGCTGTATAAGCTCAAGCAGTTCATACGAAATGCCCCAGTCATCACAATCTGTGATTTTAGACAAATAATCTGGTTTTTCGTTGTAAGTTCGAGGGATCCACTCAATTTCAAGTTCAATAGAATACAAAAAACAAATTCTAAAAATCTGCATTGCGATGTCCTGTAATTCTTTTTTCATCGAACCCTTTTTGACAATAGATGTGACACCCTGGTTGTCAGAAAACCACTTTACTCTTTGGTTTTTCAAAATGTGACATATTGAACAAATGACTCTGAATACTGCTGTTAACTCTCGCCAAGTTGATGACTTAGCACTCTCCTCGTTTGACCAGATACCATGAGCAACCCCATTAACAGAGCTTACTTCGTAACCCCCATAACCGGTAGAACTCGCGTCAGAGTATACCACTTTTGAACATTTAAATGACTGATGAATACTCTTTGAATTCAACAAATCAATGTTGGAATCCCAAAAGTTGATCTGATCTAAACTTTCGTGTGATAAAGATATGTAACTTTCCCATGACAAAGCGAGTAAAACATCCATACTCAGACAGCGAGTCATGATCTGGGTCACGTGACCGACGACAACATCCATTGAGATAATCTGGCCTACCATACTCATGAATTCGCCTGTGTACTTTTAACCCATTGCGTATTTCGTTAATAGTATTTTTAACTTTAGTAAGCCTGTGCTCTGAAATACTGAACGTGCCTTCCAATGAATTTAATGTAGCTCCTGAAAAATCTAGAAACTGGACCGGGATCCAAACGAAATACTGAACGTGCCTTCCAATGAATTTAATGTAGCTCCTAAAACATCTAGAAACTGGACCGGGATCCAAACGCATTTCTCTGTTTTAGGAACAAACCCTGACCTACAAAGATCGTTCTTAACTTCACCTCCCAAAACGTGTTTTATCATAAGTACTTCCACAGCCAAACCGACCGTCTATGTACATCAACACTAACTTCCCCTCACTCCTCCGTTTTGCTATTAAAGGCCTAGTTATATTTGTGAACACGTAACAAACACTGGATAGACCAAACGGCAAAACAAGAAATTTGTAATATTTTGTCAAACCGTTCTTGTCTGTCCACGCAAACCTCACGGGTATACGGACCGTCTCACTGGTACATGTATACGGACCGTCTCACGGGTATACGGACCGTCTCACTGGTATACGGACCGTCTCACGGGTATACGGACCGTCTCACTGGTATACGGACCGTCTCACTGGTACATGTATACGGACCGTCTCACTGGTACATGTATACGGACTGTCTCACTGGTATACGGACTGTCTCACGGGTATACGGACCGTCTCACTGGAATACGGACTGTCTCACTGGTACATGTATACGGACTGTCTCACTGGTATACGGACTGTCTCACGGGTATACGGACCGTCTCACTGGTATACGGACCGTCTCACTGGTATACGGACTGTCTCACTGGTACATGTATACGAACTGTCTCACTGGTATACGGACTGTCTCACTGGTATACGGACCGTCTCACGGGTATACGGACCGTCTCACTGGTACATGTATACAGACCGTCTCACTGGTACATATATACGGACCGTCTCACTGGTATACGGACTGTCTCACGGGTATACGGACCGTCTCACTGGTATACAGACAGTCTCACTGGTTCACGGTGTGTCTCACGGGTATACGGACCGTCTCACTGATATACGGACAGTCTCACTGGTATACGGACTGTCTCACTGGTATACGGACAGTCTCACTGGTATACGGACCGTCTCACTGGTATACGACTGTCTCACTGGTATACGGACTGTCTCACGGGTATACCGACTGTCTCACTGGTATATGGACAGTCTCACTGGTATACGGACTGTCTCACTGGTATACGGACTGTCTCACGGGTATACGGACTGTCGCACTGGTATACGGACAGTCTCACTGGTATACGGACTGTCTCACTGGTATACGGACTGTCTCACGGGTATACGGACTGTCTCACTGGTATACGGACTGCTAGCAAAAGGAAGTAAGGGTGAGAATTTTCAGGGAATTAAACAGAAAGAAAACTGACACACAAACATGTTAGTGATACGATTCTTCAGGAGATGGATTTTGTTGTTAACTGATTCATACCAACACATGTTCACGCCTTTACAAATAGAGTAGACCCAGATAAGACAATAGAGTTGACCCAGATTAGACAATAGAGAAGACACAAATTAGACAATAGGACAGACCAAGATTAGACAATAGAGTAGACCCAGATTAGACAATAGGGTAGACCTAGATTAGACAATAGGGTAGACCAAGATTAGACAATAGAGTAGACCCAGATTAGACAATAGGGTAGACCAAGATTAGACAATAGAGTATACCCAGATTAGACAATAGAGTAGACCCAGATTAGACAATAGGGTAGACCTAGATTAGAAAATAGGGTAGACCAAGATTAGACAATAGAGTAGACCCAGATTAGACAATAGGGTAGACCCAGATTAGACAATAGAGTAGACCCAGATTAGACAATAGGGTAGATCAAGATTAGACAATAGGGTAGACCCAGATTAGAAAATAGGGTAGACCCAGATTAGAAAATAGGATAGACCCAGATTAGACAATAGGGTTGACCCAGATTAGACAATAGAGCAGACCCAGATTAGACAATAGGGTAGACCAAGATTAGACAATAGGGTAGACCCAGATTAGACAATAGGGTAGACCTAGATTTGACAATAGAGTAGACCCAGACTAGACAATAGGGTAGACCCAGATTAGACAATAGGGTAGACCCAGATTAGTCAATAGATAATACCCTGTTTAGACAATAGAGTAGACCCAGATTTGACAATAGGGTAGACCTAGATTAGACAATAGGGTAGACCAAGATTAGACAATAGAGTAGACCCAGATTAGTCAATAGGGTAGACCCAGATTAGACAATAGAGTAGACCCAGATTAGACAATAGGGTAGACCAAGATTAGACAATAGGGTAGAACCAGATTAGAAAATAGGGTAGACCCAGATTATAAAATAGGGTAGACCAAGATTAGACAATAGGGTAGACCCAGATTAGACAATAGAGTAGACCCAGATTAGACAATAGGGTAGACCAAGATTAGACAATAGGGTAGACCCAGATTAGACAATAGGGTAGACCTAGATTAGACAATAGGGTAGACCAAGATTAGACAATAGAGTAGACCCAGATTAGACAATAGGGTAGACCCAGATTAGAGAATACGGTAGACCCAGATTAGTCAATAGAGTATTCCCAGATTAGACAATAGAGTAGACCCAGATTAGACAATAGGGTAGACCTAGATTAGACAATAGGGTAGACCAAGATTAGACAATAGAGTAGACCCAGATTAGACAATAGGGTAGACCCAGATTAGACAATAGAGTAGACCAAGATTAGACAATAGGGTAGACCAATATTAGACAATAGGTTAGACCAAGATTAGAAAATAGGGTAGACCTAGATAAGACAATAGAGTAGACCCAGATTAGTCAATAGGGTTGACCCAGATTAGACAATAGAGTAGACCCAGATTAGACAATAGGGTAGACACAGATTAGACAATAGGGTAGACCCAGATTAGACAATAGAGTAGACCCAGATTAGACAATAGGGTAGACCCAGATTAGACAATAGAGTAGACCCAGATTAGACATTAGGGTAGACCCAGATTAGAAAATAGGGTAGACCCAGATTACACAATAGGGTATACCCAGATTAGACAATAGAGTAGACCCAGATTAGACAATAGGGTAGACCCAGATTAGACAGCTTCTGTAGGAACTTAATGATAAATATAGATAGGACTCTGCAAGTTTTGCGATGGTAAAACCTCGCTTATTGAGAATGCTGTCAAACAATGCGGCTAGTTAATAGTTATAAGGTCATTATTTCTTACATATATGATCATTGATATTATAAAATAACACATGCCTTCATGAATAGTAGGTATAATCACTATATTTCTATTCTTTCATATGAACACAGAATATTTTGGTTCTGGCAGTGACTTCAGAGAATCAGATCTATACCATTTCATAAGCAAACAAATCAGACCCTGATCAGACAGCTTCTGTAGAAAAGGGACCATCTGATTTTGGTCTACTCTGTTTGCAAATACACTTAAATGCGTATTTATGGACGAAACTCTCCATTTTAATTTTCGCTTGTATTCTAAAACCAAACTCGGCAATTTCGATCTTTGTTGGTACTTAAAGATCGTTATATATCGCATTGTTTTTCAGCAGAGCTCAGTATGACTTTTCTACATTATTAGTTATACAGTTCTTTCCCAGGGTACATGATGATTTATTCCCGGCTGAGGAAAATCATGTTGCCCGAGCCGTTAGGCGAGGGTAACATGATTTTACCAGCCGGGAATAAATCGTCATGTATCCTGGGAAAGAACTGTATAACGAATTTATTATACTGCAAAGTTTTACGGTTCGGATAATTTATATAAATCCATTTTGTCATATTTAATCACTTAACACGATAATTCCCCTAAGAGCGCCCCAATACATTATTTCTACCCGAAGTTATCCGAAGTGGTGTGCGTATTGTATTTCATCGGCGTTCGTGTTATAATAGATGGGTGGACGATATAATAACTCCTATAAAAACTGTTTTATTGGTCATTTCAAACCAAACGTGTTTTTTAATTCATTTCTGCATTTTTTTCTTTACGTATGAATAGTTATCTATTATGAATTTTGCTACTGTTTAGCCGAGTCGAGAAGTCGGTCATTTGGTTTCTGATCATCATATGTGGGGCCCGCCATGGGAAATTTCCATGTACCCTGTCAGCTCACAGGATACATGGACTCATGTACACGGGTAGTTAACCAATCAGAAGTGAGGATTTTACTTTGCAGTATAATAAGTACGTATATACAGCAGAGCCCAGTATGACTTTTCTACATGTACGTATATACAGCAGAGTCCAGTATGACTTTTCTACATGTACGTATATACAGTAGAGCCCAGTATGACTTTTCTACATGTACGTATATACAGTAGAGCCCAGTATGACTTTTCTACATGTACGTATATACAGCAGAGTCCAGTATGACTTTTCTACATGTACGTATATAAAGCAGAGCCCAGTATGACTTTTCTACATGTACGTATATACAGCAGAGACCGGTATGACTTTTCTACATGTACGCATATACAGCAGAGCCCAGTATGACTTTTCTACATGTACGTATATACAACAGAGCCCAGTATGACTTTTCTACATGTACGCATATACAACAGAGCCTAGTATGACTTTTCTACATGTACGTATATACAGTAGAGCCCATTAGGACTTTTCTACATGTACGTATATACAGCAGAGCCCAGTATGACTTTTCTACATGTACGTATATACAGTAGAGACCAGTATGACTTTTCTACATGTACGTTTATACAGCAGAGCCCAGTATGACTTTTCTACATGATCGCATATACAGTAGAGCCCAGTATGACTTTTCTACATGATCGCATATACAGTAGAGCCCAGTATGACTTTTCTACATGTACGTATATACAGTAGAGACCCCGTAAAGGTGACAACTTAAAGAATATACACGGGTATCAGTATAAGCAGGCTAGTTACTTAACCCTTTACTCCATGAATATTCATGTAAGAAATAATGACATCATGAATATTTATTAGATTAATTGTTATATGGACATAGGAATGTTTTACCTTTGGCAGAAACTTTGAATAATATCTATATTAGTTCATAAACAAACAGAACATACCTTGATCAGACGGTCTTCCTGTGTCAATTGCTACTAGCGGCCTCTGTGGCCAAGAATTAGACTAGTAGCAACGTGTATCATACCATTGAGTCCATGCTTATATAGCTTTTTAGTTGGGTCTGAGTTCGTTCTCAAGCTTTTGATTGGTTAAATTTGAGTTCTCGAGCTTTTCATTGGTCAGATTTGAGCCATAGGCTCAAATCTGACCAATCAAAAACTTGAGAACGATCTCAGATTGAACTAAACGTTTTATAAGCATGGACCCAGGACTTTTGAAATACAGCTAAGGTTGTGTGTATTTGAATATCTTTCATTTAGAATGACTATCAAAATACAGCTTTCTTTTATCAAATTGCTTGACATTTGATTCAGATTCAGACTGGTTGCTTGTTTGTTCAAAATTGACATTTTATCCAGTCTAGATTTATATTTTGTGCGCTTGTACAAACTTGACATTTGATCTGAACCTAGACTGTTTGCCTGTACAATCTGAACCTAGACTGTTTGCCTGTACAATTTGGCATTTGATATAGATCCAGACTGTTTCCACATAGTATCACAACTTATCTAAGTGTGTAGCGTTAAAGCTGTTGAATCTTAACATACAAAAAACTTTGCCGTGTCTAAATTATTTTTACACATTTTTTTCATTTGGTCATTTATTCTACAAGCCCACATTTGTATGCTTTTTCAAACAGAGTAGACCTATAGACAAATGTCTGATCGTTTTGCTTATATGTTTAAATACCTATGTAAAAGTGTTATATTTGTAACACATCTGATTATCTACTGCGTACAATGCCAATACAGTTCAGTCTCTTGCTTACATGGTTAGAACTTAAACATTATAAACAATAACAAACAAACAAACCAAATCTACCTTTAAAACTCAGGAAAAAAATCAGGGCATGTGTTTTATGTCGGCCTTATCAAACGTTTTCCAGTTAAATGTAAAGAATCGTAGGCTTTAGTTTCCCGTATGTGGCTATTATGAAAATGTACAAAACAAATATATCGTTTAACCCTTCACTTCATAAATATAAATGTAACAAACAATGACTGAATTAATATTTATTTGCTGCAATTTTCTAAATTACATGCGAGCCTGATCAGACGGCTCCTACAGGATCTGTTTTGTTTGAAAATGCTCCATAAAATACGCCTTTCTATGCCTATGTAATATTCACTTCTTGGAACCATTGTGATAAATAGAGCATAAAATTTGCTCAATAGGAGCAATGGTTTCAATACTACTCAATGCAACATTTTCCTTTTCTCTAGTAATTGTTCCTTTTCGACTTATTCAAAGAGGTTGGACCTAAATATAGCCTATGAGGGATGAATTAAACGGCGTATTTATGGAGTAAAGTGCAATAAAAACAGGTGGATGCTAATTGCAGGGCAAGAGTTATGCATACATTTCCTATGGAATATATCTGCATAACATCTGTGCTGCATTGAGCTACGGTGTGTCTTTATGACCGAGAAATAAACATATATAATATGACAGTTTTAACGGGTGTGTTTTGTAAACATAACCTGGTTTAGTCGATAAGGAGTAACAGGATCAGCCAGGTTGATTTTCTGGATGTGCACTTTTATACAGTAGAACATGTCCTATTCTGCTATTCATTTATTGAACACATGTTTGAGTCTTAAAAAGCAAGTGGTTAATTAATGCAATGTAATTGAGAAAGCTCCTATAGGAGACCTCTGCATGATTTCGACCTGCATTATGCTACCACCTATCTTATAAGCCCTTAATAAGACCACTGTTTGATGAAAAAGATAAGAGAAAGATAAGCCAAAAGAGAAATGATAGATATAGTAAGAAGAGATCCAAGCAAGACAAACGGTGCAAGATAGATAAAAGGTAGAAGAAGACAAAAGTTTCCCCGGTTACTTTTCACCCATCAGATCATGACAAATTCATCTAGCGTGGCGGTACATAGGTGCGGAACCCAGCTGACACAGCTCAAGTCCCTTTATTTGGACTGCTTTGTAACCGTGACTATAATGTCCCCTTAGAAGGTCAATCTTACTACGAATGTTCAGGGAATTTTTAAAACGTGTAACAACAAAACAGTGCAGACCCTGATAAGAGAGCTCCTTTTGTAGCTCTGTCATCTGGGTCTACATTGTTTGCAAAGGACATTAGACGTTTATTACCGCGCTGAAAGGGTTAGATGGTAATAATTTATATAGTGACCTCATTAACCTTTCATTGTTTTTGAACATACAAAGCCCCAGATAAGGTGCGTAAATTTAAAGATTTTCAAGAATAGATCCTTTATTTCTCCACCAAACCCAATATTTTATCTGTAGCTCTGAACATGCATACATATTTTTGTGATACCTTGTCTAATCAATTGTTTGGTATTGATCCATGTCAATCCTTTACTGTATAGATACACGTTTTGACACTTTACTGTATAGATACACCTTTTGACACTTTACAGTATAGATACGCCTTTTGACACTTTACAGTATAGATACACCTTCTGGCACTTTACTGTATAGATACACCTTTTGACACTTTACTGTATAGATACACATTTTGACACTTTACTATATAGATACGCCTTTTGACACTTTACAGTATAGATGCGTCTTTTGACACCTTTAAAACATACTAGACATATCAGATTTGCTTATGAAACGATGTAGATTTTATTCTGCAGTTTCTGTCTTAGTCACAATCCATTATAAAAATAATCTAAATAGTATTTAAGACTCAATTCTCTTTCATACAGTAAAGGGTTAACAAAGCAGACCAAACATCAGATTTGTTTCGAGTTCATACTAATGTATTTTGAGCTATAGATATTTAACAGAAATATTGGAAGTGTATAAAAGACAAATCTGATTTTTTGTATTTTGTGTTATTATTGCAATTGTTGTTATTGTATTAGCTCTCAAATTGTTAAATTGTTATAGATATTTTTGTATTTTGTGTAGGTCTCAAATTGTTAAATCGTTAGAACTATTTTTGTGTTTTGTGTTATTATTGTAATTGTTTTGTATTGCCCCTCAAATTGTTAAACTGTTAGAGCAGCATGGTAGAAACTATATAATATTATCGATATTAATTTATAAGCAAACAAAGCTCCTAGAGGAACCGTCTGATCTGGGTCTACTGTGTTTGCAAAGGTGTAGAAAACACTTATGGAGTAAAGGGTTAAAGAGACTAGTGTCTATACATTGAGTGGTCGCTTTAGAGGGTCTCAGCTGTATGTCTTACTTGACACTAGTGTCTATTCATTGAGTGGTCCTTTAGAGGGTCTCAGCTGTATGTCTTACTTGACACTAGTGTCTATTCATTGAGTGGTCCTTTAGAGGGTCTCAGCTGTATGTCTTACTTGACACTAGTGTCTATTCATTGAGTGGCCGCTTTAGAGGGTCTCAGCTGTATGTCTTACTTGACACTAGTGTCTATTCATTGAGTGGTCCTTTAGAGGGTCTCAGCTGTATGTCTTACTTGACACTAGTGTCTATTCATTGAGTGGTCCTTTAGAGGGTCTCAGCTGTATGTCTTACTTGACACTAGTGTCTATTCACTGAGTGGTCGCTTTAGATGGTCTCAGCTATATGTCTTACTTGATACCAGTGTCTACTCATTGAGTGGTCGCTTTAGAGGGTCTCGGCTGTATGTCTTACTTGCATTATACTTATTGGCCTCTAGATGTTCTGTTGTGATCATTTCATTTGAGATATAAATAAAAACTCGACGAACCAAACTTTTAGTAAAGTCTGCTTAATACTTTCCATGCCTTTGCAAACAGAAAACTCAGGTCTGAAGTCTCCTATAGAGCAGGGTCTGCTCTGTTTGCCTATAGATCTAATTCCTGCCATGATCAAAATTCCTATGTACAATTTCCTATATCTCATCATCGTGTGATTATATTTTACATGTATATTCATCAGATGAAGGATGAAAGACAAGAATGATATACTAATAATATAATACAGTAGAACCCCTCTTATGCGACCACTTAATAATCAAACATGACTGTCTTCATAAGCAGGGGGTTGCTTAATGCAGGTAATACAGTGGTAGCTAAATGCAATATGAAACTGAAGCTTTCCAGCATGAAGCAGCCACCAATGTTTATGTCTTATGGTTGCTACAAAGAGGTTCTGTTGAATATGTTCAAAATAATGTAATATGTAATAAACAGTACTGAAATAATATCCCTGTTCTTTGTTTTGTTTTTCAAATTCCAATACCTACAATACCGAGTATTCATGGAAAAAATAGTTATAATGAAATCAGGAAACAATTGTAGCCATTTTAGAAAGTAAACAATCAAATTCCTTTGGTAAGCCGTCTGATCTAGGTCTACTCTGCTTGCAAATTCGTGAAAACGCGTTTATATATGAAGGAAAAAACCTTTAACCTGCTGATTTAAATGACGTCCATTTAAAAATTGGCCAGATTACCTCTGGAAAGCAACCTACATTAACTACCGTTAGTATTCTGGCAGACACACTAGTGCAGCGAGCAGTTGGATCAGTGTCGTCACTGTATAATTATAATTTGAAATTATCAAAATGGTGCCTGATTGAATTATTCAGTTTTACAAACTGCTGGAGAGGGGAGATTATGTGTCTGAGGATAAACATCCTGGATCCTGACACACAGCGTTGGATGTAAATCCAAACTGCTTGCAACAGTAATAAGTTCCCCTTTAACCATTTCCTCCATAGGCTATTTTAGGCTGAATAAATGTTTTAGTTGTATAGTATAGAAACCATTGTGATAAATAGAGCATTTGCTCCTATGGAGCAAATGCTCTATTTATCACAATGGTTTCAACCGGTGATTTTTAGAGAGTCGTAGAAAGGCGTATTTATGGAGGAAAGAGTTAAAGGTAAAATGGTTAAAGGTTCAAGGGTCAAATGTTGAAGGTTAAAGGTTGTAATGATACACAGAGCTCTAGATAAGTTGCGTAAAGTCAAACATCTTCAAGAATAGATCTTTTATTTCTCTACCAAACCCTACTGTGACCACTTCGATACGATTCTAAAGAGTGGTCACAATGGCAGAAGCTGTAGAATCATATTCATTTATTTTTTTTATTTATATTATATTATAAGTAAACAGCAGACTCTAATCAGACGGCTCCATCATGAGCCGTCTGGACTGAGTCTACTCTGTTTGCAAAAGGGTAGAAATGCGTATTTGTGGGGACTAGTTTCATGGTGTTGTTCAATAAATATGACATGAAGACAAAGTGAAATTGATTGTAAAATAACATCTAATCACGGATGAGATTGTACTAAACCTTTTCCAACAGTTTGCGAAAGTTTCGTTCCTGTCGAGCATTTTGTCATAGCTAATTCATATTCAATTTTGCATACTTCACATTAATACCTAACACGAAATTAACGTAATAATAATAATAACCTTATTCTAAAAAGAAAGTTGCATTTTCCCATGAACGTTCATTTCAATACCGGTTTGAGTCGGTTCTCCTTTTCCCAGAATTCCGCTGGACAATTTACTGATTAAAATCTTTTATTCATTCTATATTTATAATGTGTGTTTGGGATTATTTTTCATACCATATATAGAGATCCTTGTCTATATGGGACGGGAATAGATGATTGACACGTCTTCTTCTTTCACAATTTACTTCTCTCAATTCTCTCTTTGCGTACTACATTCAAACTCTATTAATCAACGTCTGTTCCCAATCGACGTAACGTCACTTCCGTGTTATATACACGTGACGTAAGGAGCGTTATCTCCAACAATCCTACTACGTTAGAAACGAACCTGGCAACGACCAAGATAGCGGCTATTACGTGACCGGTATATAATATTTAAAAAAAAAATCCGTTGAAATATAAGAAATACAATGGAATATAAATATAAGAAATAAATGACGTGCTCCCGGTGTTCATGAGGTTATGCAACGCATAGCTTTACGAGAAAAGATTCACGTGAAGCCCGATCTTTGCTCGTAAAGCTATGCGTTGCATAACCTCATGAACACCGGGAGCACGTCATTTCTTAAATAACAAGTTCGGCCATGCGTGACAATTTTTACGTCATAATTTTGTCCATGACGTCACAATTTTTCAAAATGATATACTGTTAAAATTTCAGTTTCAAAGTCATTTTTCAAAATTGATGTAAATACTACAGTATCTTCATATAAAATTAACCAAATCCATCTCCATAAGGAATAATATTTTATCACAGAAATTTGATAGTCACATCACTGTTGTCACTCATTCATCGGAAGGTCGAATCACGAAAATACATAACGTTAAGAACAAATGATCAATATCACGTTATTTAATACACTGATATTTCTGTCCTTTCACATGATTATCTTATTACTATTCATGAATCATGTTCCTCCATTGTTTCTTGTCAGCAATAGCTATATAATTTAAGATTTAAAAAATATGAAAGAGCGATTAAAGTTCGGTAAAAGTGCTTGCTGGTTCCCGGTCCTCTGACCCCGATTCAGGTGGATGAATGCACGCACTATCAAAATCACATATTTGTGACGTCATTTACCCACGCTGTCATTATTATAAATACAAGAAAATATTTTAGCTCATTATTAGTTCAACTAAATTGTCATCTGCTTCAAATTACAGAAAAAATGCAGTTAAGAGAGTAAACAAATTGAACCTGATGAGACATTAAGTTATTCAACGTCTCATCTGGATCGAAACTGGATGCAGAAGGTGTTTGACGATCTGAATGAATGAATAAAAGGCTTTCAGAGTAACCAATTAATCTAAATGAGTAAATGAATTAATAAAATACCTTAGTTAATAAGGGTAGCTCGGTTAGCCAAATGGCTAATCTACCCCGATGCCCTCTTAATCGGTACGTTTCATACATTTATGAGCAAAGATAACAATCACGGAAAATAATATTAAACAATATGTGTCCGGTGCAGTAATTACGCTATTAAACAGTTTCAATAATGAAAAATGAAATCAGCATAATTATACAGCATTAGAACAATTCTGCTACAACAAACTGCTACAATAAAAACTATTTACATTGTATACCAGTATTGAGAATTACGGTATGTGCAGATAAAGGATATATGTTGTCAAAATGTATAATTATGGACTAATTGGTTATTTTTTCTGTCGGATCCACTGCAAATAAAATAGTTTGAACTGATTAACAGAAATGGTATTTCTGATAGTAATTGGTAGACCGTTCCAAATAAGTGTACCAGAATAGACGAATGATTTTCTAAAGATCTCAGTATTAGAGATGTACACGCGATATACCGATGTGAAGGTGGACAGCGGATGAACGACAAAAACAGGGGACGGGGGCATCTCAAAATTGTCAACTGCATTTCAGTAGCAAGTAAAGGCAGTCGTATGAGTTTGCTTGGTTAAAACTAACCTTCTTTTAAAGTTCTCTCAGTTGCATGAATGCATTAAGTATAAACATCATTTTCGCAGCTTAAAACCTGTTTAGCTCAACTATTCAAAGAATAAGGAAGGCTGTTGTACTCGTCTTATAGTCGGCGTCACCGTTGCTTTCAGGTCAAAGTTATTTAACTGACTTTATCTTCATCACCTATGGCTCAATCAAGTGTTCAATAAACATTTCAGGATGTATCCCCCTTTCTACTACATATGCATGGTACTATTATTTCTGAAGCGATTTTATCAAACATTAAAATTCGTTTTCTTCATGACCAACCACACGGAATGACAAAAGGCCCACAGCTATATTACAAATAAATCACGAATTATGCCCTTTTGAACGTAGAATGGTTTTAGAATTTGTAAACCGAAACATATAAAAGTACAAGTCGTACGCTCAGTTTTACTATAAATCTTAGAAACAATTGAGCGCGCGGTCTCCTGACAGCTCTTGTTGTTACCTGCATTTGACCGAAATATATCAATGATTAATTATTGCGTAGCATTTCGGGAAATACTTCACATTCTTGTCTATAATTATATATGTTATTCATATCTCTACATTGATATGTATACATGGAGTTTTTTATGGGGGTAATTTGCAGATTTTTGTGTCACCTGCCGAGAGGCAGTGTGTCATTTAGGGATCACTTTTCCGTCGTCTGTCTGTCCCTCTGTTTGTCTGTCCGTCTATCTGTCCGTCACACTTTCTTTCTTTGGCTGTCATTTCATCTGCCGAGAGGCAGTGTGTCACTTAGGGATCACTTTTCCGTCGTAAGTCTGTATGTCTATCTGCATGTCTGTCTATCCGTTTGTCTGTTCGTCATACTTTCTTTTTTGGGCTGTCATTTCTAAACTAATCAGTATAGAGCTTTCAAATTTCACATGTCTCTCCCTCTCATTGAGACCATTGATGTAACGAAGGTCCATCACTCTGCATACAATACTTTTTTTTTAGATATTCCCCTTTTTCTGAGTTCACTCCAGTACATAAACAGTTTTGTGTCAGATGCGAGCAGGTGACATATGTGTTCCTCCGAACACTCTTGTATTAGAAAAAGAACAACTACATCTACTTGTTGAAGAAGTTATTCCGTGAAATTGAAAAAGAAGTCAATAACTCTTTTAACGTTGGGGTTCATTGTTTTCTTATTTTTATATATTAATTCGATTAATTCTTACTCTTGATTTCAATCGTTCAATACGAAATCCGATTCTTAGACTAAATAATCGTCAACTGTTAGTTATCAACAATCAGGTATGTCTTACACGTGATCCGCGGCATTTGCTACTGTATTCACGTGCGCTAAGCTGTAGGCGAACCGTATGTAATACCGGTATCACGATAAACCCGTGGATGCCAGACCAACAGTATATCACCTATAGAAACGTGAACAATAACCAAGGTATTGTCATTATTTTACTCTATTTCGTTCAGTCACCATGTCTTTAGAATATGGAAAGAGTAATAAAAGAAATTGAATAATTAAGATACTGTTTTAATTTAGCAAATGTACGCTATCAGTTTATTCAGTTAGTATATGTACAAACCAACATGTCCATTTACAGTGAAGCCCCCGAAACCCTGGCTTCGACAACTGGAATTCTCTGAAACCGAGCAAATTTCTCGTTCAAAAATATTTATTCTACATGCTTATTTGTCCCTCAGCAAAGTATGTAAAATTCTTATAGGACGTGTGACTGTTTAACCCATACCCTCATATGCTATTTTTAGACCCAACCTCTCTGAAATTTTTTTACCGAAAATGAACATTTACCAGTAATAAAAAATTATAATTGTGTAGCTTTTAAACCATTGTGATAAATAGAGCATTTGCTCTATTTATCATAATAGTTTCAGAATAGTTTCTGAAAGTGACTTTTTCAGAGGCGCCAAACGGCGTCAATATCAGGGAATGGGGGTAATGCCTGCATTAAGTTGGAACTTTTCTTTACCCTTTCCATGTTCTATATCTTCTGAACATTCTTGGGCAAAATAGTTATTATGAAATATGGAAGTTGGAACATTGTAACTATTTTTGAAACTAAAGAAACATATCTATCAAATTCCATTATACAACAGAACAGACTCTGATCAGACGGCTCCTATAGAAGCCGTCTGCTCTGGGTCTACTCTGTTTGCAGATGCGCGAAGACACGTTTATATATGAAGGAAAGGGTTAAGCCGCTGCCAAATCATCTGGTGTTCAATGACTTAAAAAGTTTCATAAACTGAACCTTTTTCACGGTCCGCAACAGTTCGGCTTTCAAAGGTTTCACTGTATATATCATAGAATATTAAGGCCAAGGCATAAAACTTGTTGTTCTACTTTACGACTGTTTTTTTCCCAGGAACAATTCTTGCACGAAAAAAGACGGTGAAATTCACCGAAATAGAAATAATTTCTATGTTGCGGGCATATATGGCCTATCCAACATCCTGGTTTGATGTCATCGCAGATTTAAAGGAAAATGCCGAGCTCCTTCCTGCAACAACGCACCAGTTCTACACTACCGCAACTAACAAACATAATTGAGGGACAGGTTATCAACTAAGTTGAGCTCCCTTAATGCGAAGGATCTGGAGAACGTGCAGAAAGTACAAATAGGGTATAAACCGTGTTTCAAATAGTGCTTTGTGTAGCATTGTAAATACTCATGGACTTTTCGTAAATAACTTCGTATTTTCGAAAATTCTGTGAACACCATTATCAAGCATACTACAAATTATTTTATATAATGATTAGTGTAACATGGTGAAAATGTGTGATTTGACTGGGACTCGAACCTAAGGCATTTGGCTTACCATGCCAACACTCTACCGACTGAGCTCCCAAGCGACACAGTCTAAGTCAATCAACTATTTCAGACCGACCGCATGGCTCAGTCGTAGAGCGTCCGCTAGCGGTACGTAAGGTCGACGTCGTGGGTTCGGTCTCCGGCCGCGACAGACCAAAAGTCGTTACAAGTTGGTAGTAGTAGCTTCTTTGTCATGTGAGCTCTAGGACTGGTCGGCCCGGTGTCAGGATAATGTGACTGGGTGGGTGTCCTTGCCATGTGCCCGCGGCAGGGGCATTCCAGTGAGGCAGCACTATAACTGGTCTCAAGCGGGTGCCGTCTGCAAATAACTGAAAACCCAACTCACTCACTAACTCAACTATTTCACCGCAATCACTACCCGGCTACACACATCCCCTCTACACAAGAATTCGTCTTACTCAAAGAACACTCCACAATCACTGTCCGACTACACACACATCCTCTACACAAGAATTCGTCTTACTAAAATAACACTCAACGAGTTTCTTATCATTACAAATTATCTTCATACAATCTTCATATTAACTTCATATAAGTCACCCTGATTACGTTAGGCGCCTAATGTAACATGGTGAAAAAGTTATGACTCGATTTGGACTCGAACCAAGGTTCTTTGGCTTACCATGCCAACACTCTACCAACACTCTACCGACTGAGTTCCGAGACACAAGGTCTAAGCCTATCAACTATTTCCCCGAAATCTGGCCCAGGCATCTGTTGATGTCAGGGGCAGAAAGCAATCCCTGGCAGAACTAGTACGGGAGAATCAGCTCCTGTATCAGAGATGGATGAAAACACCCTTCAAAAATCCAATGCGAGCTTGGGGTTTCATCGTCACCGTCACCGGATAATGATTAAGTAATTGTTATCAGTTAAATGTATATTGAAAAGTAAAACGATGATCGTACTATACTGTTTACCTTTTCCCTTCAAATACACAAGAGTAACCAAATATTTAACTTATGTTGGCCTTAATTCGATTAATAGCCCTTTGAGAAAACCCCCAACTTTGATCGCTAGTCCACTGTCCAACTTCACATCGGACTCCGCGTGTACATCTCTATTAAGGCCTCGGAGAATAAAGCTGAAACTGAGATGAAGATCGCAGAGTTCGATTATGGACATCTGAGGTAACCTTAAACAAATCGTTTAGGTAATCGGGAGACTGACCGCTGAAAATTTTGTATAATAAACCCGCCTTTTGAAATCTAACCCTCTCAGGAAAGGTTATCCGGTTGAGTTCGTTAAATAAAACATTAGAAGAATTATTGTGATCCTTGTCAAGAATAATTCTTGCAGCTCTTTTCTGAAATCGAATAAGTCTATCTTCTAGAGAAACAAATTACAATTACCCCATATAATACAACAGTAGTCAAGATGGGGAAGGATGTAAGCATTAAAAAATAATTTTCGTATAGCGATAGTGAGAAATGTCTGTATGCGCGATAACAAAAATAATAAAGAATTACATTTCTTTAAGGTAATGTCAATATGTCTTTCCCAAGTTAGAGTGCTATCAATTGTAACCCCCAACAATTTTTCTTCTGTGCTACATGTGATAAAATCATGATCAAATTTCAATGTAGGTTCAAGTAATCGAATACCATATGACTTTGGCTTGGATGTAATGTACATTGCTTTAGTCTTTTCTACATTGATAGTCATGCTATTTTGACAATACCACATTCAAACATTTGATAAATCATTAGTTAGAGAATTTAAGACTAGGTCAAGTGATAGGTCATGGGCGGAAATTGTCGTGTCATCTGCAAATATGTCAGTTAAAGAATGTTTAATTGTAAAGGGCATGTCATTTATGAAAATTAAGAATAACAAAGGTCCTAAGACAGACCCTTGAGGTACCCCTGATAATACCAGACTTGACTCAGAACATACACCAGACACTTGTGTTTGCTGAAACCTGTTATGTAAATATGATATAAACCAAGAATGTGCTGAATAATCAAGTTTATATAGTTTTAACTTATTTATTAGTAGTCTGTGATCAACAAGATCAAAGGCTTTAGAAAGATCTAGAAATAGTATTATACCGTACCTACAATTTCATTATTATCAATTGCTGAATCTGGTTGATCATCATAAGAACACACTAAGTTGTTTTGACTGATTTTATAACATATTTTTATAACATAATTTTAGTCGAAATTGACTTCAACTATGGATGTTTCACTGAATTACTGTGATATATTTACTCTTGTATTTCACAATTAACATATTCTGACATATCACGTTGATACATATAAAATTTTCACCACGTGAAAAAGTTTATTACATTTTGCAACTTTATTACAAAACGGGTTGTGCAGAAAATTTATTACAATTTCTGCATATAGGTGTCCCCTAAAAGCCTTACCTCATAAGGCCTTTCCTCATACAACATAAAATGACAGACTGGTTAAGGCGGAGAAATAGGCCTACTGGGTGGTATTAACCATTTCCCTCATATGAACGTGTTTTCACGCATCTGCAAATAGAGTAGACCCAGACCAGACGGCTCCTATAGGAGTCGTCTGATCAGGATCTCGTCTATTTGATGATGAAATTTGATAGATCGGTTTCTTTAGTTCTCAAAATAGCTATAATGTTCCACTCTCGATACTTTATTATGACTAGTTTGTCTATGAATAGTCAGTAGGTATTAAATTTTGGTCTAAATATAGAACAGGGAACGAATTAATTAAACAAATATGTTCACGGCGTCTGTGGTATCTCTAGTGATTTGGGTAGAAGAGAATGTTTACTGTTCATTAAGACAAAAAAATTTAAAAAAATATATTGTTCGTGATTGTTTTGTTGGTCGGCACCTTAAAGTCAATTTCTGTTAACCCTTTCCCTCATATTTATTAAAAACGTGTTTTCACGCATTTGCAAACAGAGTAGACCCGGATCAGCCGGCTCCTAGAGGAATATATATATAAATCGTTATAAAAAATGATTTTCAGATTGTCTGACTCAAATGTTGAACATAAAGTCTTCACGGTTGCACCATTCGTCTTATTCCGTTCTGAATTGAAAATAACTGAGGTGTTCCGAGTGCAAGTTTCACGTGAGCCTTAATTGTGCTGTCATTACCGGAAGACATATTTGTTGCCTATTGGTAAATGAAATGAGATTTGCTGTGAAATAGTTGTTTGTTCATGATTTGGATATGGAATTTCCTGTCTCATCTGTAAGAGAAAGAAAGGGTGAGCTATAGTTTTATTTTTCGCGTGTTTCTTTGTTGAATATCAGCTGTCAGTCCCACCCACAGGGCCACACACTGCGGGAGAAACATTGCCTGTAAAACCTCTTTCATACTATCTGCTGCCCAGTAACTATGTAATATATCACATGAACATCCAAAACACTTCAAAGAAACTTGAAAATACAGGCCTTATTGTGGACATTTTGGGAAATATACATTTAAAAATTGAAATGTTTTCGCGCTAAAAGTTTGGAAACCATTTTTGCCCCGTTCTTACTTATTTTTTCATTTTAGCTCTCGTCAGTATGTTTATATGAGTGTTTATAATATATGCACTATCAAAATTGACCTGTTACCAAAATTGTTAAAACTGTAACTGTTCACAGTTGATTGAGAGATCTATCTGAAATCAAAGTACTGGAAGTATTAATAGGAGGCAAACAAGGTTTTTAAAAGTCATACGGACCGTACAGACCAGAATAAGTCGTCCGGACTAACGTGGACCAGAAAAATGAGTGTTAGAGGGGGTTTTATGTGTTAAAATTATGGTATAATTATTTTAAACCTATTTACTGTCATTTCCAGCAAAAAAATGGGTTAAATGTATACCTTGATTTAGGTTATTATGATGATTTCACTGCACCCACTTCTATCCATCGTCCGGACTCCCATGGACCAGACAAATGGGTGTAAGTGTAAGTTATTAATATTATATGTTAAAAGTATGGTTTAATAATTTACAGGCAAAAATTGGGTTTAATACCTTGATTTTGTTTATTATAATGCTTTTCATCCAAACAGAGACATAACATGTACAGGGTGACGGTCGTTTTGTCAAACTGCCAGTTCGTCAAAAAGGTTTTACAGTACAAAAGGGGTTGTCGTTTCGTCAAAAAGGATTATATAGAGGATTGATTTATATCGCCTTTTTGACGAACTGGCAGTTTGACAAAATGATTCATATGATTATCTATTAACCTTCTGTACGCTACATGCCTGTTCGTGATTACTGTTTCAAATAGTTTGGATCTATCCAATCCCAATAGTAAATCAGACCTCCTTCGGGAGAGGATCTATATAAGCAAACTTTGCTTCCGATCCAATCCCATTTCTCAAAAACACTATGTTCAGCATTAAGTTCTTGTATGTATACATGTATTTGGAAATAAAATATGTTTAAACTAAACTATTAGTAAACAGTATTAGTCATCTGATCTGGGTCTACTCTGTATGCAAATGCGTGAAAAAAATCAGGTCTATTAAATTCCGTTAGCAACCAGAGCAGGCTCTGATCAGACGAAAAGGGCACATTAAAGTGACCACGCATCAGTTTCACAAGCGGTGCTGATTGATTAGAAAGGGGGATTAACGTTAATTACACAATAATTAAAGTGTGATAAAAGTTCGTGCCGCCGAACCCGTGTCGGTAGTTAGTTTGTAGGTGTGAAAAAGCAATTACTGTCAGTAGACTAACACGTGTAATTTTACACACTTATATAGAGTAATAATGTTTGTTGCTGGACTTTTAAACATTTTAATCAACAAACCGGTATCAAGATTCGTCTTCATAATTTGTATATTACAACTTTTAAGTGCTGTCCTATCATTTCCCACTCAATAGTTCCCCCTACGCGAAAAATCTGTTTGGTGTTCGAGAATCACTCATAGCCCTATATATTTGGGGATCAGTTAATTTTTCCGGTTTCTTAATTCACCAAAATAACATATATACGTATATTTAACAAATTTATTGAAATACTATTCATATATATCAGGTACTATATCCTTTTTGACGAGAATTGTTTCGTCAAAACTACAGATTGCCTTTTTGACGAACTGGCATTTTGAGGTAATTCCATGTACACATACATGTATGCATATGTGTCTGATCCGAAGTCCACGCTACAGGTGAATCGTGAGAATTAAAGTATTTATCGTGTAAGCTACTAACATTTTTTTTTAATATTTAGATTTAGACCGAGACATGTACATACATATATATATGTCTCTGATTTCACCCCTTTCGTTTGTCTTGAAGGTCTGTTTGTGTAGCCTTCAGAGAAGGGCTGTTTAAAAGAACGAGCTGTGAGCATCTGCAATGCTCTCGCAAAGTCTTTCTCCTTTGGTAGAAATGGAGTCAGTTGACGTCAATTCATCAGGATGAATACAGACCAGGTCTGAGTGGATTGAAATTTAGCAGCTTAATGCAGGACAAAAGAAATCAGCATACTGCATTACATTTGCCCTACATAAAGCAATAACTTTAGGATTCAGCCCTTTTTTTAAGGTTTTGGGGAAGTGTGGCGGGGCCTTTAGACTGGGGAATTTTGCAACATAACTGGGCCTTTTGGGGAAAATATTTGCAACATAACTGGGCCTTTTTGGGAAAAATTACACTGTAACAGTCTTCATAGGCGACAAAAACCAGGGTTTATTTTAACTCATTCCTCACTGGAATTTCAAAATTGACACTTCCAGGTAAATGTTATCAATTAAGTCTAGTATAAAGTCCATTTTTGGCTATTATTTAAGGGTTGGTTTTCCAATATATTTCAAAATTACAAACAGTGCAGACCCTGATCAGATGGCTCTTTCCATATGACAAGACTTGGAGACAAGTGTACACTTATATCTTCTATACAATGGAAAAAGGATGGGAGGGGGAGATATCTGTTTTTGTGACAAAAACAAACCTCTACTAGTTACAAATTGTTTTCATAAAACTCGTTTACTATAATGAATAAAACACTTGCTAACATCCGCGCACGATCCCGATGTTTCCTCAGAATTTACGATTTCACTGTCCTTAGACATTTGTGCCCGAGAGCTAGACTGATTCATGACAGCTTGTTTAAACATAAATTCAGTCTTAAAAGATCCCTTTCCGTCATTCTTTTTTAATTTTTTCACATAACAACAACTATTATGAGACATTTTCGATGTTTACAGAAAGCATGTTTCATGTCCCGATGACGCTTGACTTTTCTAGTATCAAATCAATAAGCGTCTAGCGATGATGACTCACATTCGGAACTACTCGCCAATTTCCCTACTATCGGAATATCTCACATATACAGAAGTTACGTATACGAATCTCGGTGCATGTTTAACAGTTGTTTGGACAGAAATAATTCGGAACATCGGAATTCAAAAATACGACATGAGGTGGGGAATTTTTACCAGATTTTGGGGAAAAAAGTATATGATTTGGCTTGGGGAATGGGGCCGAATATCGGCCCCAAAATTGGCATAAAAAAAGGGCTGGGATTATTCTGCGCCTTTCACCGAGTAGACTTACGTCTGATGTTTCAAGAACATGCGTTTAAATAAACTAACAATTGTTGCAAACATTTGATGTTATTTGTACTAATTTTTAAATGCAGAAGTGACTGAACTTTGTTATGAAGAATGTTATTATATTAGATAATGTTAGTTACAGTAATGATAGCTGTTATCACGATGACATCGGATATCGTAAGCGGTGTAGATCCAGATCAAACTGTCCAATAAGATAGGTCAGGTTTGTGTGCATACTGACTACTCATTAATAGATATGTGAAACGGTTTGACACAGTGTCTAATCTGGATCCAAACTGTGTTGATAATATCTAAAAAAAAATGATTTGCCTCTTAGTAAAAACAAATTGCCTAATTGTATAACTGCATTTATATAGCCCGAATCCAGATCAGACAACCCCTATTATTTGTTAGCAAATAAATATATTTTTTAAATACCGAACTCTCAGTACTTTGGATTATATTCTACATTTGCCTAATAAGAAAGTTAAATTGTGTGATTAAATGTTCGGGACTTGTGACACTCTCAAAGTTGCTGCCCTATAATCCCCTCATAACCTTTGCTCATCAGTTTACTTGGAAATCTAAACCCTGTATATCATTTTAGTAATTTACACTATATGTTAATTCTCACGATTTACCAATAGTGCGGACTTCGGCTGTATGTTTAGCATTGTAATAACCCAAATCAATGTATTTACCCCCATCTTTTCGTTGTAAATGATAGGAAATACGTATTAAACTATTATAAATACCATACTTTTAATCCTTTCCCTCATATATAAATGTATTTTCCCGCATTTCCAAACAGAGTAGACCCAGATCAGATGGCTCCTAGAGGAGCCATCAGATCCGGGTCTGCTATGTTTGCTAATAGAATTTTATAGATCTGTTTCTTTGCTTTCTAAAATGTCTATGTGCAACGTTCCACCTAATACATGATTTTTATAACTATTTTGTCAATGAATTTTCAGTAGGTATTGAAAGTTGGCCTAAATACAGAACAGGGAAAGGGTTAACACATAAAAGCTCCCTCTTACACCCATTTTTTCTGGTCCATGCGAGTCTGGACGATTTCTTCGTGGTCCGTGCGGACTTTGGCTAGTATAAAACATTGTATCATAAACCAAAATCTAGGTATTTACCCCATTGTTTTTGTTGTAAATGATAGAAAATTGGTTTTAAACTATTATACCATAGTTTCAATATATAAAAACCCCTCTGACAACTTTTACACCCACCGTTTGGATATACACAGTGCATTGGAGTGTTTTTCTGCATCCAACGAGAGTTACTATCAATGCTGCGGGATAAGGAATGAATAGGTTGTGGTATGGTTATAAGATCATTTATTGGATAATATAACAGTTGCAAATGTTAATGACGATGTTTCCCTGCATGCATATAATTTATAATGGAATTCTGAATACAGATGAAAGACTGGGTTGGACGAGGTTTTCTTTCTATATCAAGGGTTTGGTACATATCTATTTCAACTCTTTTCATGTCAAATCATTTTTTGTCTGCTATATGAAATTTTGTCATCTGCTATTGCATCAAGTCTACTATTGGATCTACTAATTTTTTCTGTGAATTCTTTGTGAAAATGTAATCTGAATATCAAACAGCTTTGATTCTGATGAGATGCAGAGTACTCTTTGTCTTGTCAAAATCCTGAAGAACACTGTTAGATTTAACAAATAACCAGCATGCCAGAAGGTTGATTTGCACCTATAGTGTAGACCCAGACCAGCAATTGGTCTTTGTGTCAGCTTTGTGTGATGACAAAGTGACCTTTTTCGCATATCACTGGTCATATGATGGTATATTAAAACATAACTTAGATCGGTGTTATGAAATGTGCCAAAAAGTTGATTTTGACATGTGCACTAAGTGTAAGCCCAGACCAGTGACTGGTGTCTGTGTGCACCTTGTGTGATGGCTATCTTTTTATCCCCCACCGCAAAGCGGAGGGGGGGTATAGGAATGGCCTTCGTCTGTCTGTCTGTCTGTCCGTCTGTCTGTCCGTCTGTCTGTCCGTCTGTCTGTCCGTAACAATTTCGTGTCCGCTCCATATCTCCTATACCCCTTGAAGGATTTTCAAGAAACTTGCCTCAAATGTTAACCAAGTTCAGACGATGTGCAGAACATATGTGGCAGATATGTCGGCTCAAGGTCAAGGTCACATTTGAAGGTCAAGGGTTTTAACCTTCAATTTCCATTGCATTTTTGTGTCCGCTCGATATCTTCTAAACCCTTTGAAGGACTTTCATAAAACTTGAGTCAAATGTTAACCAAATTAAGACGATGTGCAGAACACATGTGGCAGTCATGTCGGCTCAAGTTCAAGGTCACATTTGAAGGTCAAGTGTTTAAACCTTCAGTTGCCATTACAGTTTCGTGTCCGCTCCATATCTTCTAAACCCTTTGAAGGAATCTCAGGGCTCAAGCTGGGTTCAAATTTTAGGGAGAAGTGACTTCTCCTTTGGCCTCAGATTAGGGAGAAGTGAGGAGGCTCAAGGAGAAGTGAACCGTTTCGCTTATCGGATACTAATACATAATATACCTTTTCTCTTTTATAATGTTTAAGTACATACTAAAACAATGTTAGTGTCACTAGATCAAAGTGTATGAATGCAATATTGACTTCTTAATAGTGTCTAAAATCCACAAAACTAATCATTCAAAAATATTGAAAGTTCAATATGCAGCAAATATCAAGACTCTATCTCTATTGGTTCAAAAGTTATGGCCAATGTTAAAGTCAGTGATTTGACCCATATATTTGACCTCTGACCTTGAAGGATGACCTTGACATGTCACCCCTCATAATGTGCGGCTTTATGAGATACATATGCATGCCAAATATCAAGTCTCTATCTGTACTGGCTCAAAAGTTATGACCAATGTTTAAAGTTGCTGACAAACGGACAAACAGACAGACAAACAGACTGGGAAAAAACAATATGCCCCCCAGATTTTGATCTGGGGGCATAAATAATCAGTTATGCAATGCTGATATTGATGTATTATTTCTTCCTCTGAAATAAGTTATTTATATTCTCTTAAAATAATTTGTGGTTATTTTTAATCCCCTCTGTAATACTACTGTCTACATTGGCAATAGCCAATTAAATGTTCACTCCCAGTGTGACCCTTTGTGTCAGCAGAAATCAGCAACCGTTGCAGATCAACACAAATTTAGATGCTTAACCTTTAGCCTGCTATGGGTGGATGAGTGAATACCTATGCAAACAGTTTGGATCCAGATGAGGATCTAAATGTTTGACAGTCTGATTGCATTTTGGTTGACAAATTGATTATAGTTTGAATTTTGAAAATTCAGTAAACATAATTTGCTCAGCAGGCTAAAGGTTAAACACCTGGAGCTCGACTATTGATTTTTTGCCAGTGACAAAAATACACGGTGCCAGCCTCTTGCTGAAGTTTACAGTCGAGCTGTGTTTATGCATTCAATTTTCAACACATTACACGAAAGCACATTAGATTAACATTGAAAATGTTATAACTGAAAGAAGTTTAAACATATTCCACATTATGTGTATGCAGATTCATGTAATCATAACGTGATAATTGTGCAGCTAAGATTTGACCTTTGACATAAATTAATGCAAATTACGATTTGGAACGCCCTCTATCACAAAAACAATTGGTTTAGACGCTTGACCTGCAGGCTGCAACATAATCTTGTGTTAACTTCAAATGATTTGGGATTTAAAATGATTTTATAAGGTAAGTAAACTTTGCAAGAATTCCCACTGGCCTGTAGAAATAAATGATTCTAATTAAATTAAAGTCATCATCGTTAAAACATTTACAATTGATTACTGTAGATAATGGTTGAGTGATCCATTTCGAGTTTGTCTGCTGTTTTGCACATGTTTTAATAACACATTCATAACGTGTTGGTTTTCGCTCTGTCACATGTCAGTGGACACGGCGTAAGTCAGCAATTTCACAAATCAATAGGTGGTCTCAAATACCTTCGTTTTGATTGGAGGAATGGTCTGAACCTTTGTCTATCTAACACTCATTAACACCCATGGGCGGAGCTTATTTTTTGGGGTCAGTGGTTGACAAATGATGGCTTTTTCACGTACGAGAGCGGTGTTTACAGTCTTAAAGTTAGGGCGACTTGGATTTCGCCATACCCTTATGATCAGGGCGAAAACTGGTCTGTTTGAGCGCAGTTTTCGCCCAAATCGCCCTGTTGCTCGAGCCCTGAATCTCATAAAACTTGAATGAAATATTAAATGAATTGAGACGATGTGCAGAACCCATGCGGCAGTCATGTTGGCTCAAGGTCAAGGTCACGTTTGAAGGTCAAGTGTTTTAACCTTTAATTTCCGTTACATTTTCGTGTCCGCTCCATATCTTCTAAAGCCTTTGAAGGATTTTCATAAAAGTTTAGTTAAATATTAGCTAAATTGAGACGATGTGCAGAACACATGTGCCAGTCATGTCGGCTCAAGGTCAAGGTCACATTTGAAGATCAAGTGTTCTTACCTTCAATTTCCATTATAGTTTCGTTATCTCCTATACCCCTTGAAGGATTTTCAAGAAACTTGCCTCAAATGTTAACCTCGTTGAGACAATGTGCAGAACGTATGTGGCAGTCATGTCGGCTCAAGGTCAAGGTCACATTTGAAGTCCAAGTGATTTAATCTTCAATTTCCATTACATTTCATGTCAGCTCCATATCTTCTAAACCATTTGAAGGATTTTCATAAAGCTTGAGTCAAATATTGACCAAATTAAGACAATATGCAGAACATATGTGGCAGTCATGTCGGCTCAAGTTCAAGGTCACATTTGAAGGTCAAGTGTTTAAACCTTCAGTTGCCATTACAGTTTCGTGTCCGCTCCATATCTTCTAAACCCTTTGAAGGATTTTCATAAAACTTGAGTCAAATGTTAAATGAATTGAGACGATGTGCAGAACTCATGCGGCAGTCATGTTGGCTCAAGGTCAAGGTCACGTTTGAACGTCAAGTGTTCTAACCTTTAATTTCCGTTACATTTTCGTGTCCGCTCCATATCTTCTAAAGCCTTTGAAGGATTTTCATAAAAGTTTAGTTAAATGTTAGCTAAATTGAGCCGATGTGCAGAACACATGTGGCAGTCATGTCGGCTCAAGGCCAAGGTCACATTTGAAGATCAAGTGTTCTGACCTTCAATTTCCATTATAGTTTCGTTATCTCCTATACCCCTTGAAGGATTTTCAAGAAACTTGCCTCAAAGGTTAACCACGTTGCGACAATGTGCAGACATATGTGGCAGTCATGTCGGCTCAAGGTCAAGGTCACATTTGAAGGCCAAGTGATTTAATCTTCAATTTCCATTACATTTCGTGTCCGCTCCATATCTTCTAAACCATTTGAAGGATTTTCATAAAACTTGAGTCAAATATTAACCGAATTGAGATGATGTGCAGAACACATGTGGCAGTCATGTCGGCTCAAGGTCAAGGTCACATTTGAAAGTCGTGTTCTTACCTTCAGTTTCCATTATATTTGTTTCCGCGTCCTATTTTCTTAATAACTGGAAGGTTAAATGTCAACCACGTTAAAACCCAGGTCAATGTCTTAATTTAGGTGGCGGCGGTGGGGGATATAGCTGTCCTTTGGACTGCCTTGTTTTTTATTATAAAGGTATAGTAACTGCCTAGCATGATGCCAAAGTCAATTTGGACATATGCAATTAGTGTAGACCCATCTGACAGTGACAGGGATTGGTGTATGCCTTGTGTGATGATCAAAATACCTTTTGTGTGCATCATTGGCAATACTATGGTATTTTATAAATGTATGGGCCAGCATGTCAAAAGAATGATTAGGACATATGCATTATGTGTAGGCCCAGACCAGAGACTGGTCTTGGTGTACGCCTTGTGTGATGACAAAATGTACCTGTTATACACATCATTAGTCTTACCATGATATATTACAAACATGTACTTAATCACTCTAACTAAAAACACTATTGGTTTTGGGAAATGACCAGAAAAACAAAAGCCTGGTGTAGATATACATACTCACTAAGCGTAGACCCAAACCAGCAACTGGTCTTGGTGTGCGCATCGTGTAATGATAAAATGGAACCCCCATCCAAGCACTTGTTGTGAAGGATGGGGGGCATTATTGGAGTTAGGCCGGAGGCCGAGGATATACAAGCATATCACTCTAGTGATCCATGCAGTCGCTACCTTTAACAAAAGGTTTTACCCACGTGACCTAGCCTATATAAGACGTACGAGACCCGTGCACTCTCATATTTTAAAGTAGTAGAAGTAGTTTATGTTGGCTAAAAGTTTTCAGAGATCTTCACAAACAAGGATCTCGCCTCAATAAACCCATAATAAACGTGAAGAAACACAGGGTGGGTAACAAAACCCTAAAACCAAGGGTAGGGTAGTTGTATATCCTCGGCCTCCGGCCTAACTCCAATAATGCCCCCCATCCTTCACAACAAGTGCTTGGATGGGGGTTCCATTATTTTCATTAGGCCTTCGCCTCAGATATACAAGCATCTTTAAAGTGAGACAACATAAACTCAAAAGATCTCTTCAGAACATGTTTAATAGTATAACAAAGTCTTCTCTGACCAACTACATTGTTCAAATAACATTCATATATAAACATACGACTATATCATAAACAATCAGTATATTGTATTCAAACAACACAACACAACACAGGTATCACTGAATGTCCTCATGTAGCCAGATCTGCTACAATCACAGAAATTATTTCTGTCCTAGAACGGATTTGCAAAAAGCAGAATTAGCACACTCGTTCACTGAGTCAATATCTCTTAGATAAAACTTTTTAAAATTCTTTGCTGATTTCCAATCCGCAGCTTTTAAAATGTCAGAAAGTTTACATCCAGCTCTGGCAGCTGCAGAAGAAGAAGCACCTCTAAACGAATGAGCTTTGTAAATATCTGTATTAATTCCTGCCATTGATAAAACGGACTTTAACCATCTAGCAATTGTACTAGTAGAAATTGCTTTAAAGTTCATAAATGAAACAAACAACTGACTATCTTTCCTTAAATGTCTTGTTCGATCCATGTAAACTTTCAGAGTTCTAACAGGACAAAGTTGTTCTTTTTCAAACTTTTTCAATTGCAACACAAACTCACAACCTGGTTTACTAGTCTTCAATTTATCACCACAAAAGAACGAAACAATATCATTCTGAAAGGAACATCTTTCTACATTTAAAGCTTTCAAAGTTTGAGCACGAGCCGCAGAGGCTAAAGCTATTAAAGCTACCAATTTAAATGTTAAAAGCTTTAAAGGCAATTCCTCTGGATGAATCCAAGTTTTCAATAAATTTAAAACCTTTGACACATCCCAAGTTGCAGTATACTTTGGCTTTGAGGGAATTGTAGAATGAAGACCTTTCATAAATCTACATATCAAAGTATAAACCCTATTAAATTTATTATCTATAAGTTTCAAGGTCTCCAAAATCACTACTTTGTGAGTATTAATAACACTGTATGATTTGTTCATATTCTTCAAATAAGATAGATATGACACTATAATTTCTTCAGTTGGTTTAATGGGATCACAACCCCTGAGACAACACCACAATGTCCATTTCCTCCAGGCTGTAGAATACTGTTTCCTTGTCCCTTCTCGCCAGCTTGCGATGATTGACGAAATAGCTTCTTGCGGAAGTCCTCTGTTTTCGAGCAAACTCCTGAGACTATGGCTCCAATCAGTTGTAATCTCTTTCCCATCGGATGTAGAGTTCCGTTGTGGGGCAAAGTGAGTAGATCTCTGTGTCGTGGAAGTCTGATAGGAATAGAAATCAAACTTTCTAACAGTAAAGGAAACCATATTTGATTCGGCCAAAAAGGACATACAATCAGAACTTTATCTACCTGATCTTCCTTTATCTTATTAAGTACCTTTCCTAACAATCGAAATGGTGGAAAAACATATGGCTCATACCGAGACCAGTCTAAGCTGAAAGAATTGACGCCAACAGCATAAGGATCTTGTACCCATGAAACATAAGACTTTGTCTGCGCATTTAATCTTGATGCAAATAGATCTAAATCCGGCATAAACAAATTGCTGGTGAGACGCAAAAATATTTCTTTTTTCAACATCCACTCTGTTGAATCAGAAAAATGTCTTGAACAAAAGTCTGCCTGTAGATTGTCTTTGCCAGGTAAATGGAAAGCAGTTATGAAAATTTTTCTAACAAAACACCATTCCCATACAACCTTTGCTAAACTGTCCATTGTCTCACTATGCATTCCCCCATAATTGTTGATATAAGCAATAGCGCAGGTGGAATCTGATTGTATACCAACATGACAATCAAAGCTATCAGACACCCAAGATTTCAAAGCAAAAAATATAGCTAATAGTTCTAGATAGTTTATGTGATTTTCTGATTCTTGTAACGACCATCTACCACCTGTTTTTTCATTTTTCTGTACACAAAAAGAACCAAAGCCTTCCTCAGACGCATCTGTCTGGATCCATAAAGTAATAGGCTTTGGCCTTATTCTCTTGCCATTCTTGTCCTTAACGTTTTTCAGCCACCATTCTATTTCTAATTTTTGAGATTTTTCTAGTTCTAAACAAGAGTCAAAATCAGGAGTAACCTCTAAAGCCCTGACCTTAAATCTTTCTAAAGTTCTATAGTGCAAAAACGCTTCAGCAACAGCATGGAAAGTACTGATAATTACACCAACAAAAGAAGCTAAATCTCTGATCTTTACAGATTTCTTGTCCAGTAAGTATTTTGCAAATTTCAAAATCTTCTCTACTTTCTTCTCTGGTAGAAAAATCATAAAAAGGACTGAGTCAATGACAAAACCAGCATAGACAATTCTTTGCGTAGGAACCATAGCAGATTTTTCCTTATTTACTACAAAACCTAGTGTTTCAATTTGGTCAAACATCACCCTACAGTTGTTTGCACAAGCCCGTCTCAGAGAATTCATATTAATAGAATCATCAATATAATATGAACACCTTATACCCATTTGACGAAAAAAGGCATAAACAGGCTTCAAAACCTTTGTAAAACAAAACGGTGCGGAAGATATCCCAAAAGGAAGGGCAACAAAAGAATACAGCTGGTTTTCCCACTCGAATTTCAAAAATTTATGAAAATCTTTGTGAATTGGAATAGACCAATAGGCCGATTTTAGATCTAGAGACGTGAACCAATCATTCTGTTGTATTAAATCTAAGACAAATGGAAAAGTCTCCTGTTTAAACTTTTGATAATGAATAAATTCATTCAGATATTTCAGATTGATCACCGGCCTGAATTTCCCATTAGGCTTTGCAACAAGAAATAAATTTGAGATAAACTCATGAGGTTCATGTTTAGATTGTATTATTGCCCCTTCATTTAGCATACTTGACACCTCATTATCAACCAATTTCTTTTCAGATTCATTGAATTTGATTGGATTAGGAATTTTAAATTGTTGTGGTTTCGTTTCAAAAGGAATCTTGTATCCCTGAACAGTTTCTAGTACCCATTTGTCATCTGTCAATACTTTCCATGCATCAAAGCATTTTTTCAATTTTTCAGAATTGCTTACCTGTTTCAGTTTGGGGCTGCACTAACGGTGCTTGTAGGCATGGTCTTTCTCTTGACATCTTGGTGCCTATAACCGAATTGACCATAACCGCCCATTCTGGCCTGATTGTTGTTTGCTCCACGTCCATAGGAGTTGTACGGAGCCTGTCTTGCCCTTCCTCTATACTGTCTGCCCCGAATAGGACCAAGAGTTGAGGGTCTATTGAATTTGCCAATTCTGACACTAGTTTCACACCTTTTCAATTCTTTATTTACGTCATCCCCGAAAAGGTATGAGGTAATAGGAGTGTTAATATTGCAGATTCCTGCATACTTTTGTTATACGCCCGTCTTCAGACGGGACGTATTATGTCGTGGCGTTGTCCGTCCGTCCGTCCGTCCGTCTGTCTGTCTGTCCGTCCGTCCGTCCGTCCGTGAACTTTTGTTTGTCCGCTCTCTAACTCGAACAAATTGAATCGGATCCTTTTCAAACTTGGTCAGCATGTATATGGCCAAAATGACTCGGCTAAGTTCGATAATCAGCAACATCGCCCTGCACACTTCTGAATTATCTCCCCTTTTTTAATAAATTTTTAACAAAATTCTCTTGTCCGCTCTCTAACTCGAACAAATTGAATCGGATCCTTTTCAAACTTGGTCAGCATGTATATGGCCAAAATGACTCGGCTAAGTTCGATAATCAGCATCATCGCCCTGCACACTTCTGAATTATCTCCCCTTTTTTATTAACTTTTTAACAAATTTTAAACAAAATTCGTTTTTTGTCCGCTCTCTAACTCAAACAAATAAAATCCAATCCTCATCAAACTTAGTCAGCATGTATATAGTCAAAATGACTTGGTCAAGTTCGATAATCACCAACATTGCCCCACCCACTACTAAATTATCTCCCCTTAGACTTGATCTTCACCAACTTTGTTCATGCATCTGCTGGAGTCTGTGAAACCTACTATTCAGACCATAGATTGTGTTGGATATCTTGGTAAAAGGTAATACAGTGAAAACTGTCACAGTTGTACTCTTAATGTACATGTAGTGTTGCAAGATCACACTTAATAGATTTACTACAAGTGTTAGCTTCTATATTTCAATGTTGTAAAATATCAGCTCTACAGGAAATTATATGACATTGGGGTTTGTTACAGTAAACCCTGTCCATAGTGACCACCAAATATAATATTTGCATTAGTGAATGCAAGTGACTTAAAGCAAGTAGCTTAAAGCAGGTTGAAAGTAAAGCAGAATGCCCCTTACAGTGCATTCTGCTTTACTTTCAACCTGCTTTAAACAGTCGCCTGTCTTCATAACTAGACACAGAATGCATATATATATATACACCTGGAAACGTTCAGTGTATTTTCTATTTTCTTTTAAAAATCTATGTATGAAAAGGGGGGTTACTGCAGGAAAAGTCATTGGACTTGTCACAAAATCAATAGCTGTCTTCCCTGTATGGTGATGAAGCTAAGTATTTAATTTGGTTACAACAGGTCTATATTATATATATAGCTCTACTAGGCAGTTGCCAATGATAGTTTCACATTGTAACAGATTCAATTTCCTATTAAATTGGCTTATCACTGACTTTGCCGACGGGCGTATTTTGCTGCACAGCGGTGCTCTTGTTTTAGAAAGGGTCTAAGCAAATACCTACGTCTAACACTCAAATTGAACTGAACTTGACCTAATAAAGTCAAGGAATCAGCAATCAGGGGTTTCATAGCTGGAAACTGATTAATTACAGGTTTCATCAAATTGGCAAGAGACAAAATTGGGATCATTCCAGCCGTAACCAGATTCTGAGTCTCTCTGATTAATCTATCAGTGGTCTGGACCCTACGGTGTCTAGCCAAACCTCCCCAAATTTCCTCATTAACTTTAGGGGCTAACATAAACTCACAATTTGAGGGAACCTTATACTTCTCTACCGTTTCATTGACAGAGCACATTTTGGTGCATGAATCATTTATCAAAGTGGCCAAAGATGAAGAAATAGCCTCCCCTCTATCAGGGGCTTTCAGTTTGGCCTGCGGCCATAAATCATCGGAGTTTGACTCAGAAGGGGGCTCAGTATTATTGCCAAACAATGAATTCTCAAAAGTATTCGCGAATGAACCAGAAAGGTCATTACCGCGTATAAAATCAAACCCAATATTCGCCTCGTCATCTAAAGACAAAACATCGTTTTCCCTGTCGGAGAATTCCTCGCCCTCTTTGTCATGAGACAAGGGGTCAGGAGCATGTAAACCAAGCAGCGCTCTCAATTTTGCCACATTTTCTGGCGTTAAATTGTCAATATTGACTAAATTCTGAGAAGAATTACCTGACTTGCTCTTTTTATCAGCTGTTTTCACGTTCCGGTCGCCATCTTTGTCACGTGACTCCGGCTGACCTCGGTTTTTATGGTTATTGCGTTTAGGGGAATCTTTCTGGGACGAAACAGTTTCGAAACCAGAAAAAGTGCTAGAATCTGTGTCAGAACCTGACGACAAGACTTCGTCTTGCCCCCTCGCTCTTTTCCGATTTGACATCGTCAAACCTATTACAAACACGTAGCTCTAAAGAGATGCAAAAGTCGCAGAGCTAAAATAAAAAGATAAAACTGTCTAGTAATCACTACTAGAAAAAAGGAACGCGTTAACAACGCGAGAGAAAAAGATAGACGAAAAATTCAACGAAAAATTCAATCAATTTCAACACGTGGAATCACAACACGTGGAGACTTACCAAATGTACAGCGTACACCAAGTGTATGTATCAGCGACTGGATCGCTAAAGTAACTATGAGAGTGCACGGGTCTCGTACGTCTTATATAGGCTAGGTCACGTGGGTAAAACCTTTTGTTAAAGGTAGCGACTGCATGGATCACTAGAGTGATATGCTTGTATATCTGAGGCGAAGGCCTAATGAAAATAATGGACCTTTTTGCATATTATACAATGGTATATATATTACAAACATATATACATAATCTCTCTAACTGTAGAACACAAATGGTTCTAACCTTTTGCTTGCTGTTCACGTCAATATACCTACCTGTAAATAGTGAAGACCCAGATGAGACAACTCCTGCAGGAGCTGTCTCATCAGGGTCTGCACTACATTTATTTACAAGTTGATTGTGTAACCAGTGCACTCCACAGCAGTGATTGCACAGCGAAATACTTGTACACAGTGAAGATATATGTAATACAATAGGGCATGGGTAAAGAAGAAATGATTTTTTAAAATGCAGCAAGTGAAGGGTTAAGAAATGGCCAGCACCATGCTAAAAAGTAGATATGGACATATACACAAAGTGTAGACCTAGACCAGTGACTGATGTTTGTGTAGGCCTTGTGTGATGTCATTGTTTTGTATCAATGGCCATACAATGGTATATGAATAACCTATACAATGTAATTAACCAGTCTTATATTATATATCTAATATTGACACTTTTTTTACGTATATGTAAATGTCTCTTTTTAGGAACCGTTTGAATATAAAGTCTATATAGAGCATTTCATTTTTCCATGGGAGCATAATTATGGTCCACTTATGCGAATGATTGTAAATATACAAATTTTCCCTTTTTTCCCCAGTAAGAAATTGCAAGCACTATGCTGGCCACTTTTGTACACATGCACAAGGTGTAGATCCAGACTAGTGACTGGTCTTAGTATAGGATTTGTATGATTACCAAACTGACCTTTTGCAATTGTAAAACTATAAGAATTAATCTGATTCATATTTATGATGTCATCATTTTGTACAAGAATATTTATGGAGTTAACCCTTTCCTTCATAATCTTCATATACAAATAACATGTAAATGCTTTTTCACACTGCAAATTTTGCTTACAAAGTAGACCAAGATTCCATCTGATCAGGGTTAGGGTCCTTTATTCCTTTATTATATGAATATTTATGCCAGAAATATCATCATGAATATTAGTTACATTTGTTTTTGTAACTCCATAGTTGGTCATGATGGAAGCTGAAGAGTCTTAGCTTTATTAAAACCTTTAAGCTCCACCTTTTCAAAAATGGAGCTATTGTCATGACCCTCTCATCAGCATCGGCATTGGTTAACCTTTTTGTTAAGGTTTATTTCTCAAAAACCATCAAAGATATTTGGTCAAAATTTGGTATGCATGTTAACTATCTCATGGGAAACCAATTTCACAAGGGCAGGTAACCATATAACAGAGCTTTCCCCAGGCCCTTTTCGCATGACGGGCCCGACATTCGATCTTTGTCGGTGGCGAAAATCCGACACCCCTTAATTTCTCCGACATGTAAAAATTCTCGAGCCGACGCCCTTTCAAACGTGTTTGTTTATATATCATTTTAAGTGACAAGTATACACACAGACTTCCCTTGGTGTTGCAGTGTCTATAGTTATCAGCCAACACCCGCAGCGCGTGCCATACGCATGGATGATTGCATGTCGCGTGTAAACAATTGACCACTGAAGCAGTACAACAGGTGCGATACGGTTAAATGAACAAACAATTCAGCCCATTGAGAAGAAGGTTCCAGAAAGTCAAACCAACAAAAACAACGAATGTCGGAAGTGGACACGAAATCGGGGAAAAACATTCGCTTACTCACTGAAAGTTGTCTTATATAGGCTACCGATTTTAATAACTGTAATTGGACTATTTACGGGAACTCCACTTGAATTTGTTCTGCATACTCGATTTATATCGGAACGAAGAACTTCCATTCCTTGTACAAGTATGATTAAATCAAATTTCTTCTTGATTTGTAAAGGCCGAATGTACGTAAGCATGAAGTTTGAAATATTATAACTATGACCTAGACTGGCAAAACTACCGATAATTTGACAAGATTAATCAATATTTAGATAACATTTCACCATCTTTTTAATTTGTCAAATAATATTGATAAAAATACTTGAATATTTAATAATGACTGTTGGAACTGAAGTTCGATGCGAGCGTCCATGGGACACGTCGTCCCGGCCTATTTCAATGTCAATTAAATTTGTTACAAGATCTTTACGTAACCATGTAATACGCATACTGAGTGAATATTGACTATTTAGTATAAATCTCAATAAATACACAATGTAATGCGCATACTGAGTGAATATTGACTATTCAGTATAAATCTCCATAAATACATCTTTGCAAACAGAGTAGATCCAGATTAGACGATTTCTATAGGCACTGACTGATAAGGATCTACACTCTGTCTACCAAACAGTAGTTCAGATCCTGGTTTATAGCTTCTGACCATATATTATGCAAAATTGTCTAGAACAAAGGTATTGAATTTGGTTCATGGGTTTTTTTGTTTTTTTTCTTTTTTTTTTTTTTTGGGGTGGGGGGGGGGGGGGGATTGGTTGGCGAGTTCTTATCTAATATTGGTTTTGAAGGTAATCTCATGTTACTTCCATGGTACATAGTCAGACTCTTTTCACAAGCTTCACCTTTTTTCAGACTTTGAGAGATTATTCTCTGAACTGAAACGTTAAAAGGACCAGTGTCACATACATCAACATCCAATCCCTTCTGACGACTTGCCATGTGCCCGCGGCAGGGGTATTTCAGTGAGGCAGCACTATAACTTGTCTCATGCGGGTGCCGTCTGCATATAACTGAAATACTTTTGGTCGGACGTTAAACCCAACTCACTTACTCACTCATACAAGGTCTTCTAACATTGAAATTTCCATACCATGAGGCTTTGAAAATGTGGACAGCAACCAAGCACAGGCCTTTCAGTGTGATAGTGAATTTTCCAAATATTGAAACTACATGTAGTTCAGACAAGAAGTTTTCAGCAATTAAGATTTAAGTATACAGTGTCTGATCTACTTGCAAAAATAATTAATTTTGTGAATTTGCAAAAGAACACGTTTAAAAGTTTCGTGTAAGGAAGGTGGTGCTGTGGTTGTAGTTATGTTTAATGTATATTCTGTTTTTTTGTACAAACATGTGCAATAAAAACTCTTTCAAGAGCCCTACTATAGCTTTTACTTTATATCAGAAAATGCAAAATATTCACCATGATAACCTCATTTTTTTCAAAATTTTCGCCGCGGCGCTAGGCAGGAGGGGGAACCCCTCCCGCACCCACCCCCTAGGACTAAAAAAGACATCCCTTCCTAAAATCCTGGGGAAAACCCTGATATAGAATTAATTTTGCCATAGTTATGCCCCTTTTTAGGGTTTCGGCTTTTATCGAAATCCTTATAAAATAGATTGCGACTCAAACTATGGCGGAAAACCCTATTGCACGAGCGCTACCTAGCGGGAATCCCCCTAAGAGAATACGCGCATGTGCAGTGCTTGGCTTACAATCCGGTTCCAGAATCTTACAAAATATTTATAATGAAATATGGAAGGTGGATCCATTAGCAAACAGAGCGGACCCTGAATCTATGGGAGCGAGCTGTCTGATCTGGGTCGAATCTATTTGCAGATGCATGAAAACAAGTTTATATGGGGAAATTAAGGGTTAAATAAGACTTCTTCTGTTCTTTGCGTCCTTTACAGTATAAAGGTTACAGCGCACTGGTGGTCAGTAGTGCAGGGCAACTGTTACATCATGCTAAACTCTCTAGAGATCATAAGAAATTTTCTTCACTGTATAACACATAGTCAAAAGTGCTTGATATAGAGACACTATTGTTAGGGGGAGTGGTGCATCAGAAACAATTTTCTAGTTAATTTTATTTTCCCTGTTGTATTCTGCCATGCTAAGTTGTAATATATTTGTTACTTTATAATTTGTCATATTGTTAATATCACCCCACAGTATATTTGGCAATTATTGTGTAGGGTATTTAGAATCATAAGGTATATGTCTAAAATTGGTGGAAGTGTATTTATGGATAAGTGAATGATGCTTGCTAATTACTGTTATGGTCCACCAGATAGTAGCAGAAGTATGACCCTTACTTTCAAATAATGCAGTGATGGCTCTATACTACATTAAACATCAATTTTGGCTCTATTGGCACATAGTGGCAAGTTGAGCTATTGGAATCGCACTGTGTGACATGTTCATAAAAAAATTCTTTAAATGTCTTCCAAACTACTGACATAATTTTCAGAAAAATCCACAGCAAACAATCAATATAATAAATATATATTATGTCCGAAACCTTCAGTACTGTCAGTACTTTGATTTGAATTAGAATTTTCATTGCTTGTTAAGTTTTATGTTAAGGTCCATGTCTCAGAAACTGTCGAAGATATTTGGTTCAAATTTGGTATGCATCTTAACTATAATAAGGGGGACCCATTGCACAAGGACAGATAATTATAAAATTGATTTTGCTATAGTTATCTCCCCTTTCTGACTTAGACTTCCACTACACTATTCAGCACTAAATGAAGTGGAGCACGCTGTCTGCGGACAGCTCATGTTATATATCCCCTCAGCTGCCAAGAACTAAAAGGAAGGGAGGTTGGTGGTTTTGATCGCATGTGCTGCTTAGCATCAAATGAGATTAGCCGAAATCATCTTCCTGAGATCATCCCTCATCATCATGTCACCTCATCATTCATCAGCGCTATATGATCTATTCGCAGTGCCGTAAAACCCAAATCACTCACTCTCACTCACTCACTTTTTATAAAAGGAGTCCAAATCTAACAAATTGTAAGGTACTGGCTGCTCAAAGTTTTCAATGCTGAGGCCATTAGTGCTTTAGACGTGTTAATCAGCAATAAAATACATCAGCCCTTTCCCTGATAGTTTGGATTACAGCAGAAACTGTCTTAAGTGGCCATCAAAAACAGGTATTCTTAATAGTCTGTAAGGTAGGTGTTAGCTTAACCCTTCGCTTGCTGAATTTTAAAATACATTTCTCCTTCTTTACCCATGCCCTGTTGTATGATTACATATATCTTCATTGTGTACAAGACGAAGTATTTCGCTGTGCAATCACTGCTGTTGAGTGCACTGGTTGCACAATCAACTTGTAAATAGTGCAGACCCTGATGAGACTCATCTGGGTCTTCACTATTTACAGATAGGTATATTTATGTGAATAGCACGTGAAGGGTTAATGCAGGGCAAACATAATTCAAAAAAACTCATACAGTATTTCTCTGCATTATGCTTGCCCTGCATTAAGCAACCACATGCTTTTTCACTCTCTTGCTCAATAAATGAATGGCCACTCGACATAACAGGTTCTACTGTACATGTACATCCAGTTCAGATGGCTGCTGTAGGAGCCACCTGCTCTGTGTGGTGATTGGATAATATAGATCTTTGACTAATTTTTATATTAGAAGCCAAACAAATTCTTTGAAGTTTTTAAATTATAAAGCAAGAGGGCAATGATTGCCCTGATATCGCTCACCAAGTTTAAGTATAAAATAAGGATAAAGAAAGTGATCCAACAATTTTTCACTTGTAACATGCAGTGAAACTTAGTCAGTCCTCGTCTTAAAAAGTGTTACAAAAACTGATCAGTTAGATTTTGACTAAATTCCAAATCTCATCAATCTTAATACATGAGCACAATATTTGACTCTTAACTAGTGTTGTTCTGATGATCGATTATAATCGATAATTGATCCGTTGAGCCTGACATCGGAGACAATCGATTGTTATTTCAAATAATCGATGATCGGTTGATATATTGCGCAATTTCCCATTCTTGTTTTACACACCTATTTACCTGATTTATTAATTAGTCTTATCCTTTAGAAAAAAATTGATACATTAATTGTACACGTTAATCCTTGGCCCTAAAAAACTGCTATGGGCAACCCAACCATAAATAAATCTTTGGCAGTTTGCAAACATTTAGACGCAGAACAGATCATTTGATCAGGGTCTTCTCTGTTTGCTTTTAAACCCTTTTCAAATAATCTCTTGAAAAGTTTAGATTCATATCTAAAAATTAATGTAATAAATATTCATGATGTAATTATTTCTTACATGAATATACAATCATGAAATAAAGGATTATAAAAGGCTTTAGAGATATATTGAAAATCACTGAATAAATTATGTTTCTATGAAATGACATCATGATTTTTTTAAAATGGCTAACACAGGAAATTTGGTCATGGCAGAAAATATTTGAATTATATTTAATCTATAATATTATTACATGAGCAAACTGAGCAGACCCCAATCAAACAGCTCTCACATATTATTGATAAGAGCATACAATCAATTATTGCAAAGGTGTATATATGGAACAAAATGTTAAAGGGACAATCAGAAAATATTAAAAAGCTATTTACCCGTTATACATCAAATTTTAATTGAAGTCAGTCCAGTTCCTTGAATACCACCCATACAATGTTAACTCTTTACTCAATGAATATGCCTTTCTTCACCTTAGCAAACGGAGTAAACCCAGATCAGATGGCTCCTGTAGGAGCTATCCGATCAGGGTATGTTCTGTTTACCTGCGACATACAATTGTTACATAGATTTGACTCTGTTGTTTCTGCTATGGCTAAAAATCTCTATGTATGTTTATATTGCTATTATATGAACTCAACTCATTAACTTTCTTAATACTAATTATTTCTTGCATGAATTTTCATGGAGTAAAAGCCTAACTGATATCAAACACTTGATCACTTTAACAAACAAACTGAGCATCTTCTACAGGGTGAACCACCATACATCAACTGCTTGTACCTAAAGTAGTTCATTAGGTTCCTTCTAAGGCTTGTTTGTTGCCCTTTTTTGAACGATTTTAGCATAGCTTCTGATGGCCCTTTCTGACTTTTGAATTTAGTGATGGGAATCAGCTGGATTTTCATAATCGATAATCGGTTCATGCTAACCGATTAAGCTTCGATTATAATCGGAATCAGTTACTGTGTAACAAGTGTAGAATCTACTGTGTTATACAGAAAAGTTTTGAATGGAAGCTTTTGAAGATTAATTACTTGTCTTGTTCTAATGTTATTCAAATGATTCACATGCTGATTTTGTGTATAGTTTTGTTTGTGGAAGTCGCAAATAAAATAAATTTTATAAAACTGTGTTACCGGCTGTTTCTACCTGAATTAATGATTTTCGGAAGTAGGCTGGGTCCTAGTAGTGGTTACCGTAACATCCCCCTTAGACTTTTTTTCATGGGTACCAAATTGTTCGTTGGGATCCTCAGAACACATTTTGAGCATGCCCCCAGAAATAAGTTTGTCCCAGCTATATTTTATTTAACGGTTTCCATGGTAACCCGAGGTAATTTTTGAAACTTCCTTGGTTCAGAAAATGCGCCATAACTTTGTTTTTAGAAGCAATAGAAGGACAAAACAAGTACCAAAGTAAAGCAGAGATATATAGCTTGAATATGATATATGATTTTATTAATATTCATAAATGCATTCTCATGAATCAGGGGTTTTTTACCTTCTATAACAGAGGCCTGTAAAAGGCCCCTTCCCAATTGAAAATTTCTTTAAAATCATGCAGTTTTCCCAAAAATCCAAACTTACACCAGCTTTTTGTTTCCCAAATCAGCAATTTTAGTGATAATTCTTCTTTAAATCAGCAGGCTAAGGCCCCTTCCCAATTAAGAGAGAAAAAGCCCTGTGAATATTAATGAGGAAGTAAAAAAATGTTGTTTTTAGAAAAAAGGAGTTTGTTGTTTAGTCTGAGAGGCTTATTAATACACAAAAATTATTAAATTTAGGTTTAAGTTGTTCATTGGAGTCATCAGAACACATTTTGAGTATTTCCCCAAATAATTTTGTCCCATTTATGTTTTGTTAAATGGTTTCCATGGTAACCAGAGATATATTTCAAAACATCATTGGTTCAGAAAATGCGTAGCTTTGCTTTTAGAGGCAATAGAAGGACAAAACAAGTACCAAAGTAAAGCAGAGACATGTAGCTTCAATATGATATATAATTTTGATAATATTAATAAATTATTACTTATGAATATTAATGAGGAAGTAAACAATTCCGCTTTTTTTAGAAAAATGAGTTTTTTGTTTAGTCTCAGAGGCCTATTAATGCACAAAAATTATTGAATTCAGGTTTAAATTGTTTGTTGGGGTCATCAGAACACTTTTTGAGCATTCCCCCCAAATAATTGTGTCCCAGCTATGTTTTATTGAACGGTTTCCATGGTAACCCGAGGTAAATTGCGAAACTATCTTGATTAAGAAAATGCTTCACAGGGCTTTCCCCAGGATTTTGGGAAGGCATGTTGGGACCAAGGGGGTGGGTGCGGGAGGGGTCTCCCCTTCCGCGAAGCGGGGATTTTTTTCACATTATGAATGGCAAATGGTGTGATTTTAGCCTATCTTGGGGTGTAACATAACACCTGCAAATGTAAATAAATTATACAGGTTTTATTGACTCCATCATCTAACAAGTATATTGCTTTGACCCCCGTTGGTGCTTGACACACAGGTCACAGAAAATAAAGGAACCCATATAATTACAATCAAGAAGGGAGTTCCTCTGAAGACATGTGTCATCTGCTTTAAGCAAGCTTTTTTTAATTGAAAAGGGGAATAACTCTCACAGTACTGATCAAAGAATTGAGAACCTTTTGCATGATACTTCCATTCAAGCTCCCTAATTCCATCAATGAAAATTTCATATCAAAAGGGTCAGTATAACTGACGCTATTTGCTGCAGAAGAAAATGTAGAAAAGTGTTTATTTGACCCTTCAAAGCACTGAAAATAAACAATTTATGAATTTCCTCTTGGTGTTGTTAGTTTTGTTTTGTCTAAAGGCTTTAAGTACTGCAGAATGAATAAAACCAACTATACAAAATTCACTCAGTAAACATAGTCGATCCTGATAATATAGCTCCTACTTGGGGTGTCTCATCGGGTTCTACTATGTGTGCAACGGCTCTTAAAGTTGATCAAATAATCTTCTTCAGTCCAGTGTAACATGTGCGAGGTCAGACGGTGCAGACAGGAATTATCTCTAGTTATGTAGAATTTAGGGACAATTGGAAATCTGGCGATTAAGTGATTTCACAAAA